>ML675610.1:44492965-44912656 GCA_007922155.1 Mesoclemmys tuberculata
AAGTTCTCTTCAGTGTCAGAAATTGCATAGTATATTTTGAAAGATAGCAACCCCCTTTAGTATGTTCATAAACATCAACTCTAATTTTTTTTTTCAGACAGACACAGTACATTTATTTCAAGAAATCCCTTCTTGAACTTTCAAATTAATGACACATTCATGTTTAGAGTAGGGTACATCATAGAATATTAGAGTTGGAAGGGACCTCAGGAGGTCATCTAGCCCAACCCCCTGCTCAAAGCATGACTAATCTCAGCTAAATCATCCGATAAGGAGAACCAATATTGTGTCAGTCTTCCCTATTTGTGGGTTACTGATATACAAAAGCTTTCCAAATTGTGCTCTCATACCAGTTCAACTCTGCTGTCTGCACTACTGTACAAAAAAGCAGAAGTTGGCTGCATATCTTATCTTATTTTTAGTGTTGGTTATTACCTCAATATCTGTTTACTTTATTGTTCACCATTAAAATGACTAATTGTAAGGCAATCTCAAAAACTCAGATGACTGTAAAGAAAACTTTGATAGCTTGACTGTCAAATATTTGAGAAACTGAACAGAACATCTTAAGAGCTAGAAAATATTGAAAGATAATTATGTTAATGATAATGAAAGAAATGCTTCTCTCCTCTGATTCTTCCCCCCGCCCCGCTCCCCAGGTTCTTGCTTCAGGTTGCTGCAACAGCAGAGAACTGCCTTCTTACTGTATATCCATACCTGGCATTTCACTGCAGAGACCAGCAAATTGTCTTGAGAAGTGGTAAAGGTAGTGTACATTTCCTCAGTCTCTTAATTTATGTTATTATGTTATAATTACATTAACTACAATAGTTTATAATTTTTTATCATGATCATAGCAACTTATTTAATTAAGGAAGTAATTTTGCCTGTTAAAGTAGGGGGGCAATGGATATAAATAAAATGGATATTTATTGAAAAATGTCAGACAAGCCTAAAACTTATAGAATAATTGTGCTAATATTGGAGTAAGAGTCGAAAATATAACAACTATATGGAGGAAAATAATTTAAATTAGGCTGACAAAGAGCTAAGATTGATGGACAGTTTCTATGCCACCCACAATTGGACTAGTTATGAAAAAAACAGCACAGAAAAAAGCAGCATAACTGAATGGTAAAGTTATTACAGAGTAATTGTATAATTGTTGGAAAGGGTGGGGGTTTTTTGTTTTTGATTCTGGAAAAGAGATGAGATTTTTTGGTAATGTTTTATTCAAATATTTCGTAGAATCATAGACGATTATGGTTGGAAGGGACCTCAGGAGGTCATCTAGTCCAACCCCCTGCTCAAAGCAGTACCAACCCCAACTAAATCATCCCAGCCAGGGCTTTGTCAAGCTGCACCTTAAAAACCTCTAAGGATGGAGAGTCTACCACCTCCCTAGGTAACCAATTCCAGAACTTCACCACCTTCCTAGTGAAAAAGTTTTTCCTAATATCCAATCTAGATCTCCCCACTGAACTTGAGACCATTTTTCCTAGTTCTGCCATCTACCATCACTGAAAACAGCCTAATTCCATTCTTCTGGAACCCCCTTTCAGGTAGTTAAAGGCTGCTATCAAATCCCCCCATTCTTCTCTTTTGCAGACTAAATAAGCCTAGTTCCCTCAGCATCTCCATACAAGTCATGTGCTCCAGCCCCCAATCATATTTATTGCCCTTCGTTAGACTCTTTCCAATTTATCCACATCTTTTCTGTAGTGGGGGGCCCGAAACTGGACACAGTACTCCAAATGATGCCTCACCAGTGCTGAATAGAGGGGTATAATCACTTCCTTTGATCTGCTGGCAGTGCTTCTATTAATGCAGCCCAATATGCATTAATCTTCTTGGCAATAAGGGTACACTGTTGACCCATATCCAGCTTCTTGTCCACTAGAGGAAGCCTCAGCTCCTTTTCTGCCAAACTGCTGCCTAGCCAGTTGATCCCCACTATGTAGCAGTACATGGGATTCTTCCGTCCTAAGTGCAGCCTCTGCACATATTGAACCTAGGGGGAGTGGTAGATACACTGAAAGGCAGAGATAGGATACAGAGTGACCAGACAAATTGGAGAATTGGGCCAAAAGAAATCTGATGATTTCTCCCCCTAGTTTAGTGTAATCTGTAAACTTGCTGAGGGTGAAGACCACCCCATCTTCAAGATCATTAATAAAGATGTTGAACAAAACTGGCCCGAGTACTGACCCCTGGGGCACTCCACTTGATACTGACTGCCAGCTAGACATCGAGCCAGTATTTCTGGAATACTGTGGAAATACTGAGAAAAATCAGATTGATTAGTGTGGGGTTAACTAAAGTACGTCAAATTTACGTAAATGGACCCTTATCACTTAAAGGGGAAGTTCATGCTTTAGAAGAATCTGGATACAATCATTGAAATTATCTTTGCAGAAGGGTAAAGGTAAGGCAGGAAACTAGAATGTGTGCAGTGGTGAAATTGTCTTCATAACTTGCTCCAAGCAATTCAGCAACAGGTTTTATGTTTGTAATGTGATATAAATGGAGCTCAAATGCATTCTGTTTTGACCACAGTGTGGCTCTGTTTTTCAATCTATTACTTGGGTCCAACCCTGTAAATAACAATGGGCAGGCAGAGTGTTACCCTATAAGAATCCTATGTGATATTAAAGGGTCTGTCTATGTATTTACAGAGATTTGGCCACATGTTGTAATGTGCAGGATTGGGATCTTTACATTCCTCAGAGTAACAAGAGCAGGTTTTCTGATTCCAGGACAAACATGATTATTTGGGGCAGTCAGCACTATTCAGTTGTATCCCAAGTTTGTCTTAGCCCTGTGGAAGTTTGGAGCTGAATCAGATAGAACTTGAGTAAAAGCTCAAACTGATCCCAGTAAGGAGGAAACTCAGCTGTCCATGAGATACAACTGATGTTCAGAACTGATTCAGATACTTCTGAATCCTCCAAGAACCCAGAATGAGCAGCTGCCTGGACCCTGCAAAGTCTTAGTGACTACAGATTTTGTTTCTCTTCATGAGAGCTTGAAGGGAGCTCTTTTAGACTTGAAGAGCTGTTTTCCACTGGGTTGAGAGGAGGGAGGGGGGTTGAACTAGGGCTGTTGTATTCATTTCTTGCAGCCACTCCGTTCCTCTCCAAGTAACAGTGGCCTATAGAACCTTTACAAAGGTGACTAGCCTAATGGGAAGAGAGTTGAGGCCCTCTGCCAGGTCTTCAAACCCATTTATGGGCGGCTCCTTATCCCTTCCAGCTATGATTGCTAATGTTTTAGCCCCAAGGCATAACTCTGTCCAAAAAGATCATTGCAGTGGCTCACCAGAGCCCAGCACTACCACACCACAATTCGTGGCCTTCAAACCTACCCATTGCAACTGGCCAAACTGTGCGCCTAAATCTGTCCCCACATAATAGGGCCATCCAATAAGGGATGCAGCAAAATGTGTTCCAATGAGAATGTATAAAATGACATTATTTAAAGGCCTAACAAACACCTGCAGCCATAGGCTAGTGACATTTTTAATCCACAGTGACAATTTCCATTTGATCCCCTTGACAAAGATTAGTGAGTACCTTTTCATTGGATATTTTACACTGGCTTCCATACAGTTATCCTGCCATGGTAGACAATCACTGCACAAGAGTCCTCAGCATTTTTAATTGATATGAGGGAAAAAGGTGCAGGACTTTGAAGAGCAGTGTTCAAATGTTGCTGAATTCCCCTACTAGCAGTGGTATATTCCAGAAGTACCGTGTGACAAATGTTTTATAATAGCTCTACAATGTAAAGTCTTAACATCATTAGTAGGAAACTCTTATTTCTTTCTTATTCGTAGTTGGAGTAAAAAGCCATGAACAAAAAAATTGCTTATTCACAAATTACATGTGATAAACATGCCATTACAATGAAATTATATAATATCGTAAAATGAGTGCATTCAGTATTATTTTTAACTATTTATTTATATAGAAGCAGGTTTATTAACAGGTTTACAAAGCCTTGCTGTGTACATATCAGAAACAAAACAATCACAACAGTCAGCTTTTGTTTAAAGAGACATGTACATAACTATGGTAATCAGATCTCTCTATTTAACAGGGTACAACCATGTTAGAGTGAGCATACTTCTATGGCAGGTTATTGCTTATGATTTTGTTAAATACAGTGTAATCTCTGATTACATACATTTAGCAGACCAGGCATGTCTATCAAATGTTAATATTCAAAAAAATCGGACAAGTGTGCTCATGTTTTGCAGGTGAATGCAGTTTGAGTACTGAATAAAAGTAACTGAATATCTAAATATCTGTTTGGCTTCTATTCATTTTGCTGGGTTTGTAATTAGTGCATACATTTTCCCATAATTACTTCACATTTTTTTAGCCATTCTTCTACGATTGGACTATTGTTTTCTTTTTCCAGTGAGAAGCCATCAATAGCCAAGCAGTTACCAATGGATGAGAGATTAATTCTTCATTTCCTTTTAATAGAAATATAGGGCTGGAAGGGACTTTGAGAGATCATGAAGTCTAATCCACTGTGCTGAGGCAAGATTTAGTAAACCTAGACCATCTCTGACAGGTGTTTGTGCAACCTGTTCTTAAAAACTTCCAATAATGGCGATTTCACAACTTCCCTTGGAAGCCTGTTCCAGAGCTTAACTATCTTTATTGCTAGAAATCTTTCCTTAATATCTAACCTAAATTTCCCTTGCAGATTAAGCACATCACTTCTTGTCCTACCTTCGGTGGACATGGAGACCAATTGATCATGGTCCTCTTTATAATAGCCCTTAAAATCTTGGAAGACGATTAGGTGTCTCTCTTCAGTCTTCATTTCTCAAGATTAAACATATCTGTTTTTTTAAACCTTTCCTCATATGTCAGGTTTTCTAAACCTTTCATCACTTTTGTTGCTCTTCTCTGGACTCTCTCTAGTTTTTCTATGTCTTTCTTAAAGTGTGGCATCCAGAATTGGACACAGTACTCCAACTGAGGTCTCAATAATGCCAAATAGAGCGGGACAATTATCTCCTGTATCTTACTACACCACTTCTGTTAATACACCCCAGAATGATGATGAAATTTTTTTGCAACTGCATCACATTGATAACTCATATTCAGTTGGTGATCCACTGTAATGCCAGACCCTTTGCAGCAGTACTACCACCTAGCCAGTTATTTCCATTTTGTAGTTAGGCATTTGATTTTTCCTATCCAACTGAAGTACTTTGCACATGTCTTTATTGAATTCATCTTGCTGATATCAGACCAATTCTCTAGTTTGTCCAGGTCATTTTTATTCTAATCCTGTTGTCTGAAGTCCTCACAACCCATTCCTGATCTGCACGTTTTATAAGCTTGATCTCCACTCCATTATTCAAGTCATAAAAATATTGTGTAGTATTGGACCCAGAAAGGACCCCTGCAGGAGCTCCCTAGATATGCCCTCCCACTCTAACAGTAAAGCATTGATAACAACTCTTTGAGTATGGTCTTTCAGTCAGTTGTGCACTCCCTCATACTAATTTTATCTACATAACATTTCACTAGTTTCCTGATGAGAATGTAATGTGGGACTGTCAAAAACTTTACTAGAATCAAGATATATCACATCTACTTGCTTTCCCCTACCCATTAGGTTAGTTTCCTTGTCAAAGAAGAAAATCAGGTTGGTTTGGCATGATATGTTCCTGAAAAATCTATGCTGGCTATTCCTTATAACCCTATTATCTTCTAGGTCCTTAGATATTGATAGTTTAATAATTTGTTCCAGTATCTTTCCAGGCATTGGTCTATAATTCCCAGGGTCATCTTTCTTTCCTTTTTTAAAGATAGGCAATATGTTTTCCCTACAGCAGTTGTCTGGGACCTCACCCGTCCTCTGAATTCTCAAAGATAATTGCTAATGATTCCAAGATTGCTTAAACTAGTGCCATATGTACTGTGGAGTGAACTTCATCAAGCCTACCAACCAGTATACATCTAATTGATCTAAATGTTCTTTAAGCTGTTTTCCCTATTTTGGAATGCATTCCTTCCCACTTGTTGTTAATGTTAATATGAATACTGTATCTGCTCACTATTAAGCTTTTTAGTAAAGACTGAAGCCAAAAAGGCATTAAACATCTCAGACTTCTTGATGTCATCAGTTATTAACTCTCTTCCTGTGTAAGCAGAAGGACGTACACTTTTCTTTGGCTTTCTGTTGTTCCTAATGTATGTATAGAACCACCTCCTTATTGCCTTCTATGTGCCTTGCTAGGTTTAACTCTTATTTGTGCCTTAACCTTTCCAATTTTGTTACTACTCTTGTGTTGTTCTTCTATACTCCTCAGCAATTTGTTTATGTTTCCACTTTTGTAGAATTCCTTTTTGACTTGCAGGTTAGTGAAGAGCTCCTGGTGGAGCCATAGTGGCCTATTACTATTCCTCCTATCTTTCCTTTGTATCGGGATACTCTGCTGTTGTGCCTTTAATATTTACTCTTTGAGAAACTGCCAGCTTTTGTGAACTCCTTTATCCCTTAGATTTTCTTTCCCTGAGTCCTAACCTACCAGTTCTGAGTTTGTAAAAGTCTGCTTTTTTTGAAGTGTGCTCATTTGTGTGACCATTTCCACTAGGAAGCCCCATGAGGGATTAACATAAGATAATTTGATAATATATCCAACAATTTGTGATTTATGGTTATATACTGCATCCTAAAACTTTCTAATGAGTGGACGTGTTCACCATACATACATAAAACCTCCATGTTCACCACAAGTTCTCCAACATTTATCCCTGTTCAATCTCTATATATTTCTTATTCTGGCTGGTGTGAAGTACCATAGAAATAGTATCTTAAAGAAATTTTGTTTTACTGTGCTACAGAGAAAGATTGGTAGTTCTCTTTTTCAGCCTCTGTGTACTCAGTTGCAAGATTGATGCTGTGATTTTTTTTTTTTAAGACAAGTCTTCTATTTGAAACCTGTATTTTGTTCTGTAGTAATCTTTCCAAGCATGTTCTATTTCAGTGAGATCTACCCTATTATTACAGAATGCATTGTTGTACTATACCTTTCGCACTATATATTAGACAACGTACATCTCCCTTATTCTGATATTTAAAATTGTTAAATGGTTATGTTTTTCTAATAAATTGCAATTGTGTAACATATACAATACGTGCAACTCCCGTGGGGGAAAATACCTATTTATGTTTTACAAATGGCTGCAGGGTTAATTGGTTAAACTGGTACTGATTCAGGTGGCAGTCAGAGTGATAAAACTGTTACTAGTTTCTCTCCAGTTTAATGCCCGCATCTTGCGCTATTGTGCCCAGCACAGACTATTGGGTTTTTACCTTCCAGTGGATATGACTATACTCCTACTCTAACCCATTGAATATTTAATATAATTTGAAGTGTATTCATTTTTCATTCAAAGGCATGTAGAACAGATAATCACTCTTAAATTGTACATGCCCTTTGTCCTTTCTTTACTTGATGTAAAACCTTTAGTTTGATTTAGTGTGGGATTTTTTTAATCTTTTGGGGCAAAATATAACTTGACTTATGGGGTCGTTAAATATTTTTATGCAATTTTTTGTATGTTATAAAAGGAAAATAACTTAAAAAATGGCACTCAAATCTTTAGGCCTTTGCAACAGGAGGCAACAATTAACAATATATAATGAAGCCAATATGTGTGTTTTAATTGACTTTAACGGTAGCTGAATTGAGCTCTCTGGTTCAAATTCTTTTGTAACCACTTCATGGTTCTTCTGATTGAGAACTGCAGTCCTTCTTAGTTGAAGGAGCACTAGTGTCGCTTGACAAGGCTTATTTTTGATGCACACCCCTTTATAAGTCAAAACAACAAATCCTCAGGGTTTAAATAGGTTTTTGTTGTTGTTGGTTTTTTTTTACAATTAAAGTCTCAAAAGCACACTATCTGTTCTGAAAGTCTGGAACAAATTTAATAATCACTATTTCTGACTAAAGACTTAAATGACTTCAGGCTTGTTTGTTTGTTTGTTTGTTTATTTTTCCAAATAATCAATCTCACACGCACACCCCTAATAGCACTAAATTTTACGTGTGGGTGGATTTGGACATTAACTATTCTAGATGCAGGAGTCAAAGAAATTAAAATTATTAAACCATGTATGATTTTCAGTATGGTCCCTGACTGAACACAGAGAATACCTATGGGGAATGTAACTGATAATGACTCACCACTAATAGCCCCAAACCAGCCATGGATGTAAGCATTTGCTTAACATTAAGCATGTGAGAAGTCCCATTTTTTGGCTTTTTAAGCCTCAAGGAATGTTTTATAAAAATTGTCAGGACTTTCAGAACAGATACTAGTTGCCCCTAAGACTTTAACTTTACAAAATATAATGAATGAGACTGCTCACATTCTTAGAGTTAAACATGTGCTTTCGTGGATTAGGGCCTAAAGCAGGAATTGCTGTGAAGGACTGAAGCTTCATACCCTAAACTTCCTGGCCTGACAAGCCAACCCACTCCCTCTGCAGTTCTCATTCATGAATCATTTTAGTAGCTCTGCAATAAAGCTGTCTGGCGGAGGGAATTTAGGAGTCTGAGCATTTGTACCTCGGAGGAGGCGCATGACCCAGAAACCAACTCCCATCAGGCAATCCACAATCCCTCTGCTCTCTTGTGGGGCCTGATGTCCCAAATCCTGTTCCTACTCACTTTCAGAACACCAGTTCCCCAATGTCAACTCTCTCCCTAAATCTACAACGTTATCTCCCTCCAAATGCTCTTCTTCCTGCTCCTTCTCTAATCCCTTTCAGCCCACCTTCAAGCACTATCTCGAATCCTCCACTACTTCACAGTTGTTGCCTGTATCCCTGCTAGTAACCTCTTGCCCACTGTGCAGGGGAAGAATAAGACTGTACTTAGAAAGGGTATCTTTGAATTTAAATAAAATACTGAACATTTTCAGAGAACGTGAATTACGTCTCAGTGTTGTTACTCCTCTGCTCATCCCAATAGAGCTGAGGATTCTGTAAATACTACTTTTAAATTTGTTTTGTGAAATGTGTGGGATTGGGAGTGCTTTGAAAAAGGCTTACTATGAAAAACTGAAATCCACTGAATGAGGAGCTGGGATAAGATGTGCCTTAAAAGGGTATTTGGTTCATGGCTTAGAACTTTACAGCTGGGACTGCTTCTATGAGGTTTCTTCAGCAGATGCACAGACCACAGAGGTACAGAATACAGTTAGGTGGAAAAAATTGCAGGTAATTTTTTCTTCAGTTACTATTTAGAGAAGTGCCAAGGTATCGGCTAAATCATAACTGTTACCTGATATGTTTTAACTGAGTTGCAAAAGAAATAAAAATTTAATAGCAGATAATTGTGTATGTGAACCATTAACAGCCAGTAAGATAGATTTCCTTTTTTTTGTACATTTTAATCAAACTTCAGCTCAAAATCTGTATTTTATAGACCATAATGGGATAAGCTACAACAGTGGAGAAGCTGGTTTGCATCCCTGTAACACTCCAGGATCACTGTCATACAGTACTTCTTCCAGTTCCCTCTGTGCAGTCACTAACTCCGCCTATGAAGGTGGTTCTTCAGGTACAACAGCAATTAATATCTAAATATATAGATTTCCACAACAGTTTTTCTACTTACTACTGCAGTGTTTAATTTTTTTTAAAGAAAAATGTCTTATCTGCCATGCTGCCTGAAAATGAGTGTAGCCTGTGAATATCTGGGAAACTATCCCATCCCATGTGATCAGAGGTTAGAATATCTAGAGGACATGAACACAGAGGGGAAATACATATTGGAATTGGAATTGGAATTAACCAAACTGGTTCCACAGCATGCCTAGGGGGTCTCATTCATTCTGTCCCCCTGACCCCCCAAGAAATCAGTTGCAGGGAGTGGTGTGATATGGAGCTTCACAAAGACTGCAGTAGCAACAAAATATATATGGGAGGCAACAAACGGGTAAAGGCTTTATTATTTAAAAAGCACATATATAAAATATTTTCTATTAAAAAAGGTAAGGAAATTCACAAACAGCGTTGTTTAATTTTAGTTAAGATGGCTCTCCTTAGTAAACAAAACCATAAAAGAACAGGAAATACAAAGTTAAGGGTTAAAATGTAGCAGAGTCAAGCACTCTCAAGTAGGAAATGCAAAACTGAACATTGCCCTCGCAACTTTAATGTGGCCCCTTCACACGTATTCATTAGGGTATGGTCTTTAATTATGTGATCCTTGCTTACCAGAGCTCCTGCTTCACTCCGAGCTTAGGGTTGGTGGTGCTTTGGGGATGAATTAGGACTGTGTTAGTGGTGACACTTTCTGGGGGTACCTCAAGGTTGTGAGGTACTTCACTGCCACCTGCCCTTTACTTGGGAAGCCATGTCTGTGCCTGCCAGGAGACAGCTCTCTGAGTCCACAGACAACACAAGCACTCCTCTCTGAGCCTGTGCAGGCTCTGCTGGTTAGCACCGGGCACACTCCAACTCCTGAGCCCTCTGAGCATCTCCCGGAGTGTCCTGACCCTGTTCCGCTGGACACACGCATTGCTGCGCCCAAGGAGGCAGCGCACTGCAGTGTGTAGCTTCACCTCAGATCACTGCTCCATTTAACACACAGGAATTAGATACAGTCATAGTGAAAACAAGCAAAAGTTCATTCAACCAAGAGAAGAGATTCAAATCATAGCAAGGAGGTAGAAATATTGGAAACAAATATTTACATATAAATAAAATTGTATGCTCATTCGAAAACCTAGACTCATTTAACTAAAGAGCTCCCCAAAGTGCTACCAGCTTTTTTCAGCCAGGTTTGGCTGAAATCCATTTTTCATGAGACAAAAAACACTGCTAGCTTGTTGCCCACTTAAAGGCTACTGTGTGATTATTTGCAACCCCTGATATATCAAAAGAGCCCTTTGATTTTTATGCATAAACTTGACACCCTCCTGCTGTGTTGCTTCCTTATATTTTTCAATCCCTCATTGATTTTTAAAGTACTCATTAGCTGATGACTCTGTATACAGATAGACTTGCATTATGAGACACACAATACACAGTGAGCAGAAGAGAGATTAGTGTCTGCTACACCCTGCCTGAACAGGACGTGTCCAAGGCATGTCACCTCCTGATGACCTACTTTAGCGTAAAAAATGTATCTTTCATTATAGATGAATAAATGTATGAAATAAATGTATCTTTCATTATATTATCTGTACATATATTACACAATGATTATGATGACCAGTGGGCTCTTGGTAGGGATGTTACATGCCCCCCTTTAGTGAATTATTGTGCATATAATTGACCCAGGGGATGGCTGTAAAACTCTGTGCCCACTAGCAGGAGGCACAAAGAGGTTCCTAGGTCACAGTACTACAGTTCTCAGTAGGACTTCTGCCTCACTGTTGCAGAAGTGGGAAGCTATGTAGTGAGTGAGGCAAGAGTTCGCAGGAAGAGAAAGGATAGTCTCAGGGTTAAGGCAGTTTAATGCTATCCTGGAGACCTGAATTCTATACTTGTCTGTACCACAGAGTTCCTGTGTGATGCTGAGCAGGTCACTCGCACCAAATGTGTCCTAGTAATTACTTCTGTATGTAGCTGAAGGCTCCATTACAATATATGGGGGCAAGGTAGCCAAATTAAGCTTGCAGGAGTCATGTATTTTCTAACATCAGAGGGCTTGGCTTTACAAACTTCTAATCCTAAACTTTGTATTTCCTAATTGTTTATGATTTAGGCATGAAAATGATAAGATGCAATATAGGATTCAACCATATCGGGTTATTTTTTTGGAGGTGGGAGGCAATGATAATACACAATAAACTGATATCGGAAGAGGCTTGTTTGCACTATCAGAAGAATATTCAGTACCCGATAATTTGGGGTGAAGGTAGTTCAGGCAGTTGTGTAGTTCTATATTACTGGGGTATGAAACTTGCCTGGACAATCTTTGTAATCAATCCTTATTGAAGCCACACCGAAGAATATTTTTGCAGGATTACTGCCCAGGATTTTATATGCCAAGTTTGAATGATCTGTATATACCTTTTTCTGATTGTGTAATAAACATTTCTGCTTTTATAAATAAAGATAGGACCCAAAAATGCAATGTTGGCAGTTTCCAAAATCTTTTCACTTGTGTCAGGAATAATCAATATAAGTAACAGTTGATATGATCCCTGTATTTTATTGCTTTACTATCTCAATAAGATTAGTGTTTTAAAAAGCACTGGTTTTGTACTGGAAAATGGCATAAGGAAACTTTGGAATACTTTTTGTATTATTCAGAATTGGAAAATATGCTTGAAAATGAAAGGCTCAAGGAGGATGAAGCTGATAGCCAAAGTCAGGAGAGAGACAATAAATTTCAACTATCGCTTTTTCCTGATGAAGATGGAGAGGAATATAACTTTTTTCAGAAAGTGATAACTGCAGTTCAGAACTGGTTCACTCTCTTCGGTTGGGCGAAGGGACCTAATCCTATTACTATTCCACATTCACTAAGACGGTAATAGTAATTTGTTTCTCAAACGTTTCCTAGGAAAATGCTGCATTGTACCAATGTACGTTCCATCATTAAAGACATTTTTGGATGACCACGTTTATGACCAAGTTACTTTGAATATGCAACTGCCTAATTAAATAGAGAAACCCAAAGATATTTGTAATTAGTAATGTATTAAAACTTCAACATATGAACTGTAAAACAAAAAGGTCTAAGTTTTAGTTTTTTCAGTTTATAAAATGTTCCCAAACAAGAGGCTCTGAGAGCATGTATAACATTGAAACCATATACAATGCTTATTATAACTGAAATTTAGTCTGACCCAGAATGAACTAAGTTTTTGACAGTAACCAGTTTCTCAAGGCAAAGGCATGTATCTGAATAGTGGTGCCTTTCCCCCTGCCCACAAGGTCAACAAATTGATTGATGAGTCATCCAGGGAAGCAAATTGCAGTACCTAGAGCCTGTTCACCAGCTCCCAGAACCTGAAGCCTGTCAGCAGTTAGATGAATCACCTGAGTTAGTCCTAGCTGTTTGGTAGTACTTAAAGAAAGAGGCACTCTCTTATTTTGTTGGTTCCCAAATGCATAGGGTTTTTTATCTAGAATGAAAACGAAAGCTTTGAATTATACTTGAAAGGTAAAGGTAACTAGCACAGACTCCATTTTATTAAATAGTCTAAACAATTTAAAAATCTTATTTTGTCATAACATCTGTATAGAAACTGAGAAGTACCATATTTTTCACAATCCATTTCTCACCCTTTCCATACTGGTATATTAAGGAATTCACCACAGTCAATGGTACAATAGCTGTTTTTTAATGCAAGCCTGTTTTAATGTATATAAAACAATAAAATTAAGTTTTTTCCCCCTTTAGTGATGTGTGTAAAATCCAGATGACTTCATCTGATGAAAAAGTTTTTAAACAGAACCTTGGCAAAGATACGAAGACTGTTTATGACATGCTACTCCATCTGAGTGGACAGCTGCTACCAGGAATTACTTCGAGCCAGTCATTGCCCTCTGATCCTATTGAACGAGTGGTCCAACTTCACTGGCAGCATTCCACAATGCTCACTTTCCTCAAGTAAGATTGCATATATATATATGAGATAAGGTATTTTTTGCTTGTGTTTCCCCTGTTGTGTTTAAGTAATTCAACTACCTTTCCCATTGAATAATATGCTGTGTCTTAGTTGTGTTAATTTTTACAGTACGTTTTGGTTCACGTGATCAAAAGTGTGATGTTTATGGTAAATTACAAGAACTTGGTAGTGATGTATTCTGTGAAGCTTGGTGATGGCATGCTATGTAAAATTAAATAACCACTCTAAAGGTGAAGAACTAATTTTGTTTCTGAAATGATGGTGATATCTTTCATTTAAAAAAACAAACAAACCTGATTCCATCCTTAGAATATTGTCAGGTTATTTCTCTGAGGATTCAGGGCCACATCACATCACCGTATTGAAAAATCAATAGAAAGAGGACTAAAAACTTGGAGAAAGGAAGTTTATGAATCTTCCTTATTATATATGATAGAGAGATGGAGAGAGAGCAGATCCTGAGAGTTTATGGAGAACTTGACTCTCAATCTCATGAATCCCAGAGCCAGTGCTCCTGCTTCATGTTGTTTGGTGTCTTAGATTAAAACATTTTTGTTAAGAGAACCTGAGGTGATTGTATCAAATTTGAAATCGGGATAATCTGAGACACATCTGCCACTGTGTAGAGTTTAGAAACAATGAACGCAAAACATTCTATGAATGCTTTTTGTGTTTCTTCTTGATTTTTAACAGAGCATAATTCTGCTGCAAGAGAAATAGGCTAGCTCCTCCTGATCCTAAATTAGGACCTATCAATTTATAGTAAATTTATAGTTCACCTATAAAGTGAATTAAAATTATACAGCACACTAATGAAAGTGTATATTGTTTACTTTGCGATGAAAAGCATTTTACATAATAAAATAAACTCAACTGATTACTATTCACAACCTTAGAGATGTTGAAACTCACGGAAGGGAATTTAAAATGAAAAGCCCTTTGAAAATCTCTCTGAACAAGGGGTTAGGAGGCTTTTGTATGCTGAGTAAACTAAGTTCTTCATCCTCTTCCCCTCTTTCTAGTAATGCTCCTTTATATTGTATTCTTTGAGCTAAAGTACAGATTTTTTAAAACTAGCAATCAGTTTATCAGCATAAAGCTACTCTACTTGCTTACTTTTCCTATCTTCTTAAGTTCTTGGCTCATGACAGCTGATGAGAACTCAGCTGCACCGATATTGAATGGGCTGCAAAGTATCTAGGCCTGCACCCTTAAGTGAGATTTCCAATACTGTAACTGCAGGCAGACAGTAGCATCGTTAAGTTTTGGTACTATTGATTGTTGTGAAAGTTACAGCATTATTTTGGGCTTGGATTCTTCTGGCTCTGATACTGATATGGATGGTTTGTGTTTTGATGCTTTAAGTTGAAGAACAATTATTGCACTGAAGGCAACCTGCCCAGATTTATATGTACTTTTAGGATCAAACAGGCTTTTTAGGCCATAATAGTTGAAATGAAAGTTCCTATCACATAGAAGTTGCCTAATATAAGTTAATAGAATTGCTCATTACCCCAAGATGCACTTGTCATTTGAAAGAGCCATAAAACTAGATTATGAAGTGACCCTGGTTAGAAGTTTTATTAAGGGTGTTCAATTCCGTATGCGATGGCCTTCTGATTTAGAGGGAAGGAAAGGACTTTAAGTTATTCTTCCTTTAAAAGGAAAAGTATGGGGTTTGTTTTTAAGAAAAGCAGTTTGGAAACCAAAATTAGAAATGCTTCACTGTGGACAAACTGTGAAATATCCTTGAAAACTAGGCTGAGGATGTAAAACTGGCATTTTTTAGGTTAGGGGTGGATTTCTTGTTGGAGTGTTAATATTCTTGGGGTCAGTAGCATGGAAAGAAAATGTCACTGTAAAAGGAGACTTTTATCTCACTGACAGTTTTATTGAATTTTAAAATTTCAGTATAGTATAGACACACCTTGCTTCTTTTGGATCCCTTCTTTTCCCTGTTCCTTTTCTGGAACACTGGACCCTGTTTCCAGGAGCCCACCACAGGAGTTTACTCTACTTCTGTGATTCTGCTCTTCAACCACATCCGGTCCCAAACTTCTGGGCTTTCTCTTGCAGGACAGTCTTGCCTCCTCTGCAGTTGCTCCCTCAGCCTGATTGTAGGGTTGAGGTGCCTCATGGACCATCACTTAGCTCAGCCCCCTCTGGCCAGGAGACAATGAATCAGTTACACCACAGGTGTGATCATTTCTCTAATTGGGGTTTTTCCCTTCTGTAGCAGATGGATGGGGAAACCTCATTACAGGCCTAAAAATGGTGGTAACATTTTTCATACAGTAAAAACCATCTCTGCTCATGCCTTCTAGTGTCTTACCAAAATGATGAACCACAGTAATACTCTGAAGTGACTCCACAGCTAAGATTAGGAGACTAAGACAATGTTCTTCCCTTTGTATTTTATACTTCCTTCCATTCTCAACTGGTATAATATCAAGCTTATTGGGATTTGGCCTCAGCTAGTTTAAAAGAAACTCATTTTATAATGTAAGTGTAAGCAAGGTCTCAGTGTCTGAGTGGCACTCTTCCTGCTCAGCAGCTGAAGAGGGGGGCATGTTATTTGCATGGGCTTTGCATTTGCATGAGTACTATTAAGTACTCAGCATATTGCATAAGCACACTAGGTGTTGAGCATGATGGGAAATGGTCAGTGTGTCTGGTATTGTGTTACAAGTCACTTTTGTGTTAACTGCAGGGGTAATGAAATGTTGTCATTTGCTTGTATGAACAAATGTCATCAGATCTGTGTTTAGCCTGTTCTGATAAAAAAAATTCACCCTTACCTAAACAGAGCCCCAAAAGGGTGGTGAACAGATGTGTCAGCATTGCAAGCGGAGAGAGAGGGGTGAGAAGTCTCCTGTTAAGATTGCACTAGCCCTGGCAAAGGGCTGCCCTCAGGCATGGATTGCTGATCTCCTCTGACTGTTAAAGGGTAGATTTAATGATTCCTCTTTGAGTCTTTTGTTTGTTAAAAGCAGTGACATTGCTTCTGTGTCAGCAGAAGGTTTTCCCATGAGCTGAAATTCACTAAGAGCTGAATCGCTAGAGAGACTGGGAAACCTTGAGTGACAACCAGCAGAGAGGTGCCAGCAGTGGGCAGCACCTGCAGATGGCAGGATTTGTCAGCACCAGTAACTGTCAGGAGCAACAGCGGTCAATGCCAGCAGACGGTGGGAGCGGTCGGCACCAGCAGACAGCAAGAGCCAGGAGCAGTCAGCACCTGCAGATGCCAGGATCGGTTAGCATCTGTAGATGGCGGGAGCCAGGAGTGGTTGGCACCAGCAGATGGTGAGATCCAGCAGCGGGAACTCAGTGAGACCCGGAAGTGGCAGGAAGCAGCAGCGGACGACGTCTGCTCAAGCCTGCGTTCAGCAGGAGCCTGCAGAGCGGGACTGGCTGCGTCCCAACAAAGAGGTGGACATTGCAACTACGACGGTCATTACAGGGGAAAGCAAGAAGGGAGAGGCGAAGGACACACCCCAATATGTTGGGATGGGTTTGGCTCATTGAGTTCATGAATTCTGTTTGCACTGTTTCCCGGACCAGTGCTGTGTGACTTCCCTTCTGTTATTAAAAGGGTTACTTTCTACACTCAGACTCTGTGCTTGGGAGAGGGGAGGTATTGCCCTTTGGGGCGCTTAGGGGATAGTGTGTGATTTCCCAGGTGACTGGGGGGGGGCTCGAGACAGTTTGGTGTGGTTTCATTGACAGGAACCACTAGATAGAGAACCCGGCCCTTGCTGCTGCCGACTCTGTCTGGCAGAAAGGTTACATAAGTGCAAAGTGATCAGACAGCTCACTGAGAGAGTGGAAGAAAACACAAATAGTTACCTGGGAGTCACTAGTCTTATAGATTCCAAGGCCAAAAGGGACCACTGTGATCCTCTTGATTGACCTTCTGTATAACACAGGCCATAGAACTTCCCCAAAATAATTTCTAGAGCAGATCTTTTAGAAAAACATCCAATCTTGATTTTAAAATTGTCAGTGAGGGAGAATCCTTCATGATCTTTGGTAAATTGTTGCAATAGTTAATTACTCTCACCGTTAAAAATTTATACCTTGTTTTTAGTCTGAATTTGTGTAGTTTCAACTTTCAACCATTGGATTGTTATATCTTTCTCTGATAGATTGAAGAGCCCATTATTTAATATTAGTTCTCCATGTAGGGTTTTGCCCCCTGTCTGGGTTTACAAAACAAAGTATTTCTTCTGCTTGGCATTTTGTTGTTGAAAACTTGTCTTTACTGAGAAACAGACATACAGATGATTGCTAGAGCCTGGATAACATTGCTTTGAGAGAAGAAGATGCACCCAGTTGCCTCCCTCACTACTATTATTTATTTAGTCTTGGCAGAAAACTATCACGTAGCTGAATGGAATATCCCATGTTGCAGAAACACAAAAACACGTTATCAACCCTTCTATAATTTTGCCTACCAAACAAAATCACACAACACATCTTACAGTGTGTGTTCACGGCCTTTGCCATATACAGAAGAATCATCTTTGGCAAGGCAGACTCTGAGTAGCTGAAAAGAAGGTGCACAGGAATCTCAGGTTACACGCAACCCACCCACTCCTGTTTTGGGGTTTCTGGTTTATTTTGGAAGTTCTTCTTTAACCAAAATGTTCACGTGCAGGATAAATGGCTTGTACTATAAACTTGCTAAGAGACTACTATCAAGTCAAAACAAACAAGACCTCCAAATGTTGGGAGATACTGCAAGGCATTCTTACTTCAGGAAGGCCAATCAAAGATCAATTCATAAACAACATTTTGATAACAACCATTGCTCTCCTTGCCCTCTCCCCCATACACTTCCGGTTCTGTGATTATACTTCAAATCCCTTTCCACTTTCTTTTCCTTTTTCCTCTCTCTTAATTCTCATGTCAGACACTGGGATGGCACATGCATCTTCCTCCTCATGCATACTGACGAGGGTTTAAAGGGAGCTGCCTCGCCAAATCCCAGTTCTTTTTCTACCACCTCTGGTGTATGTCAGAGCAACTCTCTTTGTATAAACCTGCACTTACACATTAGTAATTAGTTAGCAATGTTGGTTTAGTTAAGGTAGGGCAGCTTCGGGGACATCGTGGGGGAAGGGGCTGTCTTCCCCTTGATGACTGGTTGTGCCACTGCCATGGCCGAGCACAGCAGATCCCCAGACTTCAAGAACTGCCTGTCCTGCACATGAGATGTCTGTTATGCCTTGATGTGGGGCAAGCGTCAGAGGGCTGTGAAATCTCCAGGTCCTCTTTAAAGCAGACCTATTGCTTGAGGGAGACCTGCCTGAGGGCTTTCCTTATGAAGAAATCAGTGGAGCCAGCACCATGGATTCCAGGTGTCTATAGGTTGTCAAAATTTGCCCCTGCATGGGCTTTGAAACTGGCTGAGGGATTGCTTACGTCTGTGTCTTCCTTGTCGAGGAAGCAAAAGGACAGGTTGGACTCAGAGTGGAAGTCTTCCAAGGGGAAGAGGTAGCAACTGCCCTCTCCTGATCTGGTTCTGAGGCCACATAAGTCTACTGAACTCTGGACATTAAGGGTGCCTCAAAACTTAGGGAACATTCCTTGAGCACTGGAGTTGGTATCAACTGAGTGAACCCAGCTGTGACAGAGGCCTTTCCTGAAGTTGTCATATCTGTGTTCACCTCTTTGGTATCAAGGCAGTTGGAATGATCACTGGCTGCTACAGAACCTAGTAGCTTGACTCTAGTATTGGCCATCCTGCAGTCTTCAGCACCTATACTTGCATGTTTAATGGCACATTTACCTATAGGGCTCAGCCACTCCAGATCATGGAGGGGAAATGATCAGCATCTCTAGATTGGATGCTGTTATAGCTATTGGTGCAGCATTTGCCCCTGATACTGTCCTAATCACTGGGCCTGGTGGCATCTATGTTTCTGGCATCCTGTTAGGTTCCCCTTTCACTCAGGGGATGGATGCCACATTTCCCAGGTGACTACTTTCTTTCATCTTCCACTGCCAGGAAAGCCAACAGCTATCCCTAGTTAGGTCTTGTGACCTGGCAGTTATGATTTTCACCAGGAGATGAGGTATATACCCGTGGATGAGGGTAGAGCAGGGTACTGACCTAGCTCAGCACATGGATTAGTGGTTTCAGACAGTATGGGCCTTTCCACCTTAAGACTATGGCATGTGAAGCATGTGGGCCACTTGGGATCTGCAGTATTACACTAAGATGGCCTCCTGGGCATGCCCAAGGCCAGACTATCTCCCTTGCACCTGAGAATGGATCTGTCCTTGCTGTGCCCCCAGAATCATGGCTAGCAACAGGAGGCTCCAATGTACCAGGTTCATGGGAAAGGGCGAGAGGAACCAGCCACCATGGCCTCAACAGTCTTTGATAGTGCCTGGCACTGGATCAGTTAGCCACTACTCCCCATGACTACAGGATATTCCAAGACCTCATGAGATGAGAGGCGACAGTCTGAGAAATAGACACCGAGCAGGACCAGGAAGTGCCACACAAACTCAACATCTGACACTTGTCAGTCTTGGGATGTAAAACAATCCCAATTATTGACACTTAAGTTAGGTCAAGAAAGATTTGCAGGCTTGCCTGGGAGCAAGACTCCCATGATGCTTTGCAGTTATGATAAATATTTCTAATGAAGAATGGAATTTTATTGTGCTGTTACTTAACCTATTTTGAAAGCTGCTTGTAATATATATTTTTACAATGTACCAACTGCAAAATTTATAAATGTATAAATTATTCCAAAAATGTCATAAATACAGACTAACCAGGTGTTGAGACAGTTGGAAAGTTGCAATGGAACAAGGAGCACTGGAAATAAATTAAGATAAGGAGACATGTATCCAGGAAGAAGAAAGAGAAAAGGACCAGACTGAGACATAAGGGTATCAAAAAGGTATAATTGCCCCTAAATCATAAGCGAAGTGAGACCATTATCAGAGTACACATAGGCTGTCAGAAACTACAGGGAAGATCTTTCACAGCTGTTAGTAGTTATAAGCATCTTTGTCTATGAGCTGTCTTTACTAATTGTTTGATAAATAAATCCAATCAAAACTGATTTATCTGGGGTCTGGTATTATTAAACAAAACAGAAACTTGAGAGACTGGCACCAATGTTGAAGTGAGCAGACAGATGATATGTGGTCCTGGCCAATGAGAACTCTCCAAGGACACCAGAAGTCAATGTTCAAGGATAAAGACGAAAAGCCCTTCTACCTGGTGGGTCAGAACTCTTACTCCATCTTGAGCTTCCAAAAAAGGATCTCAAACTATCAGGCTGTCTTGGCAAAATATGACCACATCAACTATGATCCTTACAATGGCTTATTGACAAGCTGCCTCAAGAATAGAGTTGGTTTCCAGACTGTCCTTACTGAGGGATGTTTTGTGGCAAGAACTGTGTTTTAGATGTCCTGAGATGTGGCAGACACAAGGCAGTGGTGTCAGAGACTGTTTCTTGTGGCTGGCTTTCGTATGTGTATCTAAGAAATTACAAACAACAATAGAGGATCTGCTGTTCATGGTCTGCTTGCTGTTGGATGACAAGATTGACAAGGCCCTTAAGGACTCTAGAGCCACCCTCAGATCCTTGGGTATCTATACCCCAGCCTATAGGAGTAGAAATTTCAGATCCCAACCTTATCAGCTACAGTTGCCCTACCAACAGCAGCTGCCTGAGTTCTTGGGCCATATATAGTGGTCCTCAAGCAGAAATCTTGCTAGGGGTGGGTGTATGTGCTTCTCTTTTGTACCATGATGCTTTGGAATTGAGCAGGCAGCAATTTTACTTGGTATCCAAAGACAGTGTATCATGTGTTCCACAATATTTGCCATCCCCTCGTTTTGGCAACTATCTGTCTCACCTACAACATGTCTAATCCAGCATTATCTCAAACTGCTAAGTTTTGGAGATAGTCCAGAGGTGCAATACCAGAAAGTTCCTCTTCACCACTCTCCCCATACACCTTCTTTCTCAGTCCCTCTTTAGGGACTTTTCATACGAGAGCGTATTTCAACAGGGGATTCAGTGTGTCCTTGCCCTGGGTGCAGTTAGAGGAGGTTCTCCATCCACAGAGCAGAAGGGTTTTTTTTTTTTGGAAAGTATTTTCTCATCCCCAAGAAAATGGGGTGTGAACCAATACTGAACTTCAGCCATCCCCTCTCTAGATCAGAAAGATCTGTATGCTATCATTGACTAACAGAATGCATGCTTTCACATTGGGATACACCTGGTGCTCAAGCACTCCCTAAGGTTCATGTTGGACAACAATTACTCCCTATAATGGGTTTTCCCTTTTGGGTTCTACACAGTGACCTGCTTATGTCAAGAAGATGGGAATCCAGGAGTTCCTGTACTTGGCTGGTTAGTAGTCACTTGGAACTTCAGGTCCAAATTAATGGTTGGGACCTTTCCCAAGCTGTTTGTGTGCCTGGGCCTGCTAGCAAATGAGGAAAAAAATCCATTTTCGCACCCACACAGAAGCTAGAGTCCATTGAGACCAAGCAAAATGCAGAGACCGTGAAAGCCTACCTGCCACTATACAAGTTCCAGTGGCACAATCTCTGCTCCCACCTCCAATCCTATCCTGTAACACAAGTAAGATCCTGCCTCATGCTACTTGGTCTTATGTCAAGTTGTACGTTCATCACTCCAAATACAAGGCTTCACGTCCAGTGTCTTTAGGCTTGGCTTTATTACCTGAGAAGATACCACCTGTGCAAGATGGTACATCTCCTTCCAGTAGTTCTCTAATCAATGGACTGGGGGAAAGACCCAGGCGACATACACAAATGGGTTCTGTACTGTCCCAGTTTTCCCTCAAGGACAGTGATCATGGATGCCTACATGTTCCGGTGGGGGGCTCACATGGGCAATCTAATAGCACAAGGCTTATAGTCTCTGACAGAGAATATTTTGCACATTAGTGTTCCAGAGCTCAGAGTTGTGTACAAGACATGCATGGCCTTCCTTCTCAACATGCGCAATCAGACAATCCTCGTGATCAAAAACATGGGGGCAATTTTCTGTCTATAAAGGGGAGGTGGAGAGGGACAGGTGCTGGCACTATGTCAACAGGCCATCCTACTGTGGGACTTGGCCATAGGACATGGAATTACCCTATCAATGGTAAATCTCCTTAGGCTGGAAAGTGTGATAGTGGATAGCATCAGTAGGAACTTCTGCAACAATCGTGAATGGTTGATGCTCCAAGGAGTATTCAGGGATATATTCCGGCAATGTGGAGTCCTGCACACAGACCTTTTCATTACAGTGGAGAGCAACAAAAGTCACCACTTCTGATCAGGGAGTTCGGTGCAGTTTAGGGACTCTTTCAGCTGCCTTTTTCCTCCTGTGCACAGAGGAACAATTCTGTGTGTTCTCTCCCATATCCCTCCTTCCTGAGGTATTTTGGAAGATCAGATTGAGAAGGCCAGAATAATCTTCCTTGCCCTGGTCAATACAGATGCAGTTCAGGGACCTCCATGACCTCCATCAGCACAGCTGATTACTGTACCCCTTGTTCCTGACTTCCTAGCTTGGAACAGGAGTATGACCTTGCATCTGAGCATGAGTTCACTCCTCCTGATGGTATGGATGCTCCCTGGTTAACACTGGTGGAGAGATTCTATTCGTAAGATGTCCAGAAGGTGCTCTTTAGCAGTAGGAAAGATTCCAGTGGGTCTACATATCTCTCTAAATGGACAAGGTTTGTACATTGGGCATGACAACACCAGCTTTCTCCCAAGAATTCTAGGGTCCAAAAGGTTACCAAGATTACCTGTTGCCACTGAAGCACTCTGCTCTGTTGCTGTGCTCATTGTGGGTTCCGCTATCCATCCATCAACTAGCCTGTCCTCAATCTTCTTGCACCTATGGCAAAGAGGTTCCTGGAAGTCACCTTGAGACTTTATCTGCTGGACAGGGATCCAGACCCATCATGGGACCTTAACCTGGTCCTCTCAAAACTGATGGATGCTCCCTTTGTGCCTCTGGCTATATGCTCCTTCCCTTATCACTTTGTGTACACTGCTTTCTCTTGGCATTCACATCAGCCAGGAGTGTTGGGGAGCTGCAAGCACTAAAGGGAGAGCCTCCTTATAAAGTCAACTATAGGGACAGATTATCCATGAGGCTACCTACCGGATGTCTTCTTAAAGCCTCATGCTTGTAGAGCAGAGCAGAAGTTGAACAAGCTGGAGGTGCATAGAGCTGTACTGTTCTACTTTGACAAGATGAGATCCTTCAGGAAGTCTCCCAGGCTGTTTCTGTCTTACATAGAGATAATCAAGAGGCAGGCTGTGTCTACATAGAGGCTATAGAACTGGATTGCCCTGGATTGAAGACTTGCTATTGGCTAGAGGCAGGCAGCTGCCAGATAGGGTAATGGTCAACTCCACCAGGGCCCAGTTTACCTCAGTAGCCTCAGTAGCAAAACTGCTGATCCAGGACATTTGCAGTGCAGCTACTTGGATGTTCATAAGATGTTTATGAAGCACTATGCATTGATGCAAGCAACCAGGGATGATGCTAGATTTGGAAGGTCTGTGCTGCAGTCTTTACTCACAGACACTCCTCGTATTCATCTCCATGGAGGGTAAGATGACCAGATGTCCCAGTTGTATATGGCCAGTCCTGATATTTGGGGCTTTTTCTTACATAGGTGATTATTACCCTCTACCCCATCCATTTTTCACACTTGCTATCTGGTCACCCTAAATTAGGGCTACTGCTTGGGAGTCACCAACTGTGAACTATGTATATGGATTACACAGCTTGAAGAACATCTGTTACTGTTCAAATAAGTAACCTCCTTTTACAGGAATTTTAAAAAAACCTGTTATGCAAAGCCTATTGGTAAAAGGACTAATGCTCTTTGGTCATTTTTCCAGAAACAGGCTTTTTTCAAAACTAGCAATGCTTGTTGGGTTTCAACCCTGCCTCTGATTTAGTACTCACAATCAATTGCTGTAGGAAATGATAGTTCAAAATCTGAATATGTGACTTGTGTGTTCAGTCACGTATGTGGTCAGAATCTGCATTCTGTCTGTATTGTGCCCTAAGATGATTGTAGCAATAGGTTTTCACCTACAATGAAATTGCACAAAACTGTGGGTGTGAAATTAAGCACGCTCTTTAAAAAATGATCATTCCTATCTACATATTTTTTATTATTTCTGTATTATTTCAGAAGCCAAGGAGCATGCCTTCCTCATGTTATGCCTGAATTTCTGCTAGAACCTGATGAGTATAAGAAATGGATTGGATTGCAAATTGCACTGAAGGTAATTGTCATATAATAGTCTACATACATGGTCCTTTATCCTGCAAAGAGTTATGTACATACTGAACTTTTTGCACTGTGAGCAGTCCCATTGAAATGAGTGAGACTATTTGCAGTGTGTAAAATTAATAATATGCATAAACCTTGATAGGACCAGGGCTGCAGTTTGGTATTTAGTGCAATCAGTCCCACATGCACATGTATGAGGGAGCTATGTATTTTTAAAAAAAAAAACATTTAACAGTAGATTTTTAAAAATATCTCTTTTGTAAAAAATAGGAACATAGGAATTGTCAGACTGGATCAGTCCAGTGGTCCATCTAGTCTAATATCTTGTTACTCACACTAACCAGTTCCCAGTATTTGAGAGGAATTTGCAAGAAACCATGCAATAGACAGTTGTGGGGTGACCTACCCATAGGGACTATGGACTAGCATTGGGAATAGAAAAATGATTATTTACCTTTATAGTAGTTGATGGTTTTCAAGATGTATAGGCATTATACATATTCCAGAACCCACCGTATATCCCAGGTACTTCGCTGTCTTGACATCACAGGGTCTCATAGTGGTGAAGGAGCTGTGGTGTGACAAGAAGTCTCCACTGTTTCTACTTTCACCAGAATGCACAAAGAGAGGAAGGGTGCATACGCTGCCCTAGAAAGTTGTCTGATGTGTGCGCACTGGATATGCAGTCACCAACTGTGGAATATGTATATGGACTAAACATCTTGAAGAATATCTGTTACTGTTCAGATAAGCAACCTCCTTTTATAGGAATTAAAAAAAAACACCCAAACTGTTGTGCAAAGCCTGTTGGCAAAAAGACTTCTAACGCTCTTTGGTCATTTTTCCAGAAACAGGCTTTTTTTCAAAACTAGCAATGCTTGTTGTGTCTCAACACTGTCTCTAATTTAGTACTCACAATCAATTGCTGTAGGAAATGATAGTTCAAAATCTGAATGTGTGACTTGTGTGTTCAGTCACATATGTGGTCAGAGTTTGCATTCTGTCTGTGTTGTGGCTTAAGTTGATTGTAGGTTTTCGCCTACAATTAGATATCCTATTCAGTTTTGTACTGGGCAAGTCTCCTGTAATTAAAGATAGATTTAAGACTTGAACCAGTAAGGGTTTATGTCTCTTCCAAAACTTGTGCTTTTCAATATTTACTGTTATAATTTTGGATATTCTTGTTAATCAGTCTAATTTCCTTTTAGATCTTCCTAAACTCTTTTCCTGAGTGTTCCAATGAGTTCTACAGGATAATTGTTGCAGTTGTATGGAAAAAGTGTTTCCTTTTATCAAGTTTTAATTTGCCACTTTAGAGTGTCATATATAACACTTACTTTGTGCAAAACCAATCAGTGGGTTGGAAGAACAAATCGATCTGGAAAATTTTGCCAGTCTTATGATGTTGTCGTCCTAATTTTTTTGGAAAGAACATAGCCGTGGAAACCCTTAAAATTGGAGACTTGAATAGAGGTTGATAGTCAAAACTTGAGTTGTGTGTGATAGGGAAGAGTAGTAGAACAAAGTGAATACAATTTACTGAGCAGAAGTTGAGTGGAAAATCTGTAAAATCAGAATTCAGGGAAACAGTAGGAGCTAAGACTTGTACACTACAGACCAAATGCAAGCTACGCTTTTGGCCAGGCAAATGCTGAGAGCAATCACTTCTTACAAGTACAGGAGTGATGAAAAGGAGGGACCTATTAAATAATCCAGCCCATCTACCTGCTGATTCAAGATTGTTGCTTTAAATTTGTGTGCACAGTTAATTATTTTGTCCAATTGAGATTTAAATATCCCAAGCAATGAGGCTTTGGTCACTTCCTTTGAGAACCTACAACAGCCTTAAAAACAAAATCTCACTGTCAGGAAGTTTTTCCTGGTATTTAGTCTAAATTTTCTTAATTTTATTCCACTCTTCCTAGTTAAACTCCCACGAGTCACCCTATCTAATTTGCTTCCTGACTTCATCTTTACACCCTTCTAATCAGGGCACAGAAACAGCAAATACACATCCATATTCAGGCACCTCTCCAAAGCTGCTGTCTTGCTCTTCAGAATCTCAGTTTTAATTTTAAAACAATTAGTAAGTCTCTAGATATTATTGTTGGAAAGAAAATATCAAAAATATGAACAAAGTTTAATGATGCAGAGATGAATCTGCAGAGAGTCTGGAACAATGGCCCTGAGAGATGTGACCTGCCCCATTCATTTCAGTGAGGTGATTACTCAGATGTCCAATTATGATGGCTTAAATGTCAGCATTGTTAACTATTTGATTGGTCACTTAAGAAAGGAGAGAAAGGATAATAGATCTGCATAATTTACTTAGAGTGATGTTTCATTTTAGCACCACAAATACTGAGGTAGAGCACTCCCCCTCCTCCTCCACTTTAGAAGGAAATAAATGTAAGGAGCCCAGCAGAGGTCTTGGCCATATTTAAATCCCATTAGGGGAGAGGGGAGGAGTGTCAAGCTCAAGTATCCTAGGGAGCCAGGTGACAACAGTAGTATCTTGTTTTGGCGATTCAGATATTGATGGAGCTTATTTTGTAGGCAGAACTACCATGTTTTTTCCCAACATGACCCTTGCTTCAAATATATTATAGTAGACTATTATCTCTGTATCTTAGCTAAATAGTATACCTATTAAATGTTTATGGTCTCTCCTCACAAGTCACTCCTCTGTCCCCAATACTTTTGTAGTTTCTTTTTTTTTTTCCAGACTAAATCCAGTTTTGTCACTCACTGTCTTTCTGGTGCCTAGGAATGAATTTGGTATTCCAAGGGGAGCTACACAAGAGACATGCAAACATTTACATTCCCACCCATCCCAATTTATGGTGTTATGCTTGGGCATCTTTAGTTCAAACTTATAGTGACCTTTTTTGCTGCTGTATTCAAAGTTAATCATGAGGATGCAATAACTAATACTTCTAAGTCTGTCAGCATTACTGCTTTTCAGGTTTCTGCCTTCTATATATGTGTGATTATTTTTCCAAAAATCTGTTAGATTTTATTTTTTACATTAAATCATACTTTCATTTTTACCTGTCTTTTTTAATCAGCAAATCCCTGTTCCCTGTGTGATTCAACTGGGGTTACTGCAGGGCAATTAGGCCATCTGAGGCCAATTAGGGAGCTTGCCTCAGCAGTTAAAAGCCTCCCTGTCAGGCAGATGGGGGCAGCTGAAAGGGAGTTAGGAGGAGCAGTGCAGCACAGCACTGAGCTGAACTGCTACATAGCTTGGGACAATTGCTGTTGCTACCACCACCCAAAAGGTACTGGAGTCAAGGAGGAGCCTGCCCGGGCATGGCCAGGGACTATAGACAAGGAGTCCTGAGGTGAGACCCTCATCCTGGTTCCAGGAAGCGGACCATGATCAGTGGGGCCAAGGACAGACAACCCAGGGAAGGTAGTAGCCACGGACTAAGCAGTTTGAGGCTAGGTCGGGGCCCAGAGCAGAGGGTGCCCCCTCTCCCCCCAGCTCCCACACAGCCCTACCATCAGCATAGCTGCAGAGGGCGCAGGACCCACAGGAGAGCAGAACAGGCCGCCCTCATCAAGTACCTTTGTATTACTTCCCTATCCTCATTGGTATTTGCAACTCCTATCAATTTAGTACCATCTGTGCTCTTTACTCCCCCATTCAGAACTTTAATAAAGATGTTTAATGGTCCTAACACTTATCACTGTGGCAGTCCACTAGATGTGTGTTATGATTTATCGTTATGCTTTGCTTATGGTTCTCTGGTGAATTTTCATTCCACAGTGTTCTCATCCCAGACAGCTAAAATTAATATTTTGACTAAGATTCTGTGAGAGACAGCAGTATATACTTTGGTAAATTTCTAATATACTGCATGTACTGCTTTTCCTTTATCCACTAAATATGTACTTCTATCAGACAAAGCAATTGCTTACCTGACAAACTTTTAAAAGCAAGCAGTGGCTGTTGCTCATGGTTATCATACCCTATAGATATTGCAGTTTAAGATAAAATATAAATCTCATTGTCCTTTATCTAAGGTTCAGATGACTGAGCAGCAAAAAGCTAACATGAAGAACTCTGACATACTTAATAGTAAAAGTCTCTTTGTCCTGGATGACAATGTATTCGAGACCATGAGCAAACGTGCATGGACAGATGTATTACTCCAGGCGTACAAGGTACATTGCTGACATGTAATATCTTACAATTTTAAGCCTTTAAATTATATTGGCAAATATGGGAAGATTTCAGACAAGGTGAGACTGACTAGAATAATTCTTTACTTTGAATTCTGCAGATGTTTTAACAAATGTCAAAAAAATTAATCTGCTTAGCTACAATATTTTATTATCAATTTTTATAATTTGTAAAGGAAAATGTTGGTATTTAAGAATGTTAATAACAACGTATGTCAACCTAGAAACCAACCCATATTTTTAATTACATGTTCCGTAGTTGAAGTTACACTCATATTTCTTGATATGGAAATGATTTCCCTGATATGCATGTGTAACTCCAAAGGACAATAATGGGAGTTCAGGCATGTTCTGAGGAAAGGCTGGATCCTAAACTGTGAAGACTAGGACATAAGACTAATTTAACCAGACAATGCCATGAGAGCAAAAAAATGTAAAGGGGTTAAAGGCAAAAACTAAGGTGTTGTTAAATATCATTATGTTCAGTAACTAACAGAAAAGGGAATGAATATATTTATCAACATTTATATCCTATTCAGCTTCACAACTAAAAATTATTGTTCAGTTTTTGACTGGCCCATTGACCTAAACATATTAGGTTTTACTCCCACAGTTTTGTAACTTACATCTGCCACAAAGAATAACAAGGATTGTTGTACCAAAAATATGTTCTATCACATACGGTTTTTGTGGTGTTCCAAATCTGATAGATATTTGGAGCACATTTCAGTTTTACAAATTTAAGAGATGAGGGTTAATATACTCACTACTGTGTATAGCAATGAAAAAAAATCTCTACTCCTAGATACTCTCAAAAGATAGACACTGAATATCCAATTCAATTTGTGTTTGCTGGTAACAGTCTAGAAAACATAATGCTTTAAAAATGTTTTATAAACAGTGAGAGCTGCACTGATCCAGGATCATTAAAAGCAGGTATGCCCAGCACAGGGACCTGTGTCCAGATATATGCATGAACATGCCAAAACACTGTCTTTAGAGGAAGGCATGCACACACTGCTGCTTTCATTTAATTTTTTTCTGCCAATTTTGGATCTGGAAATGTTGACATATTACAAGGTTTGAGATTCCTTTTCTCTTTTTGGTTATGTCTATACTCGTTTAAAAAAAAAAGTGTTCTTAACTTGGGTTAGCTACCCTGGATTAAAATAGTGCAAATGTGACAATTTGGCTTTTAACTTGGATTAGCATCTGGAGTTAAAGTTTATAGGGGAGCCTGCGATTAAACTTGAACTGCTAACCCAAGTTGCTATGTCTTCACTGCTATTTTAACTCAAGTTAGTTTGCCAGAGTTAAGAACACATCTTTGTTTTGCAGTATAGCCATACACTTAGGGTCAGTGTTCTAAAGGACCCTCACTTGCTTTAATTTTTAAAGTGCAGTTAATTGTTAATGCAATAAAATGTGGTTGCTAACAGATTTAAATACAAGAGGGAACTTAAACATGCAAATGTTACCCTCTCTGTTTGGAAAATAGGAGTCTGTTTGTAATAATGTAGGCCTTAGAGTTAAATGTAGTGTATACTTCAATAGATTATAATTAGGTTTTGCTCATTAGTATATCAGAAAATGCTTTGTTGGTTTAAAAAAGATAGAGGTGGCTGTGTTTGGTTGACTTACTACTCCAGAATCCAACATGAAGAATTTTCTAAAATGAAGTTCAAGTTTTTGAAGAAATGGTCATCTAAAATGTCTGTTATAAACTAACGATCACTTGTGCCTACTATATTCATGGCACAAACGGTCCCTGAAAGGCAGAGTTAGTTCCATTCTCATCAAACAAGATGAAAAGAAGCTGTTTTTCCTGGAGAAGGCTTTGGTGTCAAGCATTCCTCCATCACTGCTACAACTACAACTGAATGGATGGTGTTCCTGTTTTACTTTTACTCTTTTTTCAGTCCTTTTACTCTCTATGCAGGAGCATAAAAAAAAAAGAGGAAAACACACTGCATATCTAGAAGCACTTCAATTTTCATTCAGTCTTGAAGGGTTAAGAATGTGTGATGCCATGTAAATGCTATTTTGAAACACGACGTCCTCAGCATCCTTAGGATAATCAGTGATAAAATTAACAGGTGCTTTGACATAGATATCTCCAAATTTTTTTAAAGCTGGAGAGAGTCATGATTGATGCCAACTGTTCTCTCGGGTCCACATTCAGTGCCGACTAAAATTTTCCTCTTCTGAGCAAATGTGCTTTACCCAGCATCATCCCCATTCTCATTGCCAGCATGGGTTCCTCTCCTCAAAAGTGGCAGATAAAAGATAGTTATATACACCCTGTTGCCACCTTCAAGATCTTCTGGGGCTTGGGGTTCCTCCTGTGATGTCCGTTTTAGTTAGGTCCAGTCTATCATGGCTATCCCCTGTCTTTGTCATCCTTTCTACCATGGTTGGGCAGCCAAGAGTGTTTTCCTTGGAGAATGATGCAGCCTCTATACTTCAGGAACCTGGGGTGAGACCAGGGATATCAAGTTTAAACCACAACTCTTTATAAGTTATATGACAAGAAAGCTCCTGCAGACTGTGCGGATCCTGACTTTGTCTGCCCATGTAAAAGATCTCTGCAGAACTTCTAGTGCACTCTAGCAGTGTCCACGCAGGATGTTACCGCATGGCGAGGTAGTGCACTTTAGATTCACACCCTTGTTTTCCATCCGAGGTAGACATTTCTGTACCTGAGTTCCCCGTCAATAAAAGAGGAGTAGTAATACTTTTCTACCTTTATAGGAGTGTTTTGAAATAATACATTAAATGTTGTGTGGCTCTCAGATACTACAATGAGGGGTGCTATATAAGCACCTTTTAGCTGTGCACAGGAAAAGGCCCTGTCATAGGGTCCACTCACTGCTAGGACACCCCCTTCTGGCTGCTTTGGGGATTTGTTCCTTCCAGGTGCTGTGCCTTCTTCTGGTGGTTTCTCTCACTCTGTGGCCCCTCTTACTTCAGGAGCTACAGCTTCTTCTTTATGACTTGACCCTCTGGCCAGGTCACAGTGCACATTTTCCCCTTCTGGGGTATCAAAGTCTGTTGGGACAAACTGTTCCAGGCAGTCCACTCTCTACTGTCTGGTCTCTGTCACTTCCCCAGTGGCTGGCAGGTGAACCTGGTCCCACCTTCTACTCTGGGTTCTAACTCAGGCGCCCTCCCTTCAGCATACAAGGTCCAGACTATCTCATACCTTGATGCTTTCCCCCTGAGCCTTTCCTACCTCTCTGGCTCTCCCACTTCTCTGGGTTTGCCAGCCCAAGCTCCCTCCTTCTAGAGGGTAACTGTAGGCTACCTACCTCTGTAGCCCTAAACACACTTCCCTTTTCCCAGGGAGTGACTGCTTTATAGAGTCCCTTCTTGTTCTCATTCAGATGAGTTTCATCTAATTAATCCCTGCTCCGTAGCTCTTCCTCCAGGTGCAGCCTGGGGAGTTAATTGGCCCACCTTAATCCCTTCAAGCACTGTGTGGGGTGGAAACCCATCACAGGCCCATAAAAATTGGTGATTATCTCATAGCAAAAGAAAATGTTTGCATTCAAAGAAAATCTTTGGATTCTAGACATATATTTCTCATCTCAAGCACCTTCAATTACAGTATAGTTAGAAAGCCAGACAGATTGGGTATTCCAGAATTAAGAAATAACTAATATTTAGAAAAAAACATCTAAGTTCCCATGGTGAAGTACCACCCATTCTGCTTGTGACATGCTGTACACCATGTACACCTTTATGGTCTGATTTGTGTATCATTCATGTTCATCCTTATAGTGTAATTGTGTATTGTCTAATGCAAAGTATGTCATGTAAGGTGTTTTTGGAATCTCATGACATGCTGAACGTTATTGTTATGGTACTGTGTTTCCTGCAATATCATACATATGTACAGGTATGAAACTGTGCTAGGTAATATCCCCAAATGTGTATCTCACATGGCTTGAATAGATGCAGACAAACACAAAGATGAAGGTACACGCTCTGCAGAGGCATGCATACAGGAACAATGGATTGGCGTAAGCACCTTTTGAGCATTTTGACTCGAGGGAAAAATCGACATGCCGGACATGGATAGGCACCTGACCCCAGGGGGCTCGAGGAAACTTGTTAAAAGAAAGAGGCATCTTTGTTTCAGAGCTCTCCCTTGGAATTCATCTTCTAAGCAACACCAAGGACTGAGAATCTGCCAATGGGGGGGCGGGAGGTCTGGTTGCTAGAGGTATTGCAGGCAGCCCGTGTGGTAAGCTAACGTCATAGACTGAAAGCTACCGAAATATTAATCTTAGTTTGGAATGCAAGTTACCTTTTAGTTAATTGTAACCAACTCCTTGATTCATTGTTAATCTCTTGATTTATATTAATCTGATTTATATTCACTTAAAATCTTACTGTAGTCAATAAACTGATTTGTTTGTTTTAGATAAAACTGCATGGAGACTGAGTGCGTGCAGAGACCTCACTTAGAGTGACATTGCTGGTGCATATCAACTTCTTTGATTAAATTGATGGACAAATATAAATGAGCTTGGAGGGTGCAGTTTACAGCCCTGAACCCTGTAAAATGGCAGTTCCCAGGGTTACGTTTGGCACTGGGGTTGTTTGTTGAGAGTGTAACCCATGAGTGGCTGGCCTGAAGCACTCCTTCACTAGGTCAGGGACCGATTACTCACAGGAGGCGGTTGTGGGCTGACCCAGGAGTGAGTGGTTCACATAGAAAAGCGGAGTAAGTGGAGGCCCAGGAGTGGAAAATTAGGGCGACAGCTACACATCAGTCCAGACTGCAGAGGGGGGACATCACACTGCTCTTTTAATTACTGTTCAACATATATTTCACATGGATGAATGTGACACAACCACAAACAACCTGGATGTTTTTTAAATACAAGAGGGTTAATAAAACAGATCTTGAGTGCTGAATAATTCCTTTGATTGCTCATTAGTACTTTTGCTGCAAGCAATATTGCACAGTCCTAGGAACTACTTTTACTCTTTATAATTTTGTATTTCTATTTTTATGTAACCCAATCATTGTTTGATATTACATAATAATATAGAGAGTGGATTTGCTTTCTGTAGTAGAATATAGATATGAATTTGTCATCACCAACGGAATGTAGCTTGGTTTCCTCTGGCTTGGGTTGATGGAATATGAAGGTGAATTAAACCTTTTCTGTGCAGAAACTTATGTTGCTGACCTTTCCTCATTGTGAAATATTCTCTGAATAGGGGTATCAGAGGAAATCATACTTGGAGGAATCTGTTGCGGCATAACTCCTCCATGTGAGTGTGAAGGCTGGTGGGAGTGTGGTAGTGGTTGAGAATTTAGCAGGTTGAAGTCCTGGTCTTTTGCATATTTTGAGGGAATGTGCAGATCCTGCTGTGCAACCTGTGCAAATCCTGAAGTCTCACATCTCTAGCCTGTTTTGCCAACATTTCTCTCTGGATGCATTACCATTACCTCAGACTTAATGATGCCCAAACTGAATCCTGAACTTTTCCTTTGCACCATTTCTCCTCCCCTACATTAGCTTTCAATGTTGACTGTACCGTTGTTTGTCATTTCTGTTAGGCTGGTAAGTTGAGAGTGATCCTTCTTTCTTGCCTCACATACATAGTCTGTCAAAATTTTATCACTTCTTCATCTATGACATTTCTAAAATCTGAGCTTTTCTTTCCATCCAGACAGCTAAAGCTGTTGTTTTAAGGTCCTTATCTCTCTTCTTCAACACTGTAACTTTCTCCTTGTTGGATTTCAGGGCATCCGTGTTGTCCCTGTCTCATCCATATGTAACTCATCCACAAAGATCATGTTCCTTGCCCATGGGTGTGAACACACTGTTCTTCTATTTTAACCCATTGCAGCTCCTCTTCCACCATATGAGATTCAAACTTCTTTTCTTAACCTTCAATGTTCTTCCCAGCTTCGACACTTATTTATTCTAGTCTTTTACCACACTCTCTCATCCTATTCACTCCATCAGTGATAGCAACCTTGGCAACCAACTTCTGTACTCCTTTAAAAATCTTGCTGGTTTCTTCTATACTGTCACTTATGCTTGGAAATCACCCCATTCCCATCCCCCAGATGCTCTTTAACCAATATCCAATTGCAAGGCTGAGAGACAGATGGGGAATGTAGAACAATTAACACAAAACAAAAAATAGCAAGTGTTTATGAAAAATTTTGATTGCCTCTTTCTCCACAGTTCATAGGATTGAGATTGCTTGAGATTACAAACTCTTTGGGGCAGGAGCTCCATCAATCTCTGTGTATATAAAGGCCCTAATCAGGGCCTCTGGGTACCACCATAATACAAATATTTAACAACAGGATAAGAATTTTAAAGAAAAACTGAGATGTACATTTGGCTCCATAAAAATGAAACAAGCTATGAAGGAGATGTAAAGACTATCCAAAGACTAAATTGGATTTGCATTTACAAACTAGAATTTAGAAATAATTTCAATATTTATTGGTATTTTAAATGCTGGTGGATTCTATAGATTCATTCTGGAAATGCAAAAAGGTCAAATTATTTTTGTCTAAGTCATCAAAAATAATTGAAAAATAATTGGAAACAAAATATGTTCAGAACTTTCCATTTGCATTTTATTTGATTTAGGAATTAAAGGAATCCTTAAAGCATAATCAGAACTAATCTCTATGTTAACGATTGCTAAAAGGATAACTGTACAGGACTGTAAGGATAGAGAAGATTTATATATATATAAACATAAACCTCATAAAACAATGTATTTTGGATACAGGATAAAATGGATAACATTAACAAATGTTGAAACCATTTATAAATGTCATAAGGAAAATAATGTAGATTTTAGGAAAATATAATTTCTTCACTGCTGAATTTAAACTGTAAATGTACAAAGAAAATGCATGGATGTAAATCTGTCACATGTACTGATGTATTTGCTATGCATTTGAGGATGGAAGGGAAGATTTAATTCTATATTTGCATAACTATAGGAGCACATACAATTGAATTCATACCCAGGCTTTTATACCTCATGATTTTTTTTTGTTGGTGTTTGGAGAGGTGGTTTATTTTCATGCTTTTCATTGTTTGTAAATGATATTCTTGAAAGGAAAACAATAAAGCAAATTTTTTTTTTAAAGGTGGAATCTGTCAGCCCTGCCCCATTAACGCAACATGGCTTTATGCTAACTTAGAATTTACCATATAGCTTCAAAATTGAAAGTATTTCTGTTTGAAAAATAATTGTATTTTTATGTTTATTATTTTTACTTGGAATTGTAATCATTATACTTTTTAGTAAAAAGATTAAATATTTTTCTAATTTCAGGTGTTGGTTCTTGCACGTGTATCATCAGTAACTATCAGTAATCTGTTGAGCTCAGAAAACCTGCAAAGCATGCCAAGAATAAATAGTGAGCCTCTATCCAGTAATATATATTCTCCATCTGAAAGAGTCCTCCTTACCTGGCTGAATACACATTACGAGAAGACCAGAAAATTTGTGTGGAAAGATTGTCAAAAAGGTGAACCAATACTTTGACTTCTCTTCTTTCCCCCCTAATACTTTTCCCCAGTTTCTGTATATCTTAACAGTATTGTGACAGTTGGTCACTGACAGTACCATTCTTTGAAAATGTGTCCATAAATATTCCATTTATGGTGTACATACACCCCATTCACTCAAATGGAATCTTTTGGCCAGCTGTGCTCATTGGGACCACACCCAAAAGTGGTAGCTCATTGGGGGACCTAAGCGGGAATAAAACATACTAAATGGAGGGTGCTCTTGAGCTGCTTGAGACCTTAAATAATGGCTTAGTCTGCTTATGCCTAGTGCTGGTATTGACCACACCTGTGCCATTTGTGCCCTCATACTCCTTGACCTAGGGCAAAAAGGGCGGATTGGGGAAGCTGTTTGCCTTAGGAACTGGTGTATCTGTCATCCGATTACCCCAGTAGCTCTGCACCTCAATGGATTGCAGAGCATCCTACCAGATCACCAGACCAGACAATTCCATTGTGATCTGGAATGATTGATAAAGATTCCATCATCCAGACAGACCTACTTTCACAATTGTGGTCACAACCAAAAGGTGTCACAGTTTCTGCTTCTGAGCGGTGTAAGCCCTAGTTCTTGATGCAAAGTTTGCCTCATCTTGTGGCCTCTGAGTTGCCCCAGCCACTGATGTGGACAGCTGCTTCTCTAGCTTCACAGCAGGATCAGAGGAGATGATCAGAACACTGGGTCAGGACACTAAAAAGAAGCCCAGCCCCCTCCCTCCAGTTTACTGCAGTTTGCACATGTCTAACTCTGCTGGAGCACATGTCTGCAAGTACTTATGTGATGTTTCTTGCCAGACTTTGCCTAAGGCTATTAGAATGGCTGAAGTCAGTGTACTCCCTAGCCAAGCAAAATATGATCAAAGCTGTAGTATAACCTCCCCAGGTCCTACAGGAAATCAACTGGTGGATGGATCCCTTAAATGTGCAGAAAGGGACCGTTTGTGGCCCCTCTTCCCATCCCAAACACTGGTGTCCATGTTGGGGATTGCCTGGAGTGCTCATCTGGGTCACCTCCAGTTGCAGGGTTGTGATCTTCAGGTGACTTGAAACGTCAAATGAATATCCTGGAACTGAAAGCTGTATGGCTGGCCTGGCTGGCCTTTTAGCCTGTTCTTAAGGATTCTGTACTGCAGATCATGACAGACAACATGTTAACAATGCATTACATCAAGAAACAGGGTGGCATATACTCGTCCCAGTTATGTCAGGCAGCCATCAAACTCTGGGAACAGTGCCAGCTGTATTCAATAACTCTACTGGCCCTTTGCCTTCCAGGAATAAACAAGAATGTGGCAGACTTTCTAAGCAAGGACCTGATATCCAACCTTACATGGTCATGTAAGACATCATGTTGCACCCCAACTTTCAGATGAGGGGGAACTTGGCTATAGACCTGTTTGCATTAGCAGAGACTGCCAAATACAAGATGTTCTATTCTAGGGGAAGCATGCATGTGCAATCCCTAATGATGCATTCCTTTTTCAGTGATGTAAGAGCCTCTTCTTGCTCTTATATCTTCTCTTCTGTGTGTTCCCTCTTGTTTTGCTGATCCCCAGGATAAATAGAGATCAGATGGGACATAGACACAGTGATCTTGATAACCCCATACTCACTGAGAGAGTTCTGACTCTCAGATTTTCTCCAGTTGTCCAGTGAACCTCCCATCTATCTCTCTGTCTGGACTTACTGTCTCAGAACCAAGGCCAGATTCTGCATCCAGACCACTGCTCACTACATCTGATGGCCTGAATGCTGACTGTATGAGCAATATCAACAGTGTTTAGGAAGGCCTCCACTGAAAAAACTATTCTGTAAAATTGAAATGATTTTTCATATGGGCAGCCCAGGAAAATGTGGACCCAGTCGAGGCTCCAAAACCAAAATTCTAGACCAGGGGTCGGCAACCTTACCGCGGCTGAAGAGCCGCATGCGGCTCCGGAGCCGCGGGTTGCCGACTCCTGTTCTAGACTACATATTATCTCTGAAGGAAAAAGGACTTAGATTTAGTTCCCTGAAAGTTCACTGAGATGCAATTTCTGCATATCATGCTCTGATTGTCACAATCACTCTTCTCACACTCCACGGCGACACAGTTTCTCAGGGACTTATGCACTCGTGATCTCCTGTCAGAGATCCAGCATCTTCTTGGGATCTCAACATCATTGTCCTTCAATGGCTCATGGAACCCCCATTTGAGCTTCATTTGAAATACTCTTTGTACCATCATTCCATCAAGATGGCATTCTTAGTTGCCACCACAACAGCCTGAAAGGTGAGTAAGATCCAAGCCATGATGGCTGCACCACCATATAAAACTTTCCATTGAGACAAAGAGATGATAAGACCACACCCTAAATTCATTCTGAAGATGGTGTCAGAGTTTCATTTGAACCAATCTATTGTGTTACCAGTCTTCTTCCCAAAACCACTTTCCTCCTCTTTGGAAGAAAAGAAATTTTATTCTCTAGATGTTTCCAGGACCCTACGCTACTAGCTGAACAGGATGAAACCTTTCAGACTCTGTTCCACACTGCTTTATACCTTGGTTGGGTAGATCCAAAAATCAGATGATTTTTTTCCCTCACTGATTGTCAAAGTGGATTACTCAGTTTATCTCCACCTTCTATCAAATGGCTGATAAGACACTTCTGACAAATGTCAGAGCAAACTCTCACCAGAGCTCAAGTAACATTTTTAATGTACTTAGATTTTTGTAAAGTGTATTACATGGTACCACACAACATTTTGATTAAAAAACTAGAATGATATAAAATCAACATGGCATACATTAAATAAATTAAAAACGGACTAACTGATAGGTCACAAAATATAATTGTAAACAGTGAATCATCATTGAGTTAGTGTGTTTTTAGTGGTATACTATGCTACTTAACATTTTTATCAATGATCTGGAAGTAAACATATCATCTTTGACAAAGTTTGCAGATGACACTAAACTTGGGGAAGTGGTGAATAATGAAGAGGACATATTATGGAAACAGAGTGACTGAATCACTTGATAAGCTGGGCAGAAGCAAACAGTATGTTTTATGTAGCTAAATGTAAATTAATACATCTAGGAAGAATGAAGGCCATACTTAGAGGATGGTGGACTCTTTCTTGGGAAGCAGTGACTCTGAAAAGATATTTGGGAGTTTTGGTGGATAATCATCTGAATATGAGCTCCCAATGCAACACTGTGGCCAAAGGGGGCAAATGCAATACTTAGATGCATAAACAGGAATCTCAAATAGGTGTAGAGAGGTTATTTTACCTCTCTTTGGCATTGGAGCAACCACTGCTGGAATACCATGTCTGGTTCTGATGTCCAAAATTCAAGAAGCATGTTGATAAATGGAGAGAGTTGAGAGAAGATCTATGAGAATGGTTAAAGGATTAAAACACATGCCTTAACAAGATGCTCAATTTAGTTAGTTTAACAGAGAGAAAATTAATAGATGACTTGATTACAGTCTAAGCTGAATATAATATCTCAGAGAACTGCAGTTATGGCAGGGCAAGTAAACCATTTTTCCTCAGAACAAAAGACAGATTATCCATCCAAATATGACTTCATCACATCATCTAGTACCCATGCTATGAGATGTGATGAAGTCTTGCTGAGTAACGTTGAAAGAAGTTATTTTTCTGAATATTTTCATCTAAAGCAGAAAGAACTCTATAAGAATGATCTATGCAACTTAAGTGGAAATGATTCTTCATTTGCGCAAAGCAACATCACTCACTTCTTATAAGAACTCAGATTCCTTCCATTTTAGACTATCTGTTGTCATTAAAAAGCTCAGTTGATGAATCAGCTGCATAAGGGTATGCTGAGAAGTTGACCAGTCTCCTATTACAGGGGCACACTTCATTCCCACACTCAACATCAGCTAAAGTTCCTCAAGGTCCTAGTCTACATATTTCCTCCAATCCATAGAGACTTCTTCCTCAAGGTGGTTTTATCTAGATTGATCCTTTTTTGAGCCCTTGTCATTATGCTGTTTGTATCATCCCTTCATGAAGATGACTTTCTAGTTGTGGTTACATCAGTCCAGTGGGTAGGAGAAAAACCTACAAATGCCTACATACACCATACACTGCCTTCCATGAAGATACAGTCACTCTTAGGTCCCATCTTAAATTTTTACCTAAATTAATAGACTTCCATCTGAGCAGATAATCCATTTGCCTATTTTTCTTCCATAAACCACACTCCAATCAGGGTGAGGCCAGACTTTATGCCAAAACATTCAGAGTCTCCCCGAGGTAGTTTATTGCTTTTGCAGATAGGGTGAAGAGTTTGGCTATGTCTACCAGAGGCTAAGAGTAAGTTATATCATCTCCCTTACAGAGCAGAGCTCATTCTATCAGAGCTCAGGCAGTTTCTGTGGCTTCTCTGAGTGTATGGGTCTCTGAAATGTATAGGGCAGCTACTTGGGAATCACAATATACATTTTAAGGCATTATTTCCTTGTTGAGGCATCTAAGTCAGAAGTTCAGTTTGCCAGAGCTGTCTTAGAATAATTATTTATATAGACTCTGAGCCACCATTGCCAGAACTAGGGGTCCAGTCCCTCCCCCCGACTTTTTAACAAGAAACATAAGCACAGAATTCATGTTCCCTGCAGATTTTTTTTCTCCCCAGAATAATAGAGTCTGCTAAGAAGGTGTTGTAATTACATCTTCCACTCTCCAGGGGCTGCTGTGGCATCAGAAGAGAGGGCAGCTTGCTCACCACTGAAGCAGCTAGCCACAAAGAGGGAGGGAGCACTTTGGCTTAGTCCCTCCCCCAGCTTCTACAAAGATTTCAGCCCCCTGCTCCAGGACTGCTTGTGAGTCACCAGAAATAAAATACACATGAACAAGCACTTGAAAAGAGAACAGTTACTTACCTTACAGTAACTGTGGTTCTTTGAGATGTGTTCTCCACGGTTACAGTAAGGTAAGTAACAGTTCTTTTTGCCTCCTGGCAATACTTTGTAGTTTAGTATCATAAATTGTTTTAAAAATGAATTAGTACAAGTTATCTTCAGTTCCAAAGCAGGATTAAACAATTACTTAATTTTTAAAAGCTTTTTACAATAGGTTTAGAATTAGCATTCAAAAATAGTAAGTGTTTAATTAGGTAATCAGATACTCAGAAAATAAAATGTTTATATTAAATCATCACAATGGGGCAGATGGCTCAGTAGGTTAATGTGCTCGTTTGTTAAGACTTGGTTTCAGATTTCATCATAAATAAGTGAAAATGAGCTCCATGGTCGCTGTCTGCTCTCTCATAGACATTTTTATACCACAAAATCCCCTCACAATTTAATATAATTAGTATTTTTCTGATTTCAGAGAAGTCTAAGACTGGAATAGCAGGACTGATTTTTATATGTGTAAATATATAATGTATTCTCTTTGTGGAAGTTTACATAGTGACTCTTTTGACTATGCCTGCTTCTAGCCAGTTTTTTCAGTTCATGGTTTTTATGTGACTGCTCAACAATATAATGAAATTGGTTAATATAATGTGTTGCCTGTGCAACCTTAATTTAGCCCCTTGTGTGTATGCAGTATGATAATTATATAATTATCATTAATTATATATATTATATTATGTATATTAATTTTAATATTACATATTATCTTTTACACAGGACATCTACCTTGTTCAGAGCACAGGATGGATGGTGCTCATTTCATGAGGAGATTTTAAAATATTTTGTTTTCCGCTTCATTATTCAGTGTGTGGTTCTAAGCCTTACTTACTGCACATTATTCACACCCTGCTTTGAAGACAGAATTAGTCATTTCCTCATAGGCTTTCCTGTAGTGCTCATCACTGCAGTATCAGCATGCTTCACAAATATTAATTTATTTTCATAATACCTCTGAGATGAGGAGGTAGTGGTATTTTGATTTACAGATGGGGAATTGAGACAGCGAAATTAAGGTCAAAAGTATTCACTAATTTTTGGTGCCCAATTTGAGATGCCTAGGGCCTAATTTTTCAGAGTACTTAGCATTACAGAAGCACTACTGAGCAAAGAGGGGGTCCACCTGTCAAGGAAGAGGAAGAATATCTTTGGATATAGACTGGCTAAACTGATAAGATGGGCTTTAAACTAGGTTTGATTGGGACAGGAAAAAAAGCCACAGGTAAGTCCAAAACATGGACACCAGGATGAAGGGTTGGAATCTTGGGGGAACATAGCAAATTGCAACATAGACAAAGGAGAGGGAAGGAATTATAGAGGGAAAATCTGATAAAAATTTTAGATGCCTATATACTAATGGAAAAGGTATGGAGAATAAATAGGAAGAACTAGAAATACTAGTGAATAAATACAAATATGGCATCACAGACACTTGGTGGGATAATTCACATGACTGGAATATTGGTATAAAAGGTTAAAGTTTGTACAGGAACGACAGGCAGGTTAAAAAGGAAGGAGATTTTGCCTTGTATATCAAAGATCTATACAGTTGTATTGAGGTTCAGACAGAAGTGGGGGTCAGACCTCTTGAAAGTCTCTGAGTAAGGCTAACGGGTAAAAAACAAAGGTGATGTCACGGTAGGGGTCTACTATAGATCACCTAACCACAAAGAAGAGGTAGATGAGAATTTTTTTTTACACTATTAACAAAATCATCCAAAACACAGGACTTGTTGGTGATAGGGGACTTGAACTAGCAAGACATCTGTTGGGAAAATAATACAGCAAGACACAAATTATTCAACGAGTTCTTAGAATGCATTGGAGACAACTTTTTATTACAGAAGGTGGAGAAAGCAACTTGGGGAGATGCTATTCTGAATTTTATTTTACAAACAGGGAAGAACTAGTTGAGAATCTGAAGGTGGAAGGCAGTTTGGATGAAAGTGATTATGAAATGATAGAGTAATTGTATGATTGTAAGGAATGGTAGGTAGAACAACAGAATAAAGACAATGGACTTCAAGAAGGCAGATTTTAGCAAACTCAGAGAATTTGTAGGTAAGATCCTGTGGGAAGCAAGTCTAAAGGAAAAAGAGAGTTCAGGAGAGTTGGCTTATGTTTTAGAGACATTATTAAGGGCACGAAAGCAAATTATCCCAAGGCACAGGAAAGATAGGAAGTATGGTGAAAGGGCACTCTTGCTTACCCAAGAGATGTTCAATGACCTGAAACTCAGCTAAGGATATAAAGGGTAACAAGAAAGCATTTTACAGATGCATGGGAAGCAAGAGGAAGACTAGGGACAGGATAGTCCATTACTAAATGAGGAGAGAAAAACAATAACAAAAACACAGCAATGACCAAAGTGTTAAATGCCTTTTTGGTTTCTGATTTCACCAAAAAAGCAGTGATTGGATGTAGAGAACATTGGTGTAAATGGGGTAGAATCTGAGGCGAAAATAGGAAAAGAACAAGTTGAGAATTACTTAGATGCGTTAGATGTCCTGAAGTTGTCAGGGCCTGATGAAATACATCCTAGAATACTTAGGGAACTGGGTGAAGAGATCTCTGAGCCATTAGTGATTCTCTTAACTTGTGGAGGATGGGAGAAATGCCTAAGGACTGGAAAAGGGCAAAAATAGTACCTATCTAGAGAAAAGGGAATAAGGACAACCCAGGGAATTATAGACCAATCAGCTTAACTTTGGTACCTGGAAAGATAATGAAGCAAATAATCAACCAAAGAATTTGTAAGCATCTAGAAGAAAATAAGGTAAAAAAGTAACCATCAACATGGATTTATCAAGAACAGATCATGTCAAACCAACCCAATATTTTTCTTTGACAGGATAACAAGCCTGGTGTATAGAGGGAAGCAGTAGATGTAATATATCTTGACTTTAGTAAGGCTTTTGATACTCTCTCATGTGACCTTGTAAGCAAACTAGAGAAATATAGTCTAGATAAACCTAGTATAAGTTGGGTGCACAACTGACTGGAAAACTGTACTCAGAGAGTAGTTATCAATGGCTCACAATCAAGTTGGTAGGGCATGTCGAGTGGGTGCTCACAGGGATCAGTCCTGCATCCGGTTCTGTTCAATATCTTAATAAATGATTTGGGTAATGGCAGACAAAGTACATTAATAAAGTTTGCAGATGATACCAAGTGGGGAGGAGTTTCAAGCGCTTTGGAGAACAGGATTAAAATTCAAAATGATCTCGACAAAGTGGATAAATGGTCTGAATTAAATAGGATGAAATTCAGTAAGGACAAATGCAAAATACTACATTTAGGAAGGAACAATCCATTACAAAAATACAAAATTGGAAATGACTATCTAGGAGGGATATTGCAGAAAAGAATCTGAGGGTTTTAGTGGATCACAAACCAAATATGGCTTATCAGTGTAATATTGTTGCAAAAAAGCTAATACATTCTGGGATGTATTGGCAGGAGTGTTGTAAGCAAGATACCAGAAGTAATTCTTTCCCTCTCCTCATTGCTGATAAGGCTTCAGTTGGAGTATTGTGTCCAGTTCTGGCCACCCCACTTAAGGAAAGATGCGGACAAATTGGAGAAATCCAGAGAAAAGCAACAAAAATTATTAAAGTTCTAGAAAATATGACCCAAGGGGGAAGATGGAAAAAAAATAGGTTTGCATGGTCTGGAGATGAGAAAACTGTGGGGGAACATAACAGCCTTCAAGAACATGAAAGGTTATTAAAAAGAGGTGCATGATACGTTGTTTTCCTTAACCATGGAGGACAGGGGAAGATGTAATGGGTTTAAATTGCAGCAAGGGAGATTTAGGTTAGACATTAGGAAAACTGTCCTAACTGCAAGGGTAGTTAAGCTCTGGAATGAATTATCTAGGGATGTTGTGGAATCTCCATCATTGGAAGTTTTTAAGAACAGGTTAGACAAACACCTGTCAGGGATGGTCTAGATAACACTTAGTCCTGCCTCAATGCAGGGGACTGAACTAGATGACCTCTTAAGGTCCTTTCCAGTCCTACATTTCTATGATCGGATGGCAGAGAAATTCTTTGATTCACCAGATGGATCTGCATCTCAGACAGTGATACCCAATACTCTGTCTGATGAAAATGTGGAGATAACTTCATTTTTTGAACAAGAGTATGCGGACACAGTTTATAACCTCGATTGTCACCTGATATCAACAACCTCTAAACAGGTTTTTACTACCTCCTGAAAAACAGCATGTCTTTCCCACCTTTTGGAAGATATCTATTGCTCTTTTTTTGGCACTTGGAATGACATAACATTGAATAAGTGGGTGCTCAGCACTATAAAACAGACATTATTCAGTTCACCTCCCTCCCTTTCCCCAGCCTGCCTTCACCATCTCTTTTCAAGAAACCATCTTGTGAGACTGTATTGCTTCAATAAGTATGGACTCTTCTGAATTTGAAGCAATAGAAGAGGTGACTTCTCATCAGAGAGGGAAACGTTTCTATTCCTGCCACTTCCTAATCCCAAAAAGTCAGATAGTTTGTCCTATTTATGTATTGCTTTATCAGGAAAATCAAGTTCAAGATGGTAACCCTTGATTTGTAGGACCCATAGATTCATGTGGCAATACATCCGTGACACAGGAAATACCTTCACTTCATACTTGAAGGCACCCTTTACCAGTTTACAGTGCTCCCCTTCAGCCTGTTGTTAGTTCCAAGGGTCTTTACAAAATGCACGATAGTGGCAGTGGACCACCTGTATTACTAGGCATTCAAATTTTCCCTTACCTTGATGATTGGCTATTGTACAGAACCTCAAGCATCCACGTCTACAGCAGCATCCTCAGAATCATACAGCTGTTCTTTCATCTAGCCCTGAAACTTGTGTTTAGACAAAAGAAAGTTACAGTCGATGCAGCATATAACATTCATAGGAGCAGATCTCGACACTGTAATCGTGATGTCCTATCTTCCTATGGACAGGTTTCAGTCGTTAGTTACTTTGTCTGAAAGCCTGAAGTCCAACTCAAAAACAAAAGTGCCTTCCTGTCTACAACAACTGGGCCACCTGGCCTTGTGCATATACATAACTCCATGTCAGACTTCACCTTTGCTGTGTCTAGGACTGGCTCCATTCAATATATCATCCATCAGACACCCTCTGGACATGCTAGTTTGTGCTTCTGCATGAAGCATTGGTCCCTGAACTTAGCCCTTCCAGAACCAACTAAGACTCTGGTTACAGATGAATCTACCAAGGGCTTGGGGGCTCACCTTTCTCAACTTTGTGTGCAAGCTCCGTGATCACCCCAGGAGGTCTCTCAGCACGTAAATGTGCTGGAGCTCTGTGTAATTTATTGGACTTGTAAGTCATCTGTGTCTACCATTAGGAATCTGGTAGTTCAAGTGCCTATGCAGGACTATTTTTCTAATCCTGGATCTTGCTCCCATCCCGCCTTGCAATATTCATTCCCACCTGCTCCTACATTGCTTCGTGAATTTTCATCCCATTCCCCATGCCAACCTGGAAAATGGTGGGGAGTGGTCATGGCTATCTGTTTAAGTCTTCTCACAGGATTCTCTGACCACTCACAGGGAGGTGCCTATTCCAATATGGTACTATGCTGCTGTGATTAGTCTACCATGCAGGGGTTACCAGAATCAGATGGTCTTTCTGGGTATGGACAATGAGTGGCTATCTGGTGGGAATACAGTGATTAGCTGCCCAATTAGGGAAAGCTAACACTGATTGGCTGCTGGGTTTTGAAGTATTGATTGGCTCTCCAATTTGGCAGAGAGGATTTATTGGCTGTTCTCTTTGAAGATCAGTGGCTGGCTACATAATGTTACCTAATGGTAACTGGTGATTGGCTGCTTGAGGATTCACATGATCACTGTGACTCGCTGTTACCCCATATGAGTCACATTGTGCATGGTGTTTGGTGTGTAAGAGCTAGACTGGATTTGTCACTTCCCATTGAGGCTGACAGCTGGGAGCAGGAGTCTGAATAGAGAGCTTCTTGGTCCTTCCCACTCCCTGAGCTGGGCTCCGATTGGGTGAGCTCGGGAGAGTCCTGTCCTCCCAGCATCCTTGGTAACCCCCAACTCTCTGCCTCATTCCAGTAATGGACATCCTGCCACCACCTCCCTCTGATTATCCCCCCGTTTCCTCCCACCCCATCTGTGTGATTTTTTAGCTCACCCATTATGTGTGTTCTGGCTTAACTACAACATAGTACTGGAATGGTATTCCGGCATGTTCCAGCTCAACTACACCACTGACCATTGCAGTGTTTTATCTCAGCAACAGTGCAGAGGGTCAATATCAACTCAGCGATGTCAGGAGGCTATCTGTGGAACGTATGCATAAGAAACAAAGCTTGCCTGAGAGTTTTCCACCTTCTAGGAGTGAGAAACACCATTGCAGATTCCTTCAGAAGGGATTATTGGATCATCAGGAGTGATCAGTCAAAAAGGACATCCTCCTCCAGATCTTCCATCAATGGGGATATCCAAAATAGACTTTTTCACTGTCAACCTGATCAATAAATGTAAAAGGTTTTGCTCCAGGCTGGAGTATAGGTTCCTTAATCAGATGCATTTTTCATCCTGTGAGCCAATCAGCTGCTATATGCATTTCCTCCAGTCCTTCTCATTTCAGTGGTACTCCAGAATCTGAAAACTGACAAAGCAACATTAATCTTAGTGGCACTAGCTTGGCCATGACAGTACTGGTTCACAAACCTACTCTACCTTTCAATCAGGCCACCAATGACTTTGCCTGCAATTGGACACCTCCTATCTCAACATGAGGGCAGGTCTCTGCAGCCCAACCTCGGAGCTCTCCACCTCACTATATAGATGATCCTTGATTAAATGCTAATTAAAAATTGTGCTCCAGAGATATCCAGCTCTCTTACTGAGCAGCAGAAAAGATTCCACTAGAGCAATGTACACAGCTAAGTGGAAGGGATTTTCCATCTGGGCTTGATCTCAGCTTTTATTACCTTATCGATCGGACATTAGTCATATACTGGATTGCTTATTGCATTTGAAGTCATCCAGCCTTTCGTTTAGCTCTGTGAGAGTTTACTTTGCTTCCTGTCTGCTGTTAATCCACCAATAGAGGGGCTTCTGTTTTTCTCACCCTACACTGTCCAGATTTCTGAAAGATCTAGTCAATGGCTTCCTTCTGGTATCTGACCCAGTGCCATCAGCTCTGTTGAGGTTTAAACCTCTAGCAACAACACTGCTATCTCTGTTATCTATGAAACCTGCATTTCTGGTGACAATTACTTCTGCGAGAAGAGTTTTGAAGCTACAGGCTCTGCTAGATGACACTCCCTGTGCAGTTTTTTAGACGGACAAGGTTTCAGTCAGACCACACATTAAATTCATGTCAAAGGTGGTATCAGTTTTTCACCTGAATCAATCTATTCAGCTTCTAGTGTTTTTTTACAAAACCTCATTTTTCCAAAGGTGAAGAAAGCCTTCTCACCTTGGATGTCTGCAGAACATTGGCATGCTACCTTGATCACCCTAAATCATTCAGAGCCTCTCCCAGGCTCTTTGTAGCTATGTTGAGAGATTCAAAAGCCACCTAGTGACAGTTCAACATATCTCATACTGGTTCTCTGACAGTATCAGATTTTGTTACTATCTTGTCAAAGTCTCTCCTCCACTGAAAATAAAGGCTCACCCTATTAAGGCTCAGTCCATTTCTTCAGACTTTCTGAACAATGTTCCCATAACAGATATCTGCAAAGCAACAATGCGGTCATCTGTACATACTTTTTCAGACATTATGCCATCATTTAGGCATCTTGGGACAATGAGAAATTGGGCAAGTTGGTATTTCCATCTCTGTTCAGATAATTTGAAGTCCCATCATCTGAAAGGAAACCGCTGCAGAGTCACCAGCTGTGGAATGTATATGTGTACAATGACTGAAAGGAGCACAAATGATTACTTACCTACAGTAACTTGTTCTTTGAGATGTACTGTGCACATATACATTCCATGACCTTCTCACCTTCCCCTTTACAATAATTTCATAAGTGGAACAGAGAAGAAGGTAGTAGACACCACTTTTATGGCTCTGGCTCAATGCATGAGGAGAGTAGAGGCTCATGAGCATAAGTCTCTGACTTAAATGCAATAGGTGCATATGTGACTCGAGTGCATTGGGTGCATATACACGTACCGTGGAATACATATGTGCAAAACGCATCTCAAAGAGCAAGTTACTGTACAAGTAACTAGTTTTTGTTCCTTTGAGTCATTGCACACATACATTCTACTGCTGGTGACTAAGAATCTATTGGATATACAGTACACTCCTATTTATCCAAATGGCTTGGGGGACATCCAAAAGTTTAGAGTAACCAAGTATTTTGATAAATGGAAGTGCTATTAACTAACGTAGATCTATATGGGGAGACCCACTGTTGATTTGGATAACTAGGATTTTTGGATAAAGGGAATTTGGGTAACTGGAATTATATTGTACTAAGATGTTGGCTCAATTTTTCTGTTTGAAAAATTAAGTACTTATTTTCTTTAATAATCGGAGTTTATCCAGTAAAAGTGATATATTTATTCTCCAATTATGTGAGAAATTTAGGATATTTTGGCAGCTGTTCAGAGAGAATGATTGAATCTGAAATATGGAATCAGGGTAGGGTTTAAATTAAGTTAGCCTTGCTTGTACTTATGCTATACATTTACTGTATTTAAATATTTGGAGACCTATACTTGATTTAAAATTTGTGTTTATATGTAATCTGTTAGTTTTGTATTAGTTTTAATTCTGCTGAAGCAGAAATGTTAGTTTCTGTACCTTAGTTTAAAATACTCCGTACCTTCATCTTGATTGTTCAGGAAACGGTTCAACGCATTATCAAGCAGGAGACAAAAGCTGATTGCTCACTTCTGATGTCTGTGATCACTGAAGAAGTCATGGAAATAATGTGTTCTCATATAAAGAAGTGGTTCTTACTCACCTTTGTTCCCATGGCTTTAATGTAGAGGGAAGCCTGAAATGTCAGATGTTTTTACACTGTAAAAAATGGGTTACTGTATCTGTAGGAACTTGAAATATGAAAAAATGATAACGTGAGAAACCACTGGATGAAAATCCTATGATTTTACTCATACCAGTTTATATTCTGATGCATTGTCTTTAATGTAGTAAGAGTCAAATACTTGCTTTTATATATGCCAGCTAGATCGGTGGAAATGAAGGCACTCATTAATATTTGGAAACAACTATTATAAAAATGTGTTAGCAATTAAATAAAATATAGTATGTTTATGTACAGTTAAAAAAAACCCAGAATGTTTGGGAAGATTGTTAGAAGAGATACAACAAGTCTATAGAAAAATGGATCTTGGGTTCTAAATAATCTGAATTTGATATCCTTCAGTCATGCTGTCAATCCATTTGTTTGACAGCCATTTCAAAGAAGATTGGGGTTGTGTTCCAGGGAGGGCCTTTCTGGTGCTTTGACTGAGTTATATCTTTTCAACACATGATTTTTTTATACTGGTGGAAGGTCTTTTATTATATGTTCTGTGTGTATTGGTATACCTAGAGCTCTTGAATGGCATTTGTTGTTAATTAAATTTAAAGAAATATACATGTAACCTTCGAAAACTCTTGGTTGGCCAAAATATGCCATCTTTTTCTCAGAAGACTTCACCTTGTTACTCCACATCTGTGCCCTCTAGTTTAGACTACTGCAGTGCACAGTGCTTTCTTCTTAGAAGTAGCTGTGTAAGCCATACAGAAAACTTAAGTTGAGAAGCCACATTTTTCACTAGTTGATGTGGTAAGGAAGTCATCTGGAGCAACCTGGGCCCAGCATTGGCTGCAGCAAAATCTTGGAGTCAAATTTAGGTAAAACTTTTGGGAGTCAACAACACCCTTAGTAGCTTAGAACTCCTCTATCTCTGGGACTGCTTTTCTTTCTCTGTTTTGGTGCTAAATCTACACTCTTCTGCCATGTTTAAAGCATTCCAGGGCTTATTCAGTAGTGAGCCATTGCCTCCAGGATTTGCCACTGTTAGAAATATAGTAAAACTGAGTATTTCCTGAAAGCTATTTGTCCTATCTTTGCCCTAAGTTTATGGTGATATGCTATCACGAGAACATATTAGGTTAATAAATTTTGTGAAAATCTGACAAATTTAAGGGGATATTAGTTCAAATATAGTTTTTCATGTTTTGAAAGAAAAAGTCTTCAGCTGGTAGAAGGAGCACTGGGATATCAAATCAGTTGTTTTATATTGTTGTCATCTAAATGAAATTTCAAATACCATTTCATACAGATCAAATCAAGTAAGATTTTATCACAGATATTTCAAACCAGAATGTATATGTAATTCTGGTTTTCATGAGAGGGAAATTACTATTCGGGCTTCAATTTTCTACTGTAATATTTCTTATGAATACTGTCAAATGAGTTTTAATTTGCTTAACTATCAAAATATGAATCAGTTTCTCACATTTCAATTTCCTCAAACTGTCATAGCTCCCGCACAAAATAGTATATTTAAGGCCATTTGGATACTATAGTATTTAGATCTTTTTATTCCAAAAGCAGACTTAGTCTTTGCCAAAATAGATTTTTATTAATACTTTAAGGATCATTCTAGACAACCACTGAAATGGAAAGTTTTGAAATAACTTATTGTATGATTTATTCACTCCAGTGATAGCTTTGCATTCTTCCACATTTTAGAAGTTATTAAGTGCATGAATAAAATGATAAAATCTTGGAATGCTGGTACAGAACTTCATAACTTCATAAGGGCTTAATTGTGACCATGATGTTGAATCTTTGTTTCTTAGTAATAAAATTACTGTACCCTGGGTTAAAAGAACATTAACATTTAAGCAAGACATGTAAATATTTTTTTCCATATGCAGTTAGTATTAAAAGTAGAATGGAAATAGCTTTATTCTCTCTTACATTGCGTTCCCATATTGCTGGTGTCATTCAGGACTGGCCCTAGACCAAATGGCACCCCAGGCAAGGAACATCTTTGGTTCCCCCTCCATTTGTTCAACTTTTGAATAATTTATATTTTATTACATTTGTAGCCCACCGAACAACTTTGGTGCATGATTTTTATGCATGATTTATCTCTGTCATATAAGACCATACATTTCCCCCTTTTGTTGCTAACAACAAATCAGCACTCTAAGCACAGCGCCCCCCTAGCCTGGCAGCCTGGGAAGTCACCTGAGTGACTTGCTCCTAAAGCCGACCATGGTGACACAAATGTATTAATTTTCTGCAATATAGTGGCTACCAGTAAAAGAATTTTTTGAAATGTCAATTTTTATTAATTTTGTTTATATTGATCCTTTGCAGCAGATACTTAGCCTTCTTGTCCTCACCTTCAAGGCCCTACATAACCTTCACCTTACGTTCCACTATTCTGATTTTCCATTACAATTCTCCTAGTCCTTTTTCTTTAGTGCTCTCCTCATCTTTTGTTCCAGTCTTGGCTGCCTTTCTTAGTGCAAGCAAGTACCTTGGCCATGAACCACCCTCTGCTTCATTTAAAGATAAGAGTTTCCTTAACTGCTTAAATTGGTTTTTAAACTTTTGGTGCCATCTCTACCATTAGAACATTTTATTTGTCACAAAATATATATGGTGAACTATTATTTACCAAAGAGATGTTTAGAGAATTGAGGTTTACCATAGGGGGTTCTCAACACTTGGTCAACTACATCCTCTACAGTCATGTAACAAGTCTTCCTCTGAGTATATACTAGAGGATAATCTCAGCAATGTAAAAGCCACAATTATGTTGAATGTTGATTCTTTGGCCTTACAGAAGTTTATAATAATGAACAAATGGGAATATTACAGGAAGAGGGCTCAATATTTCTAGTCACGCCAGCTTTAGAATGAAAAGTTTATATAGAATCTTCCTAGGAACACTTTGGAGAAGTAAGGCAGAAAATTGCATTAGAGGCAAGAGTAAAAATACATCTAGCCCTAACTGAACCAACCAAAGCATTAAAAGAATGTGATCAATCAGATGATCAACAGACAAATGTTCCTTATGTAAGACTCAACATAAGTCTATAGCATGTCTCTTGATATTTCTCTGTGGCACATTGTAAATATACTTCGGCCATCAAGTATATTCATATTTCATGTGATTGCAATCACCCATCTGAAGAATACAGATAAGCTTGAATGACACAGTCCATTTTTATGGTATGCTGCCCTTCACTTTCACACGAACAACTGTATTGTTGTTACTGGTTTAGTGTTGTGAGGACTCGCTCTAGGAGTATGCCTCAACCATCAAAGCATCCAGCTCCTTAAGTGCCAATCTGATTGCATCCATACAGTGGAATACAATTATTAAGATGAGCAATGCTTCCGACTGTACCACAGTTCTGAGAGTCTAGTTATGCCAGATACATGTGGGTGGATAGAATTTTCATCCTGTGTAAAGATTTTATAGTTCCATGGCATCAGTGAGCAGCAGACAGCTATTGTAAACCATAGCTTTGATTATTCAGACAGTTCACCCACGAAAGCAAAAATCATGCATACGCTATATGATAGGCACTGCAATGAGATTATGAAGAGAATGAACCCTCACTGCTTACCATGTCTGTATTCAGGGCTGGCCCTACACCCCAAAGAGGAGTTTCTTTGTGCCCCCTGCCCACTCCATTTGTTAAACTATTGAATGCCTTATTTTTTTATTACATTTATAGCCCATTTCATGAGTTTGTTGCATGATTTGCATGCATGATTTATCTGTCATACATGACAATAAATTTGTACACTAGGATCTGTAAATCTGTATTAATTCATGCCATATATAAGCAAGCTTATTTCCTCAAAGCTTATAGAAACTTGTTAATTTTAAGAATAACTGAAATGTACTAACATCAAGAAATTGAACTGTGCACAATATTGGGTGGACCAGTATTAAATAGCATTACGACAGGTGACAGCCTTAGGCCCGGTCTACACTTACTGTCAGGATTCAGCACCAGTCAACGGGAGATACGCAAGTGACACAAATCACTTGCATATCTTCCATCGACTTCGCTGTGTCTCTTCCGCACACCGTCCACACTGCAGAACTACGCCACTTACCGCGGTAGTTTTCCTGTATCGATTCCTGAATCAACTTAGCAGGTCTACACAGACCACTCAGTCGATCCAGAGCAATCGATGTGATGCGGCAAATTTGCCGCCATCAGTGTGGCCCCACCCTTAGAATGTTAACCCTAGTCCTTTAGTTCAAAAGGTCGTTTTTCTCACCTTTGCCCTCATGATCTGAAGCACAGTGTCAGAGAGGTCCAAAGACTGGCCAATGGCATTTTTCAAGCGATAAAATAGGTAGTGATGTCAGTCTCTTATTGGCCATTGTTGATCAAAGATATGTTTTAATGAGCCTGAGCTTCGAAAAGTTGTGCTCACCATCTGCGACTGCGACAGGCAGCAGGAGCAGAATCCTCAAAGCTATGCACAGATTAGAAAGTGTCCTTGAGCTCTGCAACATGAATGAATTGGGGAACTTGAAGTGGAGAGTGCTTCCTGTATGTGATGGATGTTGTCCAATTTGACATAGAGGTTTTTCTCATTGATGTCTGAACATTCTCTATGCGTCAGCATCTGGTGAAGGTCCATAAAATTGTTCAAGAGTGTTTTGCTGTCTGCTGGCATCTTACTAAAATCAGACCAAACTCCCCATCTTCTCATGGTGCTTCATTTGTCTTAACCTCAAAGATTCTATTTTCCCTTTTGTTGCAAACAACAAAAACAGCATCCTGAGCTCAGTGGCCACCAAGCCAGGCACCCTGGGCAATTGCCTAGGTCACCTGCCCCTAAATCTAGAGCCGTCTGTAATCTTCATTTTCTAGGATTGAAAAATGTTATGTATTTTAATACCCAAGAAGAAATTTGTTTGTGCTAAAACATGCAAATAGGCTGGTGTTACTCTAATCTTTAAGATTTGATTCTCCTCACAAACACACATGCCTTTCCCTATGTATTGTAGAAACTGGCTATTTGTTTTTGCATGCAGATACAGTAATTGATGATTCAAGATATGTTCTAATGAACATCCAAGTACTGAGAACAGACTAGAGTCTTTTGAGTACAAGAAATTTATTGAACTGTTTTTACTTGGATTTTAATTGCATTCTGAGTCATTAAAATAACAAACTTCATTAATTTAGGATAGTTACTCATGTGTACAAAACAGAGCAATGCAAAGAAGGATTAGATACAAGAAAGGGAAAATTCTGGATTTTTTTTATTTCTATTTTTTTTAGGAATCCAGGTAATCTGTCCAAATTGGAAAGAGTTCCAGCACACTTGATTCTCAACAGATAAGGAGCTCAAATACTAACAATGGTCAGTTCTGAGCAGTTTGTCCTTAATAGAATAGAGAAAAAGCCTACATTTTATTGAGATTAAGGGCCATATTGTGCCATTGATAATTAATCAGAATTCTACTTTAAATTCAGCTTTTAGTACATTTGGAGAAATATTTTTTTTTAAATCCTTTTCTTCAAGTCATTAGTAGTTTGTGCCAGTTGGTGTTATATAGCTTTAAAGAAAGAGTAAGTATGAAAAGGATTGGGACTTGAGGAGACCCACATGCATGAAAAGATTCCGGCTGTCAACATATTTTCCAAAAGGTGGAAAATCTGGAGAACTGGCAAATGGAGTTTAAGAAAAGAAATGAACTGTTCAGACCAATTTCTTTTAAAATTACAATTTAATTTTACGTCATGTATATATTTTGTGAAGGCCACCTGAACACAGTTCACTGAGAGATATTCAGAGACCAGTCTGGTTTTCTGTCTTATATGACACATTTTCAGATGTCCATACTGGTACTGCTCAAAACAAGGCACTTGTATTATATAAACCTAGTTGCATTTGATACACCTTTTGAATCTTGCATGTCACAGCTGCTTTTGAAAGATCTATTAGATGTGGAATCCAAAAGATATATTGGCTAGATTTAGCTTGATCTAGTTATGTTGGTGAATTAGCTATTTAGACATTTAATTTAGAGGATTCAGGGGAAGCACTATTGGCTATGTGTATATGTCCAAAGCAGTTCATATAACCATTGTTATTTTCATTAATAAGATTGGAGAAGCAGTGCATTTTTGAACGATTATTTCCTGCTCTGTGTGGTGGTATGAAACAGCAGGCTGAAAGGTGAGAGGAATAATCCCTAGAAATCAACAACTGTCTATCTTGTCTTATTTGAATGGTGAAATGATAAACAGTATTTAAATAACTTCAGGGTCTTTATGTATTGGGATATATTTATTCCAAAGGTTTTATATAATATTGGCCTAATCCAATATAGGCTTTTAGTTGGGCTTTTTAGTCATTAAGCTTGAATAAGAGGCATAAAAGATGAGTGCTCTCTGGTCCAAATGCTTGCCAGTAAGATAAAGTTTGTTTTCTTAATGAAAGAAAAATGAATGGTAAACCTATTGCTGTTGGACTGTGGGAAAAACAGTATGTGATTATGTAGTAAAAGATTATAATTTATGAAGTTTCTGGTTGTGACTCCATAGTTGAAGTTGAGTTGTATTGCATTTAAGGCAAAGATTCAAACCCATACTTGAGTATATCCTTTCAAAATTACTCTTTTATTATTTTATTAATTAGTATTTTTATTATTTTATTATTTATTATTATTACTCGTATATTAATGGTGTTTACCAAATTTGAAAAAATAATTTGGGATTATCAGAGAGAAAAGAATTCAAGTTGTTTAAACTTATTTTTATCTGAAGCCAAGGTTAAGCTTGAATTTGACTGGCAACAGGAGGATGCTGCAGGTATAACAATGCCCAGGTGTAGTACAGACAACAGGATAATTAAAATGTAGAAGGTATAATTTACAGAATTGATTAAAAAACGTTAAAATGTGGGGAGGGAGAGGCAGCTCAGGCTGGGTTGCAAAAAAGAAGCAAACTAAAAAACTAAAACCAAACAGAATTGTTAGCTGAGTCTTCTGGGCCTATTAGTGATACAAATTTTGACAAAAAGACAATAATTGTTAAGAGGTCAAATACAGTGGCTTGAAGAGAAAGGAATAGAACCTTCATCTTCGAAACTGGTTGATCATTGAAACGTTAGTTACTATATCACATGACTTTTCATACATGTAAACAACTTGACAGTTGGTGCCTTCTCATGACTAGATTGGACAGACTTCTTAAAGGTTTTGGGCCAAACTGGTTGACATTTTTTGAGTGGAAGGTTTTCCTGATGAAAAATACAGTTAAACTGAATTTTTTTTGTAGGAAAATGTTAGTCCCAATAAAATTTCAATTTTCCCAGTAGATAGTTTTCATTTAGATCCTTTCTTTTGGAATTTGACAATTCAAAATGAATGAAAATTATTTCATTTTTATTTGATATTTTGTTTTAGCTCTTTGATTTAAAAAATCTCAAACCGCTTCATGTCTAATCAAAATGACAATCTTCCTTTAGTTACAACTTAATGAAATTCAAAATGCCATTTTAAGTCACTAATTTTTTAATTTTTAATTGGTTTGACTTTTCCTTAAAGGAAAGATGATGACTTTGAACAAAAAATTCAAATAAAGTTTGTGGGAGCAATTTTTGTTTTCTGACCAGCTCTAGTTCTGATTGTAAATTGTCCGAGTTGACTGTTCAGACATGAAAGTGGGACAAGACAAAACAAAAACAACAAAAGTTTCATCCTATGTTTGAACTATAGGCATTGTTTGGGGAAAAAATTAAAAGCATTGGAAGCAAGAGTAAAATTTAACTTTTGGTCGTGACTGGTAGCCAGGCTTCAATCTGACCTTCCACGCTGTAGATGCTATTTGTGCCCACAGTTGCACCTATTTAAATGTTGAACACTGGGCAGCTGGACATCCTAATTAGTTCAATTGCAAGCATAAATAATTAAAGTATATGAAGGAAAAAGACAGAGTGCTCTAATCGAATACAGTAGTTGATGGCAATGGCAGTAGGTTTTGCAGCTTAGTCCAAGTCCTTTCAGTTCTTGAAACCTGGGTCTAAGTTATAGCTTAAATCACCAGAATTTTTTTTTTATCTTTTCTTAACCTCAACTTACTAGATGTCCACACTGATACAAAACCATAATACTAGAGAAGCCCCGTGCTAGGTATTGGTGTTACAGGTTAGGACTGAGGTGATTTTCATAGGACTCTGGGTAAGCTTGTACAGAATCTACTCTTGTTCTCTGTGCATATATACTGAAATGTCTGCAAATAACTCACATAGAATGATAAACAACTAAACAAATATTCCAGCCACTGAAAGTGTTCCTGCTGTCTATATGCACAAAAGATACATGAAAATATGAACATATTTTGTTCTAGTGTGTAGTAGGGTAGTAATGTCATATTTTGAATTACTTTTTTAAAATATGGTTAATAATTAATAGGCTAATTGTTTTCCTACTGTCCGTTTTTTCTTTTCTATGTTTTTGTTTTTCTTCATAGTAGACTGTTGTAATGATTAAAAAAAATACAAGACACTCTCTGTCTTATGTTATAGTAGTGCAATGCCTTTAGTCTTTAATAAGTTAGACCAAACCTAATCTTTATTCTGACATCAGTGAACATGGTCATAAAATTAAAAAGGAAGCCTTTGAACTGACTGTCACTGAGAAGTATGCCAAAGTGAAAAGTTCTAAGTTCAAACTTACATGTACAGTATTTCTGTTCTTGATAGCACCCTGAATCTTATTCTTAGGCTTTTTCTTGCTGGACGAGGATTAAAGAAGTACCTTTCCTACACAGCACTTTTTCTCTACAGAATGACAACCTCTTAAGACATGACACTTATCCAGCAGATAAGAATGCCTGTACAAAATTGTCTTCTAAATAATTCTTTTTGACCTGTGCTTCAAAGGCAGTTTGCGATCACTAATGGAAGGCTAGGTTGTTGCCTGGTACTCTTGTACTTTTAAAGTCAGCAAAAGATAATCTTGGGATTCTAAATGACATTTTTGTCATGCAGTATTTCTTTCACTGTGGTGAAAATTTAGTGGTAAAATATTTTTATGTTAATCTGTCTGGAAAGGGCATCTGTTCTCAGAAATAAAACTGTATAGTTTACAGTTAAGTTATTTAATTGTTTTGATGCAGCTATATCCAAATATTATTATAAATGCATATAGGCTATTATAATTTAACGTCAAGATTTTAATTCTGGGTGTGCATTAACAATCTTTGAACTGCGAAATTCTTCCATGATACACAAATAGGCAGTTTGAGATAATTTTATCATAGTGTGTTTTCTAGATTGCTTTAAGAGAGCAAAATATTTAAAATAACTACCCTTAGTTGCATTTGAAATGGCCTGATAAAATATTTATTTTGCATTACTATAAGACTTGAGGTGAACTTTTGATATCTATATAATTAGCTCTTGGTGAGATCATCTTTGTTTATTGAGTCTGAAGTATCATAAATGCAATACCTGGGGAATTACTATCCCATATGAGCATCTCATTAGGAGTCAGTACATCCATTCAATGTAAATATGGTGATCCTCAATTAAATTTGCCTGAATTTTTTTTCAAGTAATTTCTTTGCAATTTTTCCTTCTTGGGGAAAAAACTCCCCAGATCTTCTCCTACTGAAGCCACTGGGTAATATCATGACATATCATGGTCGACATATTTTCAGCTCTGTAGTGTGCTTATCCTCAGTGCTGATGTTCTATTACTGACTGTCCCTGTGGCTGCCTGAGATAAGCAACATGATGAAGGCATCTGATTGAATCTAACCTCAAGCCAGACAGGTGACAGTGAAAGAAAAAAATTTTGAAGATCCATAGCTTCTCATGGTACTGGGGAAGTGTGCAACCCTCAAATAGTCAGATTACAGCTAAGTGTTCTTCTCAGTTCTTTTGCTTTTAGACTCATATGCTCTTTGGATTTGGGCAGTGACTTGGCTAAAATGGTCTGTGCTTGCCGACTTGCAGGTTATATAACTGAAACTTGCTGTATTGGGAAATGAGTGCATAAAGAAGCTCCATCAGATTCAAAGCACAGCAGCTTTCTTCCTATTCTGGTGCTATGCTCAGTACATTGGTTGTTCATAGAGCATTGGATACATTTCAAGATACTGGTTCTCATCCTTAAATCTCTTACTGTCACTGAACCAAGTTACCAAATGGAATGCATTTTTCTGAGAAAGATTGAATTCCCTTGATAATTATGTTGCATAATAACATAAAACTTATGAGAGCAGAAGACCAACCTTTCGTGGCCAGTGGCCCAAGACCACGGCAATATATATGCTCAATAATGTCAGGGCTGGGGCATGGGCAGCCTGGTCTAAGGGTTAAAGATGGACGCAGGCCTATTTTCAAGGGGTTAGGAGTCAATTCCTCAATTAAGGTGAGTTGGAATGCCAGCAGATCAGAATCGAGAGACAAACCAGAGGGCAGGGTTGAAGAGTCAGGCTGAATGAGGATACCAGGAGGTCAGGATCAGAAGGTAGGAAAGGGGAATCACCAGACCAGCAGTCTGTGGTAGGGTGAAGCCCAGTTGTACACACAGCTTCCTATTTCCTCTCCTGGCTTAAATAAGGGCTGCAGTCCGATCAGGAGCCATGGAGTTATCCCGATCAGGAGCCATGGAGTTATCCCAATCAGAGTGTTAGGGTGGGACTTGTGCCCCAGTTGGGATTCATGGACCCTGGTCCCTGCTGCTGTCTGTGAGCTCCCAGATGGAGGATTGGAGTGTGATGACTCCCAGGATCCTTTTGGCACCTGGGTTTGAGACCTATGGGGCCTGACCTAACTGTTCTGGGTGACCCGGAGGCTCTGAGGTCCAGGCTTATGAAAGGCTTGTATTACAGCATGTATGTGACTATTTTCCACTGGCTCCCATGTCCACTGTTTGGGGCCATAGTCTTCCCAGTCAATCAGATATGAAAGTTTATTACCAGTGTTTAGAATCCAAGATCTCTCTCACAACACATTCCTCGTGGCCTTGTACGCATACTGGCCGGGGAGGCGGTTGGATCCTCTGTGGAAATGAATCCTTGGAAATGGGTTTCAGGAGGGCTATGTAGAATATCAGGTGGATCTTGAGAGATTGGGGTAGGTATAGTTCAGCGATGACTGGGAGAACTTGGCAATGGATTTGATAAGGGTCAAGGGATTGGAAGTCTAACTTACATGAAGGTCTGTTTGTGAAGAGGTGCTCTGTTGAGAGCCACACTTTTTATCCCACTGAACAGGTGGAGCCTGGTTGATGATGTTGGTCTGCATCTCTCTTGTAGCTGACTTTTGCTTTTTCCAGGTGACCCTTTGCTTCCTCCTGGATTTGATGAATCCTCTGCACCAAGTCCGAAGTTTTTGGGTTAGGAGAGGTCAAAGGTAGCTTTGAGTGGAATACAGAGTGATGCCCAAATTTGTCAAAGAAAGGGCTTTTTTCCATGGAAGCATGATCTGTGTTGTTTTATGCAAACTCCACATAGGGTAATAGTGAGGAACAATTATCCTGATGAATGTTAATATAACATTATAGGGTATTGCTCTAAAATCTGATTGAATCTTTCCATCTGGCTATTGGACTGAAGATGGTAGGAGGAGAAGAGGTGCAGCTGGACCCTCAGAAGGGCCTCACACCAGAACTGGGTTATAAATTATGACCATCAATCAGCAGTGACATCTTTTCTGGTGCCCCTGAATGTGCCATGTAACACAGGACTTCATAGGATCCTGCAACCTATGTGCTCAAGCCAAGGTGCTGTGCCACAAATCCTACTATATGCTCTATCCTGAAGACACTGCAACCTGATCCTGGGTCATTAATGTGTTGGATTTTATTGTGAAGCTGTCAGAGTCCAGTGGGCTCATGACAGTCTTGACTTGGGGGAACATAAATGCAGTTGTTCACTAATGTGACCCCCTTCCAAGTGTTGTACGGTTCCCTGTCAATGGCAGATTGTTCTTCAGGCAGAATTTCTGAGGCAGAGCGAATCAGTTTGACTAGGTCCTGAAAAAGAGCAGCATTCAGAAAGTTGAAGGGCTTAAGGATGTGAGCCAGTTCCTGGCTAGTCTATGTGGTTCAGTATCAAAGCTCCAGGACAAGGCATCAGCTTTGCATTTTTGATTCTGGAGCAATATGTGATGATAGAGATGAACCACAATAAATAAATAGAGCCCACTAGAAGTGGTTTAATACCATTGCCTTGCACAGATATTTGAGTTTTTTGTGTCAGTGCATATCTGGACTGGATAGTTAGGCCCTTCCAATTAATGTTTCCACTCCTCCAAAGCTACCTTAGTAGCTTGGAGCTACTAATCCAGAATCTTGTAGTTCTGTTTGGTGGGAATAATAGGCATGCTGGTGTAGTGTTTGTTCGGGTCCGTGTTGTTGAGAGAGTACGACATTGATGGTTGTATTAGAAAGGTTTGGGTGTGTAATAGGGCGCTGGCTGAGAACTGAAGGTTAAGCCAGCGCTCTGTCCCTTGAGCCCTAATGAAAGCGGTGGTGGAGCCAGCTGAGCAAGCCTGCGGCGATTGGGCTAATGGCACAGCTGTTACGCTCATTAGACCAGCCCTATAAAGGCTCATAGGAAGGAACTCAAGGGGGGGAAGGGGGGTTTCACCAGCAGGGAGGTAGCAGGAGCAGTGGGAGGAAGGAAGGGATAAGTGGTCCACCTGGGAGGGAGAAGCCTCAGCTGGAGGGGAGCTACCCTAAGTGAGGGGTTGAGACGGTCTGGCCCCTAAGCCTGAACTGTACATGTGAATAGTTGGTGGTGGGAAAAGCTTGTAAATAAAGAGCACTCCTGGGAGCATGAAGCTGTGATCTGCATGTGGTTTGTGGGGCAGAGGACTTGTGCGAATCTGCTACACGTGGGAGCTTGTCGAGGACCAAAAGCCAATAAATGTGGTTGGTGGCCCAGGGATGGAGGAGGCCCTACTATGGCTCATGAAACAACAAGAGCAGATGCAGCAGGCAATGGAAAGCTTCCAGTGAGCCCAACAGACAGAGAGGCAGGCCCTGCTCACCTGGCAGGCTGGGCAATAGAAGAACCTCCATGATTTAATTTGGGAGCAAGCTAACGTACAGCAGCAACTACTGCAGCGAGTGGTGAGCCTTGTGATCGGGGATGGCAGTTGACCCCTGGCTCTGGGACTTGGTAAAATGGGCCTGGCAGATAACCCAGATGCCTTCCTTGGGACTTTTGAGTGGGTAGCCATCGGTGCCAAGTGGGACAGAGCAACCTGGGCACTATCGCTGGCCCCATACCTGGCCGGTGAGGTGCAGGTGGCTTACATGGCCTACAAGGTGTAAGGGCAGCCATCCTTGATTGGGTGGACCAGGAGTCTGCAGTCCCGAGCATCCGCCCAGAGACTAATGGACTGGAGTGCTGCTAACTGAGGCCAGAGTATCATACCATAGGGCAGATCATGGACGCAGTTGACCAGAACAATTTTTACATAGCCTGCCTGAACATATCTGAGTTTGGGTTAGGAGGCATCAGCCAGGGATAGTAGATGCTGCAGTCAAGCTCACGGAGTATGTGGAGGCAGATCTGTTCCAGAGAGATGATTTGCCTGACAAGGGATCAGGGCAGGGCAAGAAGCCCAAGGAACCAACCCCCGGGAAGGTCCCGGAGAGGAAGAGGGAGGAGACCTGAGGAGCTACCGGTGGAGCTCGGCTTATGGTCTGCTGGCAATGTGGCCAGCCGGAACATAAGAAGAGTGACTACCTGCAGATGGATTATGGTTGGACTGAGGTTGGAGGGGGAGGCAAGGGTCTGAAGAAGTTGTGTTTCATAAATTATGTGAGCTGGTTAGCAAAGTGGCAACAATTTAACAAAATAAAAGTGGTTCTCTAAACACTTGAAAGGTTCCCTCTTTTAAATAAATGGTGTATATACACTGACCAAAATCCTTTTGTAGAGGTATAAGTCAATAATTACTTTAAAGAATATTTCAGGTTAAATTTTTGAGTCGTTAAACTGTTCCCTTAGTTTGCTAGTCTTTTGCTTTTTAACAGTGAGGGGATAAATATTTTAAGTACTCATGTTAAATATTGAAGCTGCTAAATATAATTGTCAATTATGAAATATGAGGAAATTTAACTGAGTGATTACTTTTCACAAAAACACTAGGAAAACAAAAATAATTGAATTATGTGAGGACTCAAAGTGCTTGTGTTGAAGCAAAGGTACAGTAATTGTCTGCTTAATTGTGCATCAGTGTATGATAACTGTTCAGTTTCATTTACATAACTCCTGTTGATTAATTAGTGCCAAAAAATTCAATGGTTTAAAAAACAACAAAAACCCACGTTGCACTGGCAGGTTTACATGGCTTATCTTTAAAATATTCAAATGTTTCCTTGAATTTCAGGGGTTTTGTATAAATCTCAGTGCCCCTGTGAATGGAAGGAAACTGTGTACAAGTGTGTATATACTTGCACAAACATATGTAAGTCAAGCACTTAAAAGCAAGAAAATAGAGTTAAGGACTTCATAAATCTTAAACAACAAGGTCCCCACTTGTTTGCATTTGTTTCCTACTGTTTCAGAGTCCTTTAATTTTATTTCAAGTGGCTGAAAAAAACTGATGATGGTTACATTGGAAATCCCTTTGTGGTGAATATTCAAATGCGTGAGAGCATGCAAGTAGGAGTTTCTGTACTCTGGATGGTTCTGGCACACATGAGGTATATTCTGAACAACATTAATTTATAGAAGAGATATACTCGGAGAACTTTAATTACAAATGAGTAACTTGTTTTTATTTGTTATTTCAGTAGGTCCTTTCTGTGAAAAGTTAAGGTAGAGCATCTCAAGGGAGAAGCATAATTCTAATCTGTGTCATATTGTTTTAAACAGGTGAAATACCACCTATGAGATGGATAGTGAATTTTGACAGAGATCTTCTAGATGGTCTGGTATTGGCAGCGCAGGTGGCAGCTTATTGCCCATATTTGGTAAGATCCTTTTTTTTCCAGATCTTTTTATTAAAAAAAAATATTGTAAGCTTTATATCTGAATGAATATGAGTCTAAGTATTTATTACCACTGTTGTTATCCACTTTCACTTTGGAACTTTTGGCTTGCAGGAACTTTAAAAGATGAAGCCATATATAGTAAGTCTTGAATTATTATTTCAGTAAATACTCTTTTCTTAAGTATGCACTTAAGATGGAATATTTAGCTCAGGGTTTATATGAGCATTTCATGTATTAATGAGAAGGTGAAAAAAAATACATAGTTTTCCCCAGTGCAATACAATGATTTTGCTCTTCTATACAGATTTCTACTCACTTCGTGAATATGTATACTAATCCAGGAACTCCTGAACAACGTCTGCACAATTGCTTGATCCTTGTGAATTCTTTTCGTGCTGTCAGTCTTGATATAGATGTACAGGTAAATGGTTTTATATCACATGTGCTATATACATTTTGAATATTTTTGTTACTTTATTTTATTAATACCTATAATAATAATATAATAGTAATTGTATAATAATATAATATTTTGTTTAATTATTAATAAAATATCATTCATATATAATAATATAATACCTATAATAATACTTGCTTATCATTTGGATAAGAATGAGATAAAGTGAATTTTTCATGATGTACAGTTAAAATTAAGAAACTGAAATACTGCTTCATATAAAACTACAGCATTACTTCACAATACGTGCGTGTGTGTGTACACACCACCTCCTCCAACATACATAATAAGAGTGTAATTTCATTGAGGGATCTGGCATCCCAAACCACAAAAATGAAGCTTGAGTGGCTTATTAATACTGTTGAAGTTCCAAGAATAAATAATAGAAAAATTGTTTGTATCCAGGAGCATCAGTCATACATCTGTGAAAATGAATGTACTGTAAAATTTTCAGAAGTGCTGAAATTGACTTTTTCAATAGGACTTTGGCTTCTAAATCACTTAGGCACTTTTGAAAACTTTACCTGTAGACCATATTTACAGGTTGGGGGACTATATGCTGGAAAGTAGTCACTCTGCAATGGATTTAAAAGTCATTATAAATAGCTATCTTAATATAAGCTCCCATTACAATTCTCTAGCTTCTTGTTTCTCACTTGGTGGGTCACAAAAGGCAACCAGAGGGGTTTTGAGGCACTGGAAATTTTTTTTACCATCTAAAGCTATTAAAATCTTGTTCACCTATTTCCTGCACAGGATTATTTTCTGCTAGTCTTTCAAAACACACACACAACTCGTAGATTTATCATTGTTGTCTTGGATGCATTTTTATTTTTACAGTAAATAGAAATGGATAATGAAAATTATTGACTTTATATAAAGGGCCACTAACCTGAAAAATTTGAGAAACCCTGCTCTAGTTGAAAGGGGTAACATGGTTATTAGATGTATAAACAAAGGTGTGTCAAGTAGGAGTAAGATTTATTGGGTGAAATTCTAAGGTTGATGTTAAATAGGAGGTCAAACTGTGATTATAATGGTCCCTTCCAGCTTCAGCATCTGGGAATCTATTATGTAATTGTGTTGGGATATTGTGTGCGCAAAACTTCTTTGAAAGACTCTAGGTGTTCTTAGGGTGATTTCTTGTTACTGCTGGCACTGGTAGAATTTTTCAAACTGGAAAAAATTAAAGCATGACTAGTTTATGTTGGTCTATGTAGGTAAGCATGTGCGTGCTTGCATAAACATGTCAAACTTTGGATTATGATACTTTCGGATCCAGGAATTTTTCCTAAAACTTCACCATCCTATGGTTTGGGACTACATATGCCTTGTGAAGCAAGTGAGTTTACCATCACTTTTTTAAAAAGAGCCTGAAAACATCCATAATCGTGCGCTGCAGATAACTAAAAATTGGGGAAGATACTGTATTTGTCAGCACCGGGGAAGCTCTTTGTTTTAGCTCTGTTGATTCCAGAACAAAATCGGTTTTACACCATGGTGTAGTCGATTCAGCTGTGGTGTAGACTATCAGGTGTATGCCACAATGATCATCTGGATGCTTTACGTGCTCCTAGTGTGTTTGCAAGAGCCAGATTGCTGTAACTGACAAACTCCAAAAGTCTCAGTCCTCTCTCATTGGCTACCACATTACATAAAGGGCCACAATAATCTTGCCAATCTGCCTGTGCGTCAATACCCTCTTTAGCATTCCAGTCTCCTTGTACAATCAGGGTATCTTTCTTGTGCACTGTATCAATGGTACCTTGGAGCTGATTATAAAAATCTTCAATTTGTTCGTCATCATAATCTCTTGTAGGAGTGTAGACGTCTACCACTGTGATGTTGATAGTGCTGCTATTAGGAAGATAGGGATAAGCCTGCTGGATATTGGGTGGCACCCTAGTACTGAACAATTGATACAAGAAATCCTATGCCATTGACAAGTTTGTCTTCTCCACTGTAGTAGATTACATGGCTTTCTTCCATTAGTGCCTCTCCACAGTTCTTCTATCTAACCTTGGAGATTCCTAGGAGGTGCCAGATGTATCATTCCATTTTTAATGTGAGTTCTTTCAACCTCCCTATTTGCCTCAGTGTCCTTACGTTCCATCTGACTATGGCGATGTTATCTCTTCCACGAATCTTCTTTGTTGGGGTTCCACCAGTAATATACTTTTCACGTCCACACTGATGGGGGATGGATAACGCTTAAGGAAGATAGTCAGGCCAAAGATTATCAGTACCAGATTTAATTTAAAAAGACTCAATGTCAGAAGCATTGCAGAGTCATTTCAAGCAATGATAGGCAGAAAATTTGCCCCGCTGCTTGCTCTGGAGGTGGATGTAGAAACACTGACTAACAATTTTAACACTGTAATGAATGAGGCAGCAATGGACATCCTTGGGAAACATCGTAGGATGGTAAAACCTTGGGTCACAAATGAAATACTGAAAATGTGCGACATCAGAAGAGACCTTAAGAGAGATAAGAACAGCAGTGAGGAAGCTGATAATTACAGAGAGATTGGCAAAAAGATCAGGAAAGGAATGAAGGTGACCAAGGAGACATGGATAAAAAATAATGCTCTAAAATTGAAGAGTACATTAACAATAAAAATAACAAAAGAACCTTCCAGGTTGTAAAAGATCTGACGAAGGAAAGATGGACCAAAGCCAGCTCAATTCAAGATAAAGAAGGGAACAGTTTCACAGAAGAAAGAGACATCATCAATAGGTGGACAAACTACTGCTTTGATCTGTACAATCACCAGATAAAGGAAGATTCTAGTGTTTGAAAGGGCCCAGATTCAATGGAGGAGGAGGATGTTCCAATACTGCGTGAAGTAGTGGATGTAGCTGTGAAATCACTCAAGAACGGAAAGGCTACAGATATTGACAACATCTCAGCTGAACTGATGAAATTCAGAGGATAAAGAGTAATAGATGTACTCTCCAAGATCTGCAGAAAGATCTGGCAGACCGGTGAATTGCCCTTCATGTGGACAGTCATTAATCATTACTCTGCCAAAGAAAGGCAACCTGCAACTTTGTCAAAACTAGTGGACTATAAGCTTAATTAGCAATCTCAGCAAAGTGATGCTGAAAGTTATTTTGAACAGACAGAAGCCACAAGCGGAGAATATCATCGCCGACGAACTGGCTGACTTTCATGCTGGAAGAAATACCATAGAACAGATTTTCAGCCTTCGTGTTTTATGTGAGAAGTACTTATAACGCCAGCAGGATATCTAACACATCTCTGTTGACTTTAAGAAGGCATTTAACAGAGTATGACATGAAGCTCCTTGGGCAGGCATGAAGAAGTACAACATTAGTCATAAACTTATTTTTACCATTAAACAACTGTATACCAAGGCCAACAGTGCAGTTCTTGTCAATGGTGCAATAAGAGGGTGATTTTACACCGCTGTTGGAGTTTAGCCAGGCTGCCTTATTTCATCCACACTGTTCAACATCTACTTGGAGTGCATAATAACTGATGCCCTAGAAGATCACATATGTACAGTCAGTACTGGGTGGGTAAACAATCTCAAGTCTTCGATTTGTTGATGACATTAACAGCCTGGCAGGTAGCAAAGAGGAACTGCCTAACCTTGTGAAACGATTGGCTGAAACCTCTGCAAAGTGCAGCATGGAAATTAATGCAGAGAAAACCAAGCTGATGACACAAACATGATGGGATCAACTTACACATTACTGTCAATGGACAAGAACTGGAGACAGTGAAACAGTTCAAGTATCTGGGGGCAGTCATCACTGACAAGGGATCAAAGGCAGAAATTCTGGCAAGAACTGCACAAACGGTAGCAGCACTGGCAAAGTTAAAGCCAATTTGGAGGAACAAGAACATCTCCCTGAAGTTCAAACTGAACTGCTGCATGCAATGGTCATCTCCATTTTTTGTATGCATGTGAAACATGGACCCTTACAGCAGAATGTGAACAGAAAATACAGGCAGTGTAGATGAGATCCTTCCATAAAATCTGAGCATCTCCTACCTTGACCATGTCACTAATGAAGAGGTTCAGAACATCATCGTCCAATGTGCTGGGTCACATGAAGATCTCCTGATGACTATGAAGAAGCGAAAGCTGAAGTGGTATGGCCATGTAACAAGATCATTCGGCCTATCCAAGATCATCCTCCAAGGGACAGTACAGGGGAAGAGAAGAAGAGGTAGGCAGAAGAAGAGATGGACTGATGACATAGAGTGGATAGGAATGGACTTTGCGGAGACTCAAGCACTGACACAGAATCAACAGAGGTGGAGACAATTGATCATTCATCAGTGATGGTACCCCAATGACCAGCGTGGTTATGGGATCAATAATGATAATGATAACTGTATTTGTATCTTTTGGTGGTAGAGTATTAGTTTTGTAACTGATTTCATATATTAATCTCTGGTATGCAGTGTGAAATTCACCACAGTAACATTTCCTCTTTTCACATTTCAAACATTGCAAACTCCTGTAAAATTTAAAAGATATTTTGGATTTTGTGACAGTGGAGAGGTGGACCTGTTCTGATTCTATTGTTGAACAAACTCTTAATTCTTGGTTTACTGAGTGAAATTTGCATTTCCTTTCTCTTCCCTACTAAGCATTCAAGGTCATTGTCCTGAACACATGGGAAGAAAGACAAGAAACCAGGAATATGGTTTAACTAAGTTGCAACTTTTTTAACTTAACTCATCTGGGAATAACTGGTTTAGTGCAGGTCATCTTTCCTTCTGTAATCTGTTCAACCTTGTGGAGGGCTGTTTTCAGCCCCTATCCCTCCACAGTTGTTCCCACCCCATTGCTGGGACCCCACTGCATTTCCCTCATATCAGGATTAAGGGACTGTGGAAAGGGGGTTGTCTCCTCTCTGTACCAGACATCAGGGGTCCCAATCCTGTTCTCAGCTTCTTTAGGGGAAGCCTTCCCCTAAATCCACACCAGTTACAATGTATTAGGATGCCAAAACCCCTATTGGATGAGTGCCTGCGCTATATAACTGCCACCAAGAGGTGCCAGCAGTTAACTTGGCTGTCTCAGTTGCCCAGCTGGGTTCCCAGATAGTTAACAATTCCCTTTCAGACATCAGGCAAAAATATATATGCTCCCTGGTCAGAGGTGTGCCTCATCTTCACTGAGTAACTCAGCTAATGAATATGATGATCACTGGTCCACTCTATGGGCATGCAAATTTAACCACCTACTGATCCGTGCACCTTCTGAACTTGTCAACACTTAGAGGCCCAGCAGCTCCCAACTGCAACATTTCAGAACATTTTACAATTACCCCTGGGATCTGCTTTAAATTTCCTTGCCATAATGATTAAATCAACCCCTTTACAAAATTTCAAATTATTTTAATCCAGGTGTGTGCTAATCCTTTTAAATGGCTGTTTCCTAGCTGCCAAAGAGTGTAAGAAGGACATCCTTTGATTCTCTAGAATGCCCCCTTCCTTGTCCCTAGGATGTCCACTTCCAAAACCACGTCACCATTGAGGCCTCACTGTGAACTGCCAGGAAAACTGGTTGCCTGCATATGGGCCCAATGCATAATACTGTGTCCACAGATCCAAACACCTGCTCTTATGCCCTGTTGCCTTCCTCCTGAAAATTGGCAAAAACAGCAAAAAAAAAATTGGCACTTTCTCATTGTGGATCTCTACTTTCAACCAGGGGCGTCCCATATGTTGTGTATGCATTCAGATGCCATTAAACAATTACCTGTGTCCCATTCCTAGTTGTGCTGCTGCAGATGTCACCACCAAAACCCTGAAAGGAATGGAATGGATCCAAATGTGCCAGAAGGGAAGCCTCACAGTATAAGCCTTTTTTTTAAGACTGCCACAGACTGAAATTTTGCAAGGTAGTTCTGTCACCAGGAAGAAGAAAATGGCCCAGCCATAGCCCTATGTAAATTCCTAATGCTGTCACTGGGCATGTCTCTGCCTTCCCACCGTCATACAGTACTATGGACTCGTCTTGCTATCCCTGATCAGTCTTTGACATTCTCAAGGTCAAGATGATAGATTGCTCACCCAACTGTAAGTCCCTAAACTCCAAATCCCTACTTGAAGTATCCTTTGCTGACCCAGACACCAAATCACTGACTCTAAATGCTCCAAAAAATACCAATTGGAAAAGTGCCTTAACCAAAGATGCCTCGTGGCTGCATCAACATACCGAGTGAAGAACTCCCTCCAGATTCTAAAGACTCTGAATGGTGATGTGTCATTGGGGATCTTCCCTCAGCCAGATCATGATCACTTGTTTAATAACTTCTTAACTAAAAACCCACTACAAAGATCTACATAACGTGATAGTTTGCTACAAAATATGGTGCCTGATAAACACCTGCAGATGGCTGATGTAACTGATCTTCAGGAATTGGCCAAATCTTACACAGGCCCACCTTAGCCTGAACTTAAGTAAATTCTATGAAATGCCTCACATTAGCTCTAAATGTTCATGGGGCTACTAATTGCTGCACTAATCCAAGAGTAATCATGAGGCAAAGTTCCAAAGAGCCTGCAGCATCTCTTTGAGTTCCTTGTTGGCACCTGGTGCCAAATTTTGAAATTTGTTCACCTATAACAGAGAGCATGCCATCAGCTATGCCATTATTAATCCCAGGAACATTTTTAGCAATAAAACAGATGATATAAATTAAAACACTGCAATAAAAATGTCCTAACCTCCCTCATAACACTGAGTGGTGATTAACTGGACTAGCTAATAGTAACATGTATCATTGCCAGATTGTCACTCTAGGTTTCACTTTTTGTTTTCAGTTCACAAATTCCACCCCCAAATCATCACTGCTATGAAAATGGTAGAAAAATACAGGAATATTATGTTGTTAATTATCCCCCTTTGTATCCTGTCAGTGGACCATCTCTGAGCACATCACCTGTGATGGTGAAAATCTCCAAACTCAATGTCCCCTGATGCATCTGATTGAACTTTGAGGGCTGCCTTTAGCAATGAAACCTATCTCCAGAAGTAAGCTCTGTTAAAGTGAGTTAGGAAATGTTGCCATACCCATAAATTCTCCTTCATTTCTTTGTTCACTCTTATAAAATGATAGGGCCTCGCTATCTCTAAGGATGCAGAACTCTTGTGATTGCTCAAGAGGGCCAGTACAGCCAAGAACGTTACTTTGAGCAAACTGCAGGCTATTTTTCATCATCTTAATTTTGCCATGACTCAGCATGCAGAGTTAAGAGGACCAAGCTTATTCACAAGGGGTCTGGAGATACCATCCTCTGTGTTTAACTCTGTTCCTAAGTAAATCAGCTTAGCTTAGGACCTTCTATTTTTCTTCTGTCAGAAGTACTCCCAGGCACTGGCCAAGGCCTGAAATGGAGCTTGCAGGTTGGCATGTTCTTTGGAATCTGTCCTACCTGCAAACAAGAAGTCATCAAGATAGCTTGTGCCACCTATGGTAAGCCCAACTCTTGTAACAAAGCCCAGTCCATCACCATGCTGAACTTTTTAAATGCTGAGTATGACACTGAGTGTCGCATTGATATGGCCTTGTCAAAATGAAATTGACTTTCTGGGGCGGGGGGAGGGAACCCTCTGAGGATGTAGTGGTAGCAGCTGAAATTTCTCCTTAAAGTTTCATTTTGCTAATATTGCTGTCATAGAATATTAGAGATGGAAGGGACCTCAGGAGGTCATCTAGTCCAACCCCCTGCTCAAAGAAGGACTATCCTCAGCTAAATCATCCCCGTGAGGGTTTTGTCAAGCCGCAGCTTAAAAATCTCTCGAACCACAAGCCCTCACAATGTTCACAGCAGTGTCAAAGGGAGAGTAGTAAAAAAAAAGTTCCGGGTCTATTGCATCATTTGCTGAGCTTCTCTATCATAAACAGCTGGTGGATTGACCAATATTCCCTATGTGTCTTTTGGGGAACCAACTCCAAAAGAGACATTGTAGGTGAGACATAGGCAAATATGTCACTGGTCCTTTAATTTTGTTAATGATTTATTTCTTGTGAGCTTTGCAATTCAAACCTTGTATAAATTTTTATTTATAGACTTCATGTGAGTTCTAACTTCTTCATATAGTATCCTGAATCCTAATATAGACACTTCCCCTAACTATGCCCCCTTTATCTGGTTAGGGTAATCTCAAAGGGGTACTTGAAGCACCTTGAGAGGGATGCAGCACCTGCATGCTTAACACTCCCTGATTTGTAACTCTTACCCCATCATAGAGATCAGCATCCATTTGGCCCAATATTGAGCCCACACTTGGTGTGCAAGAGTGCCCTTGCCAACTTTCCCAAAAAGAAATGTGTCTGTATGCTTGGGTGATTCGCTGTAAAACAGTCTCACATTGTGGCTGGTTTTAGTTGTGGTAAATCCTTTTCAGTAAAATATAATAATGACACTGAGCACTGCTACAGCACCATCCATACGCTCTAGTATGATGCAGTTATGGAGCTGCTGAAGGCAATTCAATTTGTTTAACTTCTCAAGGGATAGGAGTTAAGAGATGGTTTGTACCTTGCTTGAGATATAGGAGAACAGAGAAAGTTCCTCACTCTGGAGCAGATCTGAGTTGCTTTTAATCAGATCCCTCTGAGCTGAAACTGAGGAATTAGAGAGGAAGGAAGTGTTTCAATTAAGGCCCAAAACAGTTGTATACAAGTCTCCAGACTAACTGCAACAGACATATATATATATTTTTGTATAACTCCTCCCAAAACTTCAAGGGCAAAAGTTTGAGTATTTGCATATTTTTATTATATTTGAACCCATATTTTGAGAAATGTGTATTTGTGTTGTAAATAAGTATTGAAGTAAGGATTTGTAGAATCTGTAAGCTGTGTCATGTTCCAAGAGTCTGTGTGGTTAAATTGATGGTAAGAAAAACAGCTGTAGTTCCAAATTCAGAGTCTGATACAGAGGTATTACTTTGTCAAGCAGGGAAAGAGTAGCACAGATATGTCACATGTTTTGGTGATGAAGTTGGAAATTTTCTTTGTCACTAAAAATCTGACTCTTGCTTGATGTGAAAGCTTCATCAAATTCCTCAGAAACCCCAAAGGTTCTAGTGCCATAGTACAATTATAGTTTACAACACCATTGTACAAATAGAAGAGCTAATGCAGAGAGCTTAAGTGATTGATCAAGGTTCCATGACCAGTTAGTGGCAGAGCTGAGAACAGAGCACAGTTCTTCAAATCCTGTGTGTTAGTCACTAAAACATGCTCCTAAAAAGAATGCACTTAGGAAAATTTAGAAATTGACAGGATATAAGAATACATATTTTAAAGAGATTTATTGGGATTTATCATATGTTTTTCTCTAATACTGTAAATATCCTTCAGGGGTCTTTGTTTGGTAATAGGAATTTGCAGTGAAATACATTAATGATCTTGCTGAACTATCTGAACTTGGTTTGTTACTGGGATACTCCTGTCTCATAAATTCTATAGGTTAAGGCATGCCAACGGTATCAACAGGCTGCTTCACTATACCAAGCTATTCCCTCTTATGAACCTTCATGGCAGTCTTGTATTATTTGATGAGGATGGTGGTGACAGTGCAAGCTGTAACATTTATTAGATCTGGAATGGATGACATTTTCAATCAGTTTTCTGAGGGAAAGAATCTGAGATTCTGTAATTACTAAGAAGTTCAACTGACTGAGGACATACAGCCTCTGATTGTAAGTTTAAATGACTCATCTGTTGGAGAGTTCAGTGCCTTTAAAAAATCCCCTTTTTGGCTGAGATTGAGATTTATTCACTCAAAATAGATTACTTATGGAAGAAGAAAATCCTTCTGTTTCAATTGCTTAATCATAAGTGACAGTAGTACTCTGGAGCGTTAATGGATGATTCGGGGTTTTTTTAGATTTGTTTTATTTTCCTGTATTTTATTATTGTGATATAAATTCCAGCACTCCCTGCTCAGAAAGAGCTTGCAGTTGAAAAAATAAACATGGATAGCACACGATTGGAATACCAGAGAATGATGTTAAAACAGGGAGATGGGAAGTGCCTGTCAGATTTAGTTTCCCTCTTCCAAATAGCTAGAGTAGAAGGGACAGTGGGCAAGCAGAATCCACAGGGAGAACTCAGAGTGCCATGGTTTGTGTGACTGGGTGAGGAAAATAGTGTTGGCACTTCTAATTTAGACACCGTAGACTTGAGTGATGTGATTATCAGAGGAAACCATAGAAGATATTCAAGAAAGCAATGCCAGAAATATGGACAAGGGCTTTTTTCATTCTTATAGAAAGGAAGGGAGAGAGTTTCCTTTTGTTGTGGAGAAAGCTGCCGTAAGACTTGGTGATTACCTGGCTGCGTAAGGAAGGAAGGAGAGAAAAAAAGGGGAAGTCAAAGGTGACTCCAATGGTATGAAACTGAATTAGGAGAGGATGAAGATGGTGTCAGTAACGATGGAGAATGACTGCATCATGTTCAATTTCTGGCTAATTCTCCAGAACATCTGAGGATTTTATCCAGACTGGCAGAGAGCTGAGTTGGAAGAAGAGCAGTAACTGTGATCTGCTGCTGAGGAACTTGGAGGAAAGCAGTTGGTGAGAGCTGAACAAAGCTGGGGACCCCTGATTAGTGGAAGGTTTGTGTGGTGGCCCCTAGGAAAAGTAGAAGATCCAACTTGGTCAGGGGAAGCTGAGCCTTGAAACAAGAGGATTGAGGTGGAAGGAGAGTGGATCCTTTAAGCAGGGGCAGGACTCTCAGTCAAGGAAACTTGGAGGAGTAGATTACTGCAAGAAGGGGAGACTTCGGGGCAAAGTCCTGAGTGAAGGGCTGTGGGAAGCATGGCAACTGTCAGGCTGAGAGGTCTGGAGAGGAGGGTCCAAGATTAGGGGCCAAAGGAGCTGAGAACAGTGTTTCTGCTGACCCTTTGGAGGGTGATGTGATGGTGTTGTCCTTGGAGAGGGGAATGGGAAAAACTCTGTTTATTGTGGGTTTTGGAAAATGATTTTATTACAAGGCTTTGGGGGAATTACAGCACTGGATGGTTATCATCATAATCTTCTTTGATCTTGCCACTTCTCTGTTCACGGTTGGCATCTTTTATTGCTGTCTTCAAAACTCATGATGATACACCAGAGGGTCATGCAGGTTGATCTCTCTGAAGGCTGTTGATATTTGGTCTATGTGCCAAGTCTTTGGAGTCCTCCTTGTCATCTTTCCTCCACAATCACTGTAAGCGCCATCCTACCAATATAAGTCTCTGGTCTCTGCCGGTTATGCTCATACCATAACCTGTCCACCCTCAACTTGTCTTTTTTTGGAGCAACCTGCATTAGGCCCTTTACCACCTCATTTTGCTTCCTGCCACACAGCGATCACCATTTGACCATCTCAATATCTTCATTCGCATGCAAGAGAGCATACTGATTTTCTTTTGGGTGGCTGGCCAAGTCTTAGTTCTGTACATTAAGATGGGCCCAATTAGTTTTATAAATTCTGCTGTTTAACTTGATGGGCATCTTTTTGTCACAGAGAACTGGGGTCATCTCCTACCATTTTCACCATGCAACATTAGTATGATGCTGTTCATCACACAGGAGGGCATCTTGATCTTAAGTTTTAAAGTTCTTTCACTCTTCTAAGATGTCTGCCTGTGATATCCTTTGTTCCAGGTCCTCCTCTGCTCCGTTATCATGGGCTCGATCTTATCAACGTTCATGCTAAGCCCAGCCTACACAAAACGATGTTGCGACTGTTCAGAGGTGGCCTGCAGGGCCTCACAATCTTTCTAATATCACTCATTACAGAGCTGGTAAATCTGAATAAAATATGTCCATATGTGGGATCTGTATCTGTCACTTAGATTATAGACTTGTCTACAGAATCATTTAGTTTGCAGGAAGCTGGGGTATGAATCTACCCTTCCTTTACTAGCCTGTCATAGACTAATTTTCTTTGTGGACCCTGCTGATGTGCATTAACAGTTTAATGTGGTTTGATCTCATCCCATTTACGGACTAGATTAACTAACTTCTGTGATGAAAACCTGTTTGACAGTTGTCATCTGATCTATTTGAGTGTGGGCCAGCAAATACAGTGTACTGTCAAATTTCAAAATCGTCATTAAAGGGAAAGGGAAATAAACCTTTTGACTTGCTTAAATACCGTGAACTTCCAACATATAAATTCAGGCAGATAATGGAATTGGTCTGAAACAAAAGATTACAAATATGCTAAAATGCAAGAAGCATGTAAAATTAGCAATAAGAACTAGAAGTACAATTAAAATATTGAAATGTTATGATGTGACAGCTTCACACCAGTGAACATGAACTACTTCATCTGTCTGGGACTCATAGAAGATTCTATACCAGAGCTGCAGCATGGTGAAGCACCATGAGGGGTCTAGGTGCAGAAGAGGATGGAGCAGCTGACAGCTGCCCTTTGTGTTATTGTCTCCAGTTGATCCTATAGATTTCTTGCTGTCTGAATGCCAATTATTTCTTCACTAAGGAGTCTACCATATGTGTGCCCAACCCCCCCTCCATACCTTTAAACTGGTCCCAGCCCCATTGCTGGCCCAACTTCCTCTTCCCCCCTCCACTCCGCCCCCAGAGGACCAGAAAAAGAATTCTAATAGTAGTATTGGTCTAGATGGAAATGGTAAAATTATCAATAATAATGCATAAAAGGCAGGAGTGTTCAAAAATATTTCTATTCCTAATTGTGAAAAAGATAGATGTAGTCATATCATATGATAACACTCTTTCCATTCCAGTAATATCTCAGGAGGTTGTTAAACAGCACCTACTAAAGTTAGGCATTTTGAAATAAGTAGATCCAGATAACTTGCATTGAGTAGTTTTAAAAAAGCTGACTGAGGAACTTGCTGGACCATTAATGTTGATTTTCAACAAGTCTTAGAACACTGGGGCAGTTCCAGTAGACTGGAAGAAAGCAAATGTTGTGGTAATATATAAAAAAGGTAAACAGAATGACCTGGGTAATTATAGGCCTGTCAATCTGAGACTGATCCTGTGAAAGATAATGGAGCGGATGTTACGAGATTAGATTAATAAAGAATTAAAGGAGAGAAATATAATTAATGCCAATCAACAAGGTGTCTCAGTTCAGGGCAGCTACACCTGTATTCCCCATTTGTGGTTCAGCAAGGGCACCAACTCTTAGCTTCCAGCTCCTCAGCCGTCATGCATCTCTCTCTCTCCTCACCAGGGTATTTCCAGGCTGCACATTTCCATGCCTACCATTGTGAATTCCCAAGCAAGACATATTGCCTAAGGAGGCCTGCTTTGCCTTTTCAGAGGTTATACACCATGTAATTATTTATTCTTAAGGTAAAAACTTTTCTGAGAAAACATATTAAAAAATAAAAGTACCTACATGAATGCTAACAAGCTTGCCAGAGAGCATCTCAATTCTAACAATTGCCCTGTCTAATGAACAGTTCTTCAAATCCCAGAAAGGGTTTTTTCTGTGGTTACCTGTTCATTACCTCCTTGGCTCAGAACAAACACTAATTTTAGTCCGTCTTTTATACAACCAGAGTCTTTGATCTGGGAATAGGTAATTCATAGACAAGCGTTTCTTCTCAGGATATAGCTTCAAAATGCTGGGTTTTTGCATAAATGGAGGAGTCACATTTGGATATACTTCACCCTAGAGATTTCTAAGGAAATGGGTTTATGAAAAATAGTTACTGTTAAACTAACTTGATATCTTTTCTTTTATGAAATTACAAGTTTTGTTGATAAAAGTTTAACATTGCTACATTGACCAGGCATTTGATTTGGTACATGTGACATTTTGATTAAAAACCTGGAAAGATATAAAATTAACACAATACATATTAAATGGATTAACAGTTGACTAACTGGTCTGAAAATGTAGTTGTAAATGGGGAGTCATCATCGAACGAGTATGTTTATGGTGGGGATCTCCAACGATTGGTTCTTGACCCGATGTTGTTAAACATTTTTATTAATGACCTGGAAGGAAATATAAAAACATCACTGATAAAGTTTGTAGATGACACAAAAATGAAGGGAATGGTAAATAAGAGGACAGTTCATAGCTTCAGTGCAATCTATATTGCTTGGTAAGATAGGCGTAGTCAAACAATATGTATTGTAGTATGGTTAAATGTAGATTTATACATGTAGGAACAACGAATGTAGGTCATACTTACAGGATGGTGGACTCTATATTGGGAAGCAGTGATTCTGAAAAAGATTTTTGAGGTCATGGTGGATAATCAGATGAACATGAGCTGCCAGTACAATGCTGTGGCCAAAAGAGCTAAAGCAATCCTTGTATGCCTAAACAGGGGAATCTGGGGCAGGAGTAGAGAGGTTGTTTCACCTCTGTATTTGCCATTGGTACAACAGCTATTGGAATATTGTGTCCAGTTCTGGTGCCCACAGTTCGAGGAATATTGAGAAATGGAGAGGATTGAGAGAAGGGCCACAAAAATTATTAAAGGATTAGAAAACAGGCCTTCTATAGGCTGAAGGAGCTCAATCTGTTTAGTTTAACAAAGAGAAGGTTGAGTGACTCGATTAGTCTGTAAGAATTTACATGGGAAACAAATATTTAAAAGCAGACTCTTCAGTTTAGCAAAGAAAGCTATAACATGATCCAAAAGCTGGAAGTTGAAGCTAGACAAATTCAGACTGGGAATAAGGTGTAAATTTTTAATAGAGTAATAAACCATTGGAACAGCTTACTATGGGTTCTGGTGGATTCTCCATCACAGACAATTTTAAAATCAAGATTGAATGGTTTTCGAAAAGATATCCATTACAAAGCTCTATGGCCTGTGTTATACAGGAGTTTGATTAGATGATCACAATGGATACAACTACATTGCAAAAACAGACCTGCGACAGTGAGTCTCAGAGCCTGGTCAACTGAGTTATGGTTACGTGGCTCATACTATGGGGCTAAAAATAGCAGTGTACAGGTTTGGTCTTGGCCTGAAGGTCAGGCTCTGAAACTCAGTCAGGAGGTGGTCTCAGAGCCCAGGGTCCAGCCCAAACCCAAACATCTACATGGTGATTTTTAGCCCTGTAGTGCGAGCCCTAGGTCAGTTGAGCTGGACTCTGAGATTCACTGCCTTGATCTTTTTTCTTTTTTGAAGTGTAGATATACCTGATGAGAGCTGAAAGTCGTTCTCATACAGCTCTTAGAGCCTCTGTTCAAATAGCTACTGGAATATTCATTATACCATTTGACCCTCAAGAAAATCTTCCTCATAGCTATCATGTCAGCACAGAGAGTTAGTGAGCTGCAAGCACTTATGTCTGGATCAAGCCTCTCAGACTTTCTCCCCACCTCTTTAAGTATCCCATGATTCATCCCTTCTTTTGGAGTCTTCATCTTCATGGGCTTTCAGCTGAGAGGAAACTGTGATGGAAGGCTCTGGCTACTGTTGCTTTTTTTCCCCTCGCATGGGAGCATGAAGAGGCACAGGATTCATGTGGTGGAGACTGCTAAAAAATCCAGTCTCATATGAGTTGGGCACATGATCACTTAGAGTGAGAGCCACACTGACTACAACATCTCAAAGAACCAGTTACGTAGAACCTATTATGCAGGTCAGGCTAGATAGTCACAGTAGTCCCTTCTGGCCTTATAAATTAAGAATTTTTCTCTCTTCATTATGTGATGAAGATTGTGAAAAGTCCATGCAGACACTTGGCATAAGAGTTTTCGCTTTCTGTAAACGACCTATTTGACGTCTCCGAGCAATAACCTGATTTGCATTTCTTGTCATTTGAATTTTTTTTCTCAAAACGAATATATTGAGGGGGTAATGATACCAACTTCCATTTGTAAAGTGTTAGGTATTATTGAATTGTCATGTAGTAACTTTAATTTTACAGAAATGTTTAAGTTTTACATTTTTTATCTAGAAGTAACTAGCGTGAGTTTGGTTACAACATTGTAAAAGGTAGATGTTAAATAAAAGTTGGCTTATTAGAAAACTGCTTAAGAAATACATTTCTCTAATCACTGAGTTTTGTTTGCCTTGTCTGTTATATTCCCTTTCTAGTCAAATGAATGTCTGTTTTTCCCAAACTATGAAAAAAGGTGCACAATAACTTTCTTCATTTCGTTGTATAATTTCTTACTAGACTATGTAATTGATCCTGTTGACATTTTAATATGCTGAGAAAAGATTCATATTCAAGATGGTAATGAAATTGTTCATATTGTTATGCGACTAAATCAAACTTTTTTTTAAAAAGAGCAATTTGAAAACAAATGTGCGTATTAATGAGATATTTTTTATTTTAAATTCTGTATCTTAATAAATCACCATCAATTATAAGTATGAGATTAGACTAAATATCTGGTGGTTGTTTTTTTTTTCTTTTCCTGTTTAAAATTAGGCCACCGACATCTGTGATCCAAACCCAATCATGATGCTTATGCTCTGCGTCTATTTGTATGAAAGGCTCCCTCAGTATTTACCCAAGAAGACTGTTGAGTTTACTGGTGCTCTCCATGCTACTGTTGTTAGACAGGTACTGATATATCTGGATTTAGGTTTGAGAAACTTCCAGCACTAAAACTTGCCAGTTATGGGGAATATATATTATACATAAAATATAGATCTTTATATTAATGGATTGCATGTACCCCTCTGCTGTTCAGTGCAAAGGCTATAGAATGAGAAAGAATGGTCCCTCTTTTCCTCAGATTTGGGGTCCTGACTTCCACAGCTGTTTCCTTCACTGCTTTCTATCGGTGCAATAGCTTCTGCACAAGTCTAGTTGTGACTTTCTTGGATCAGAGACAGAGGAACTAGAGAGTAGCTGCTGAAGTAGGATTGCAATGCTTGCAGGATCCAATTGGAGCTATACTGCTAGGAGAAACGGGCTAAAAGACCTTTGGGAAGAGTTTCTGCTCTCCCAGTGGAAATATGTATTCTTCATAACTCTGTGTGGATTTCCTAGCAGATGCACAAAACACTTGGCTATATTGATAAATGTTTAAAGATGTTATTCTGTTGTGACAGTCTGATTACTTTATTTGTAGATAAGGTGTATATTCTGTGATACATCTATACTAATGGTGGCAAAGTTGCTGCCGTCAGATCGAATTTTCTGTATTGATTGAGCGGTCAGTGTAGACCTGCTCAACTGATCCGGAAGTGGAGTAGCGCTGCGTTGATGGGAACGTGGTCCTGTCAGCGCAGTGCAATGAAGACAGCATGCAGAAAGGAAGTGCAGCAGTTGACAGGAGTTATGCAAGCTATTCTGTGTAGCTTGTGTAACTCCAGTTGACTGCCACTGAATCGCCAGGTCAGCGTAGACCAGTGCTCAGTTATACTTAGCATGTGTGACCCCAGAGACTGGGCAATGGATGCATTTTTCAATTCTAAAAGTAAATAAGTAAAAATAGAATAACTTTTATCTCTTGTGATAGGTGCGTCTGAAAAACTCAAGCTTTAAACCTTTGTTGTACACTGCTATAATTGTAGGAAGAGAGTCTGCTGATTTCTTATTGCCTAAAGGGAACACTGTCGTCATTGCCCCAAAGTAAGTAACGATCTGTTTAGTTTTATTGAATGTGACATCCTTATAGCTTTAGAAATATGTAAGTATAAAAGTAAGCTTTACTGGTAGAGGAACAATAGAATGTGTTCACTTATAATACAGACAAAGAATAAACAGTATAAGGATCAAATTCTGATCCTTGTTAAATTGGTGTGAATCCAGAGTAACTCATTGATGACACATTTGCACACTGACTCAACAGAACTCAGAGTACATATCTTCAGTCATAGCAGGGAATTCTTTTCTCCTTGTAAATGTTTTTGTGCCCAGCTTCTTACCCATCATGATGAATGCTTTAAGCTTGAGCTGGATCTATTCTTCTAAATCTTTGTGTTCAACTAGAGCTGACCAAGCCCTTTAGAAAGTTCATCCAATTTTTTGACGTTAATACATTAGGTCAGATAATGCAGCTAAGAATAATTTGTAATAGGTTGTTTGTTTCGGTTTCTCATGGTTATACTATAGCAGGATTGAAAGTTTAAAAGATTATCTCAAGGCTTTGACAGTGTTGTTAGTTAACCTCTTCCCAGTTTCACCAATGAGAACTGTAAAGTTATTTGTAGTTCATTCTGTACCTTACATTTCTGAAACTTAACTGACCTAAGGTCACAAAAGGATTTAATGTTTAGAAACTGTTGTTGCAATGGATATTTACTATCTGAAAACCCAACTTCTATGGATAGTATGTGTGCTGCTTCCTCCGTGTTTGGTCATTGAATATTCTGTGTTTTATGTTAGGGATTGGTCATATGTCTGGGTACAGGTTTTTCAGTGTACATAGTTTAACTGCAAAATGCCAGAGGTGATGAGTTGTCCCACTAGAAGTAAGCAGTGCTGGATCTCTGGCCAACTGAAGTGCACGTTAAATACATCTATGTATGGAAAACAAAAGTCACAGTTTGTAGGGAAAAAAGCTTTTATTCAAACTGATAGAAGGATTAAATACAAAAACTGTTGCCAAAGAAGACTGTTTCCTTTTAAAAATTCAAAGAGGAGTCAACATAAATGCAGTGCTCTTTTAAGATAATCAAGAATTTTATATTAAATAACCCCCCTATTATAAATATATGCAGAAAGTATACATGGTCAATATTATGTTGTTGATCTTTGAGGCTAATTTGATTCTGTTTTCCTTACAATCACTTCAGATAAAAATAAAAATTAAAAAGGTAATCTTTGGAAATAGCATGTATTTTTATTAAAGGTTGATACCATCATTGTTTTTCACTTCACCTTTTGAAGTGCATAAAAAGCCACAAACAAATATATGCAAGTTTGCCTTAAGAATGGCATTAAATACTGTAGCAGACGTCTTGGATAAATGCATGGAAATGAAAGCTGACTCAAAAGTTTATCATCTATTGTTGAACATCTCTATGTACAACCCTGAATATAGTTTATAGTAACATAACCTTGTTTATGCTCATGGGCCACTAAACTAAAAATTTTGTAAGATAAAATTAATAGTTTCGTTAATATGGGGTGGAATACAAAATGTAATAACTCAAAGCAGGGAAAAACAGATGAGATAGATTATTTATATTAGAACACAATCTTACTTGGTTTTTAATTTCTAGAGAAATATTAGTAAAGTGATGAATAAACTAAATTTTCTATTTAATTGGTTATGCCTGGTGTCCGTGCTTCTCTTCATGGTATCACTGCATGAGAGTTGCTCAAAGAGAACTTTCTGATATCTAATGTAGAAAGACTTGGTCTATAAAGAAGTGATGGAGAGAGAGATGCTTCTAATGGAGTTCTGCAAAGGAAGTTTTACAATTGTAATCCATTCAAGAATGATAGAGTGCATAAAAGAGGTGGGGAATGGCACTCTGCATTAAAGAAACCATTACCTGATTTAGGATTATTGATAACTCAGAATCACAGGCTCTTGAATGTATATGAATCAATATGCTAACTAACAAAGCCCAGGAAAAGGGAGTGGTAGGGGTCTTTTGCAGACCTCGAGTTCTGTTACTCCTTAAGTACCTGTCTGTAATACATGGAAAGAAGAATTGTGGTGTTATATGGGACTTCAGTTTGTGAGACACAGGCTAAGAGAGCTCATGCAGCCAATAGTAAAAAAAAAAAAAATCATTAGAGTTTTTAAAAGTTATAGATGATGGAATAGGAGTAAGAAGGTGATATCTTTCCTCTGTGTATAAGCATTGATAAGACCGATACTGGAATACTGCATACAGTTTCAGTGTCCGTGTTTTAAAAAGAGATGTTGAATAACTGGAGAAACTGAAGAAAAGAGCCGCAAAAATGATTCAAGGGCTGAAGAAAATGTCTTTCAATAAAAGACTTAAAGCTTAATCTGTTTGGTTTATCAAAACGAAGTTTGTGAGAGGTGGCTTGATTACGGTTTACAAATACTCAGGTGAGAAAATACGAGTATTAAAGGGGTCTTTAATCTAAGAGAGAAAGGCCTAACTAGAACCAGTGTCTGGTTAGATGTTCATCTAAAGTTAGATGAACTCATGTTAGAAATTAGGCACAAATTTTTAACAGTGAGGGTGATTAGTACTGGAATAAGCTTCCAAGGGAAGTGGTGGATCCTCCATCTCTTGATGTCTACAAAGCAGGGCTACGTGCCTTTCGGGAAGAGATGCTTTAACTAAACCACGTTACTGGGCTCAGTACAGGGATACGGAGTTAAATTTAATGGCATGGGGTATCCCGGAAGTCAAACTAGATCATTTAAGGGTCCCTTCAGATTTGAAATTCTATGAACCTATGATACTCCCAGTATAAACAGCTTTTTTCTGACTCTTCCTATGCAGAAAATTAAATCTGATTTATTACATTAAAAATACAGAGGTTTACATTTGGCTAGGTTGGTTGTTTTATCATGATGGACTGTACAAGACTAGGCTAATAATGAAATTCAGAGCCCTGTAAACACTTTATAACTTGCTCATTGCAGTGAGTTTGGAGTGGAGTTAGCTACTGAAGTAGTGAGAGAATTAATTGGTTTATCTGAAGTTATTCCATAAGGAGACAAAAAGCTAGTTTTGTCTGAGTTTACATGTGACATTGAGCATGGGATAAGATGTGACTCTAAACCCCCTTTGGGCTCCTTTGATCTTGAGTTAGTCAGGTGAGGAAATAGGTCACAGCATAAATTGGAGCACAGCTCCATTGAAGTAAAGCGACACTAATTTACAGCAGCTGAAACCCTGACCCCTCGATCTGAAGGCAATTAAGTACATTTCACATAAACCCAACTTTTCAAAGTGCCACTGCAATGGGGTTCTCAACTGGTAAGGCTGAAGAATTTCTGGTAACCTCTTGATTTGCCTTCCTGTCTTTCAGACTTCTCAACATCACTCTTATGGTTCTGCACAGCCCTGCCCCATAGAGATCTGCCATCACTCCCTTCATCATGCCCTGTGTTCTGACCATCCTTCTTTTGGTGCTCCCTTTATTTTCTCTTATTAACAATTCTGTACCTTTTTTTCATGGTGCTCTCCATGCCTGACACAACGTCTCTTTTCTTGCATCCCTCTTTCTCTCCCTCTTTAAAAGCCCAATTTTTGCTTTCCGTGCCACTTACTCTCCTGTACTATTAACTCTTCCTTTTTTGACCTTCCTGATGCATTGTTTTTATTTTGTGTTAAAGCTCCTTTACTTGCTACTTTCCTTTGTCTGTTTTGTTCACTCTCTGTTTGTGTTCCATTTAGATTGCAGGCTGTCTCTGACAAGGGCCATGCCTCCTTTTAATCTCTGTAAAGCACTATGCAACGTTATTACCCTATACAAATGTGGAATGATTATAATTTATTTTATAGTGAATAATAGTTAATGTTAATAGTTAATTTGCAGCATTCATATATTCCCAACCTCCATGTAAGATACATTTTTTGTACATATCTCACCCTGGTTATGGCACTGCCATTTTGAAATGACCACAGCAATACACATATTGCCTCTTAAACTACTGTGGCTTTGGACAACCTTATATCAACTGCTTCTGAATCTTTTCTGGCTTTGGACCACCTTACATTAAAATGACCTAAATGTATATTTTCTATTTTGATCTATTTTACTGTGTTCTTCCCAAGTACCAAAGCATCTCAGATTTGTAGTATCTTGCCTTTTGGGATGGGGTGACTGCTTCATGTTTTCACAAAATGTTTAGCGGTATTTATACTTTACTGGGTAGGCTGGGACTCAGTGCATTCCACTAGTTAGATGACTGTTTAAGGAGAAAAGGGAATTACCTGCCTTGTAATTCTATTTCAGTGAAAAATATAATTCTGGCAGGATTCTCACTTACCTCAGAGTGTGAAGGGGGGGGGGAGGAATTGTTTGTAAGATGCTGTTTTTTTCCTCATATTTTTATTGCTCTACATCTTTAAGGCACTCCTTCAATCACTATTTTATAAATGACTACAACCATCAGTGGGAAAGGGGGGAGATTTAGCATGCCAAACCACTATTGCTGCCATTAAAGGCCAAAAACTTTAAAATGTGTGGAGTTCTGCTTGTTGTTTGCTAGGGAGCTCAAGATTCAGGAATGAGAATTTTGCAAAAAATGATACTTTGTGGCTTGGCTTCTCTAAACATAAATTGTCCCCTCTATTCACTTAATTTGGTTACAATAACTTATTTTAACATATAAAAATCACAATTATTAAAAGTAGCTAACTAGTTGGTTTTTCATTTATAACTGGCACATTTCTTCCTTTGACTGTCATTGGATTCCTGTGTTGTTTTTTTCTTGATTTTAATACCAGATATATTTCCGCTTCAGAAATAATACTATCAGGTGTGTAATTTTAAAATTGTCTTCCATAATTGATACATTTCTAATAATTTTCAGCTAAGATATACTTCAAGAACATTGTTGTGCAGCAATCTTCTACATCTGCTGCATTCAGTCTGCTATTTTTCTAGGCTTCTTCAATGAATCTGTAGGCTGTTCAGTAATAACCAGATTAACCTGAAAGTGTTATCCAGGCGACCTCACAGTTTAAGCTTTCTTTTCCTTCTACTTATATTTTAAGTGATTCCAATTCAAGCAGGCCACAAAAGCTGGGAACCTCTCCTTTCTGAGTAGCTGTCTATATTATTATAATCAAATTTCATAGCCTATAGAGAATATCTATTTGTTTTTACTGAAATACTGTGGTTTTTGAGCTTCTGTAATTCCCTTGCTTTAAAACAATCTTCTGTTTTTCACTTGTGCACTATTATTTTTCTGACCTCAATACCATCTTCAGATGTTTGTTGGCACAGAGTCCTAAGAATCCCAAGTGTATTCATCAATAATTATAACCAATAATTAATCCCTCTTTTTCCCAGGGCTAATGTAAATCATACTTCCTTCATTTCTTCTAGACCCTCATTCCATGTGGGCCCTCTTTGTTAAAATTTGCTTTCCTGTTTTTTGTCTTTATCAGCTACAGTCTTCATTCACACAAAAGCATTTTTTCTTCATCTCTTATTGTATGCTAAATCCTGAAATCTTTATTTGTTTTTATTCAGCCCTCACCCAATAGGACCTGACTGAGAGTTTGCTTAAGAACTTTTGGATTTGGCCCACAATATTTATAGTAAAGTGTCTAATTCTTTAACTTCTAAACGTCCCTTGGATGAAAGGGAATGCAAAATAAACTTAACTGTTATCCTAGAAGAAAAGGGCAGCACTTTCTGCACAAGAGCATACAAACAATAATATTTAATATTTAAACTTTACACTGACAAAAAACAAACACAACTTTTTCTATTTTATTCTCTCTCTCTCTCCTTTTTAAAAAAAAAAAAACCAACCAAACAAAAACCCACCAGCTTTTGGATACAGCATTGCACATTGGCAGATTCAAAAGTAATTCTCCTTTTTTCCAACCCTCTTCAAAAATCTTTTAAAAATGTTCTCCTGATATTGCAATGATCATATCCTCCAGGTTTCTTTGGTAGTAATTTGTGGGTCTAATCTTATTAATTCTAAAGATAAAGTGATTCCTTTTTTTTTTTAAACTAGGAGCCAAATAAATATAAATGTGGAATTTACTAGTCGCTTTCTACATCCTTCTGAAGCAATGTTGTTGTTGGTTTCGAAGACTGTAAGTGGAATAGGAGGTGCAACAATGACTTTCTCTCTGAAATCTAAAATCAACCATATTGACCCTGCTGTAAGTACAGTACTGTGTATGCCATTTGAAAAAAATGTGAATGTTCTCCTAAGTCACTCACAAAAATTCTTGAGCTTGTATAATATGTAGAGTTGGCAGGAAAATAAGAATCCAATTTTGTGAAAAATTTAATTGTTTAAGCATTTGTTTTAGTTCCTCATCAAAATGAAAACTAGATCTTTCAAAAAATTTTGCATAAGAATTAGAGAGACAAACTCAACACATCCCAATTGTAGAATAACCAAAAGCCCAATGATTAGTGACTCACTTGGGATGTAGGAGTCTCAGGAACATGTCTCTGCACCCAGTCAGTCCCAGGAGGGACTTGAACCCAGGTCTCCCACATTTCAGGTGAATGACCTAACCACTGGGCTAACAGTTTTTCTGGCTGTCGCTTTCTCTCCCCGCACTATATTCCACCTTGGGCCTGAGACCACTTATGTTTCAAGAAGTCAACATTTTTCCAACAAAAACCATTTTGTTGAAAAATTCCCAGCTGGCTCAAATATATAAATCTAATCAAGACCTGGGGTAAAAATTTCAAAAGCCTCTAAGGGGCTTTCTTTTTCAAAAGTGACTCAGGGACTTAGGAGCTTAAGTCCTATTAATTGTCAATGGGACCTGGGTGTTTGGATGCCTAAAGATGGAGATAGGTACCTAGTGAGATTTTCAGTGGGAGTTAGGCACCTAGGCACTTCTGAAAATCACACAGAGCAACAATCTGCATCTTGAGGCACCTAAAAACCTTTAAAAATCTGACTCTAAATTCCTAGTTACTTTTGAAAATGGAACTTGGATCCATACATCACTTAGATGCTTTTTGAAAATTGTACACATGGTACACATTGATACATGACATTATTTTGTACATTAAGGATGTGACTACTCTGTGGAAAAAAAGAAAAAACTCCACCACCCATGGCAGTGAGTCTCAGAGCCTGGGTTAACTTGGGTTTTGTGTGGTTTATGCTAGAGGGCTAAATACAGCAGTATATATGTTCTTGCTTGGGGTGGAGCCTGGGCTCTGAGACCCAATCCCTTGCTGGGTTTCAAAGCCTGTTCCCCAGCCTTAGCAAGAACACCTGTCTATGCTGCTATTTTGTCCTGTAGCGCAAGCCCTATGTGCCTCAGTCGGTTGATCCGAGCTCTGAGAGTTGCTGCTCCAGGTTGTGGGTTTGTTTGTTTTTGGGTTTTTTGCTGTGTAGAGAGATCCTAAATGTTAAAAACTGGTTCTTATGACATAAACCTGTTTCTTGCTGAGGCAAGTTAGTTGTTTGACCATTTCTGTTTAAGTGTCCTAAGTAGAACATAGATTTGTAGTATCTGGCACGTATGTATGTATAATTCTGTAATTTCTTGGAATGTGTTGAAACCATTATCACATGGTTAGTTTAATAGTAGGGAAAAAATGTGTATGGGACTCTTCTGAAGCTTATGAGGATGACAGTTGAGCCTCATTTGCAATCAAGTGAGTGTAGTAGACTTTTGGTTAACTAGGTCAGGCCTAATAATTAAATATGACTTTGAGGTAAGACCTGCTTTATGTTGCTAAGAAAAAATATAGTTAACTATATGAGGAATGTGCTTTTAAAAGCATTAATAGAGTCAGTGATCACTCTGAATAACACATTCCACTCTTCCTGCTTTCAGTTACAGACTAGTTTCTGAAACTTTCATGTTGTAGGCTCAAATACTAAGATTTGATTTCTCCCAAAAGATGAGTTGCTGTGGAAAATTTGAGCAAAACCAGATAAGCATTTTTTTTAGAAGAGTGGAGGAAAAAATACAATTTCCCAATATAGGAAAAATAAAATCATGTAGTCTTTCTTTTTTATAAACAACTTTCTAGACAAAATGTCTAGGAGGGCAAGTAGACTACTGAAATTTAGCATTGAAATAGCTATTACAGAGGAGAAGTTTCTTTAAATGTTCTGGTGAAAATGGGTTTTGATTTTGAGTTATGGATATAACTCTGAAAACTGCATGCTGTAAATACCCAGTACATTTTACATTTTGTTTTTCTCTAAGTATGGAAAGGGTTGAGCTTAAGGATGTCTGCATAGTGAAAAGTGTACTGTAGGCACATTGACTGAGAATAATGGCTTGTCAGGATCACAGAAGAGAGACTTCTTTCGGCAAATGGATTCAGATTATAAAATGTAGATGTGCTATTGTCTGTTTTTAGGCAACCAAGCATTGCTTAAGTCCTCGAGTAAGAACTGAATTTTTTTTGTGGGGGGAGGGGAAATAAGCTATATTAAGGTAGGTACTGAAAGGCCAGGACCTGCCAGAGTTAATATTGCTGCCTTGTTTGTATGCATTATGATACAGATTTTACTTAAGTCTTATCTATATGAACTGTTAGTGTGCGGCAAATTGGTTTGTAAATCTACCTTGCTTTAGCCTAGCATGCACTAACAGTGTATGGGGACCCTACTGATGCTTATTAAAGTTGCTTAGTGTGCTTTGATCTATCCTTCTTGGAAAAAGAAGTAGATCAAAGAGCACGTGGTAAGTTTTAGTGCACAGCAGCAGGGTTGAGGCAGACTTTTTATGTATAGCCATCTAGTGTGATGTAGATTTACACTGCAGCTTGCCCTGCACTGTTTATATAGACAGGGTCTTGGGTTATTACACATTTGCCCCATTTACTTGCACCGGAGGATATCAGCCTCACAAATGTGCACATGTAGCTAGCTCCTTAGTTAACTTCCTCATTCCCTGCCTTGCACCTAAGGAAGGTTGTGCTGCTGGCTGACAAGGAGATAGGCTGTACATGGCTGTTGACAAAATTATTGTAATACATATCTTAGAGAAGAAATTATATCTAAAGTCAGATAATAAAGAAAACTTGGGCCATTAGTACAGTAAAATGAAAATTGATATAATTAAGAACAAATGAGAGCCACTCCAAGATAGAACACACATATCTAATGGCTATCGTAAAACTGTATGAGAAATAGCATGTGATTATGTAATTAAAGGCTAATAAAGAGGTCACAATAAGGTTATAGAGCAGCCTTAATTTGTTTTTTTTCTGACTAAGTATTCATCTGTGGGACCTTAATGTTTGCTTAGGATGAAATTCTGCATACTTGCATGGAATTTAGGTATTAGGACTTTTTGTGGGAAACAGAGGATATAGGAGGCTTGGCAGGTGAAATCCACTTCCCAGAACAAAGGGGAGGCCTGGTGTGCAGCTGATCTACAGCCCTTCTTTAGCCTGCCCTCAGATCTCCCCCTTTGTAGCCTAGATATGAAGGATTTGTGCAGGCATACTCTGTGGCCACTGAGACTGTAAATCCCTGCACAATCCCTAAATGGTGCTCAAGTGCTACAAGGTACCATGCAGTGCCGCACTGCACCATGGGTAAAGTCATTTTTTGTTTTGAATTTAATATACAGTTCTTCATTTTAGAGCAGCTTTAAATGCCTATTTAAATGTGCCAGAGCAGCTCTTTCTCTGTGTGCCGAGAGAACCACTCCAATAGTTACATAGATTCCAAGGCCAGAAGGGATGATTGTGAACATCTAGTCTGACCTGTTGTGTAATGCAAGCTATAGAACTTCCCCAACATAATTCCTTCAGCATATCTAATCTTAATTTAAAAATTGTCAGTGATGGAGAATCCACCATGACCATTGGAAAATTGTTTTTAATGGTTAATTACTCTCATCATTAAAAATGTATGCCTTATTTCCAGTCTGAATTTGTCTTGCTTCTAGCCATTGGATTGTGTTACACTGCTAGATTGGAGAGCCAATTATAAAATATATGTTCCCAGTGTAGATGCTTATAGACTTATAGACTTAATCAAGTCACCCCTTAACTTTCTCTTTGTAAAGCTAAGTAGTTTCAGCTTCTGTCATAGGGCATGGATCACCCTTCTTGGAAAGTCCATACAAGGCTGGGTTAATTGTCCCTTTCAGAGTCCCAATAACTCCATTTCAGGCTTTCTTGCTTAAATAATACCCCTCTTTAGGCTGGCTTGTTACCAACACATAGATCAAATATTCCCCAACAAAAGTCTCAGACATAATCCATTTCCCACATCCAGTATATATGGCCCTTAAACCCGTACACTTCTCAGTGGGACCCTCCTCCCCACTTCTAGTTGTCCTTCCATATCATATTCTGGTGTCTTTGACCATACCTAGGCTCCTTGTCCTTCTGTTCCTCTGCCAGGACAGCCAGCACAGCCCTTTGCAGTGAGAGTAGAACACTGCTTCCTAGTGGCAGTGCCCACAGCCTCTCTAATGGGAGATCACCCTCACCAGGAGAGCATGCCATGCTGCCCCAGGCCCTCTCACTACCCAATGTGGAGCTCAGTGAATAAGCTGCTGCATGATATCTCTGCATGTTTGGAATATTTTTTTGCTAGTTACTAGGTTATATTTTATTAAAGATGGAATTTTTTAAAAAAAATTTCTCACTCCGTTATAACTTTCTATTCTCTTTTAGGGTGTGTTAAAATGCAAGTCCCCGTGCTATGAGCTGAAGAAAGTTAGTCTGAATGTTATTAGTCCCTTCAGAACTGATGGAATATTCAGGTAGACAATGTCATAAAGACAAAATCATATGTATCATATTATTTATATCTAGCCTTTTCAATACTTTTCTCCTGTTTAAAAATGTAAAACCTTGAAGTTAAATTATAGGGATTTACATTACCAAAATTGTTACAAGCATTATGATAATGAATAAAGAAGATAAATAAATCCTAATTGAAATCCATCTCAGTGTAAACAATGCAGCTACAGCTTTCATCAAATGGAGTTCATGAACCTTTCTTGTATTTTTGTGTTTGGCTGAGCTCCAGCAGAATTCCAAAGAGAAACAAACCATGTTAATTAACACTTTTGTTTTGATTTTTTCCCCAATCTGCTTATCCTGCTGGTTAAATTACTAAACTGAAATATTCATGCAAAAGAGGAAATACACTTTTGCCTAGGGGTTCACATCACCATCAATTAATCTAATTTTTCTTGTGCATTCACAATATATGGAACATCTCTAGAGCTACAAACATTTTTTCTGATATGAAAGAAATGGAATGTTATGCTTTAATATCTCAGGACTGGGTGATCTGGCTCTGGATTTTGTCTTCAATCTGCAGAGCCAAATGCTGGACCATAAATTTAATTTGTATTTAAGAGCACAGCAACATAAAACAGTTTTCCATATTATTTCTGGCTTCTCTTAATGATATTCTGTTTAATGTGCACATTGCCTCCTTGTACTCTAATATATGATAGGATAAAATAGGATATGCCATAAAATCCAAAGAATTACAAAATACCCTCATTGTTAAAACCTGAAAGATTGATGGAAATTTTTCCATGTGCTTTTTTGCTAGGTAACTGGTACTCATTCATGTTAATTCGTCACTGTTTTGCTTTTGGTTCTTTTGTGAAGTGAATTTACTGTTTGTTAAAGATGCTAGGTTGCAGTCTTGATGGTGGAAGTCATCTATTTATCCACAGAATAGGTCCAGCATAAGCATCATATAGAGAATTTACTTTTACTGCCTCATCATTGTGATCTGACCTGAACCATCTAAGGGAGTCAGATGAATTAGTTTAGTTTCCATGTTTGTTCAGTCCTTAAGACAATCAGCATGGGTAACTGATGTGGTTGTGGTTTTGTGATATGGATACCTGTCCACCAGAAAGTAGATTAAGGCCACCAAATAATCTAATTTCATCTTGATCACTCCACAGCGATTGCATCACAACTATTTTAAATAACTACCAGGTACGGCCACATTTGAATTAGCAAGACACAGATGAAAAGTTCCATATCACGTTACCAATCTTCTGAACCATTCAGTCTTCCCCTGGAATTCATTTGCTTAACTGCATGCAGCACTGGAAAGAAGGCTGAAGATCTCCAATAATACATATTGAAACATTTTAAATACACTGTACAGAAAGGACACTATTGAAAAGGATACATTGAAAAACTGATTTCAACCCTTTGCTAAATATACAAAACACACCTGTTATTTACACAGCTATAAAATTTGCTTGCTAAATAACTCTGCTAGTAATATTCTCTGTTTTATTAAATGCAGCATTGTTTGTTTTTTCTTTTTATTAAAAGAACAAATACTCTGTGTCCTTATACTATGATCAGCTTGCTATGTTATGTTAAACTCTTATAAAATATTTGAATTTAATTAAAAAAAGTAAATGCTCTTAAGTTTCAAAACTTTTTTCTCTAAAGTACTGCAATTGTTTCATTTTCTAATATGGGGAAATATTTCCATATGTTAAATATCATAGAATGGTAACAGCTGGTCAGTTTTGACTTTTTAATCGTGAAAACTGGAGGCCAGAACCATAGCTGATGTAAATTTGCATAGCACCATTGAAAGCTAAGATTGCAGATCTTCAGCTGGAGCTGTGCCAGTTTACATCAGGTGAGAATCTGGTACCTCTATTTTTATACTATACACTATATTTTCTTCCTTCTGCTACTGCTTGTTTAGTATGGATCAGAAAAAATACAGAAGTTTTGTTTGACCAGGCTGAGTGAGGTTGGGGGTGGGTCAATCTTGGTGCTGGGGGCCTACAGCAGCTGGTGAGTGGGGTAACAGGTAGCAAGCCTGTGCCTAGGAAGTGTGCGAGAGAGGCCAAGAAAAGACACAATACTGGAGCCTAGTCAGATGAAAAGAAGCTTAAGAGCACACAGACCCATTGTGGAAGGACAAAAACACAGTAATCTGGAGAGTGTCCCAGCAGAGGGAGCTTTACTAGAGCAGTGTGACAGTAAGGAGCTACTCAACATGAAAAAGGATGGCAGAGTTTGGCCATTAGAGAACATGCTGGCACCTTTCCCTGGCACACAGCTTACTTTTCCTAACAAATGAGTCTTAGTTTTTTCCTCTATGCTCTTCAACTGTCTGCATGTTTCTCTGGGCAAAATGATGTGTCAGTAAGATGTAGTAATGCCTTCTATCTTTTCTGGCAATGAAACATCAAGAAATAGGATGTCTTGTCTGATTTTCATTTTGCTTTTGCATAGTTTGTAATTATTTGAATGTTACCTTCATGAGAAGAGACACTTAACTGTTTCATATCGTTCAGTATAGAATTAATCTCTGAATACGTAAAATTTTAGGAAAAAATAGATCCTATTTTAATATTAATATCTCAGTTCTCTTAAGCTTTGGGATGTTGCTCAATCTATAGATTTTTAAAAATTTTTTCTTTACTATCGCTAAGGATGGGTATTTCTCCATTGATTCTCTGATGTAAAGTAATAGGTATGGTCATTCATAATATACTTGCTCCTTGAATAGGTGGTGCCAAGTAGGTTCTTCTTCGAGTGATTGTACTTGTCCATTCTACAGTAGGTGAGTGTGTGCCCAGTGCATGATTGTCAGAGACCTTTTTTCCTTCAGCAGTACCTGCCACATGACACTGCATGCAGATATAAAGGGTGGAGCCACCCCCAACCTCTTTATTTCTATCTTACCACTTGTGATGGTTGTTGGAATGATTAAAGATTTGTTACTGCAAATTCTTCTTTCATACCTTGGCAAAATATAATTATTTTTACTTAGAGTAGTCTCATAGTTAGAGTGTTAGATAGTCTGTAGTTAAGATGGTAGTTAGTTGTAGGTTTTAGTTTGTAGGCCTTAGACTGATCAGTTCAATTTTCAGTACTGGTACTGGTGTGAGAATCATGTCTCAGTCTCTGGGGTTTAAATCATGTTGCTCATGCAGCAAACCAATGCTGGTGGGTGATCCACACCTCAGCTCCCTTAAGTGCTTGGAGGAGTCCCATGTGAATGGCAAATGTCACATTTTAAAAGGATTTAAGCCTCGCTCAAAAAAGGAAAGCATGTCCGGACTCAAGTGTATTCTTGTGGAGGTTGTGCTCTGTCTTCCCTTGGAACTGTCCAGTTTGCAGTTGGGCACCGGGTATGTCAGCATTGGTACAGAGTGCTCCACCGAAGTTATCTGAGTCAAAAGCTCAGTCGCTATTACTGGTGCTGAGGAAGAGACACAAGACCTCCAAGGAATTGGTATTTCACTTGGCAAGATCCCCAAACCTGAAGCCTTCTAAAGGCAAGACATCTGGGAGCGACACTTGAAAGGAGGCACTCCCTGAAACACACTTCAGCTAAAAAGGTCGACTCCAGTAACTATGCCACATTAGTCAAGACCCGAGCTCTGACATGCCTACTACAGCGTCTTCAGGCTATCTTCTGGTACCTCGGGGCCGGAAGGCATTACTGACACTGTCAACACCAGAGGCAAACACAGCTGCTAGAGAGCTACTCAATCTTTCGGTCCTGATTTTTCAAGCAGTGAGGAAAGGATTTCAGCTGGTACTGGTGTCTAGGACCACACTCTAGCTCCTCTGAAGCATATGGTAATGATGCCACCTACACTTTCTTACCTTGGAAGTCAGTACAGTTGAGAGGGAAGTCAGCTGTGATTTCTCTGGTACCTCCATCTCTGGGTTCTGGCTATCTGTCTCCAGTACCTCATCATTGGAAGATTCAGATTCTTTGTCCCCTTCACACTCAGAGTTTGGGTCCTGTGATCCCAGCCTAGGCTGGACATACACCTCTATTGGGGACTTATGTCATATGCTTCCTGCAGCAGTCTCAGCAATGACCGGAAGGCCAGGGGCAATGGGCTAGTCATGGATAGATCACAGAACCATGTCAGTGGCCTTTCTGGTCCTTGTGGAATTTCTCCCCACCTCAGTCTGTCTCCTTGCGTGCGCGTCAGAAGTACTGGCACTGGAGACAATGTTTTCCTCTCGTCGATACTGGGATCGGTGTCCAGCAAGTGGAAGGCACCCTGGCAGTTCCTTCAGTAGAGAAGGTAGAGCAAATTTCACTTCAGCGTCCCTGTGCTTCCTCTTCCTTGTCACTTGATGAGTCCATAGAAGCAGTTAGCAAGTCTTTCCCATCAGATGATTATAGAGCTCACCAGGACTTGCTAAAAGAAGTAGCCATTACTCAGTCTACCTTTGCTGTTCTAAGGCTCCTAGTCAGTGTGGACAAAACAATTCTGAAACCAGTCCAGAGAACAGAATGTATTGGAGCAGTCCTGGGCTCTATGAAGGCCAAAGATTTTCTACTGCATTCAGAGTTAGAAATGCTTTAGGGCTTTTCTGAAACTAAAAGCACATCCTGTCAGCACAGTATACAGTTGTCGCAGCTTCCTAGTACACATGGCGGTGTGTAGCTATGGCTAGTTTCTGTGTATTCCCTGAGCTGTCATCATCTTCAGTAGTATGGTGGTTTGAGTACCAATGCTAAACTTGTCCTTTGTAGACAGGTGGTTGGACCCTTTCAGAGTTCATATGGTGGTCCCCTTTGCTTCACCACAATCAGCCCTCACTTTAGGTACAGATGTGTAGGCCTGGGGTTGGGGAGTGCACACTGAGTCACTGCAGACTCGGGGTCTTTGGTCTGCCCAAGATTTGAAAGACTTGTATAAATATCCGGGAATTGCAAGCTGATCATCTAATTTATTCACTTTCCTTCCACATACTGAGGGAAAAAATCTGCTATTGTTAACAGATGACACAGCAACTACATTTTATGTGAACAAACAGGAAGGAGCCTGATCTACTTTATTGTGCTTCTCCTTTGGGAATTTTCCATCACCAACTCCATTAATCTCAGAGCTGCTTTCCTTCCAGAGATGCAGTTGAGCAGGTTCCTTTACCAACCACCACAATTGCTCACTGCATCCTGACATAGCCAGATCCATCTTCCAGCTGTTGGGGACTCCCCAACTGGACCTGCATGCAACAAAGACCAACAAAGTGCCATCAGATTTGTTCCTGAGAGGGACTGCAGCCCAGGGTCTTTGACAGATGACTTCCTGCTGCCCTGGAAGAACACATAATGTGTAACTTCCCTCTGGTTCCACTATTGCTCAGAGTCTTATCCAGGACCAAACAAGACCATGCTCACCTCATATTGATAACACCAGCATGGCCTCAGAAACAATGATTCGTGAGTGTACTTGTCTTGTCAGTCAACCTCCACTACTTTCCTCACTGGATCCAGACATGATTTTTCATGGGCACCTCTTCAACCCCAGTTTGCAGACCTTCCCCTTGACAGCATGGCTACTTCATCATTAACACTGTTACTCAAAGAATGTTCAAGAAGTACTTCTGAATAATAGAAAGCTTTCAATTAGGTGTACTTACCTGGCTAAATGGAAGCATTTTTCAATCTGGTTCTGCAAGCAAGGTGTTTCTCCAGAGCAAATTCCCATCTATCACATATTGGGCTGTTTTCTTTGACCTGGGATATCAAGGTTTAGCAGTTAGCTCTATCAAGGTTCACCTTGATGATGAACCATCAAGATGGTCAGCCATCTCAGCTTTCCACCCATAGGTGAATAACAGATCTTTTTTTTCCCCAGGGCTAGGTCAGATTATTTCTGTAAGTGCAAGAACCTCTTACACCCTATGGGATCTGAACCTGGTATGAGCAAAGTTAATGGGGTCACTTTTTGAACCACTTATGACTTGTTCTTTGTTCCACATCTCAATGAAGGTGTTCTCCTTAGTTGCAATTACCTCAGTGAGAAAAGTGGGCAAGCTGAGATCTCTGGTATCAGAGCCTCCCTGTATAGTTTCCTATAAGAACATGGTTCAACTTTGCCCTTACCCAAAGTTCCTCACAAAAGTGATTTCCAACTTGCATATTAACTATGCAATTTATTTGCTGACTGTCTAGCTGAATGTCCAAAGCCTCATGCTCATAGAGATGAAGAAAATCTCCATTCAATAAACGTTAGACAAGCTTCACTGTTACCTGAACTGGACTAGGTCACTGTAACATTTTTTTGTTGTAGTAGTGGACAAGGTCCCTCAGTGTCCTCTCAGAGGATTTCCTCATGTATTCATTTGTACTAACAGTTGGCTAATGTAATTCTACCAGCTAGAGTGTTGGCCTTTTTGATTTGATAATACACAACATCAGCAGCTTTCCTGGCAAATGTATCTATTCTGGACATTTGCAAAATGGTGGCTTGATCGTCAGTGCACACATTTGCCACTTTTATACTATCACCATTAGTCCAGGAACAATGCTGCATTTTGGCATGTTGTTCTAGAATCACAGTTCAGGTAGACTCCAAGCACACCTGCAAACCAAGCTGCTTGTTAGCCGCCTGCATTGGAATGGACATGTACTGTCTCTCAAAGAAGAAAAAAATGGTAACTAATGTTTCCGTAACTCTTGTTCAAGAGGTGTTGCACATGTCTATTCCACAATCAGCCCTCCTACCCCCTCTATCACGGTCTATCCGGTAAGAAGGAACTGAAGGAAGTTGTGGGTGGCACTGAGAGGAAAAAAAATCTCTGTCACCTGTGCACTCGTCATGCACTTACCTACAGTGGAATGGAAATAGACAACACCTCTTGAAGAATAAGAGTAACAGAAAGGTTAATAACTTTTTTCCCTCTACTATTAAATAACAAAGAAGATAATTGTAGCTTAAGTTTTGAGAAGAGTCTTGGAATTTTTGTGAATCTGAAACTTGACTCATAATTTTGAAGAAAAGTAAATTTCTTGTCCCTTATATTGTTTCAAATTTGAGTGTACTTTTAAAGTTTTCCAATATGAAGACAATAATAATTTTCTTTACCAGGGCTTTCTTTTAGATTTTTAGATAAAGTGGTAGATTTTCATGTTGTAAGGAGTATGTATAGTAAGGATGTGTGTTTGCTTTTTTCCAGGGTCATTTTAGTGGAATCTACAACTTACTTAACTATGCCTGAGCAATTGCATCAAGCCAGCCAAGTAAAGCGAGATAAAACACACAGGTAGGTTTTAAAACTCAGTTACTAATTGTATAATATCATACAATATAACTTTATTGTTATAACATCTTGTATAAATTTGTATCCCTTAACATGCTAAAGAATTACAAGATATGATTTTGGCATATGTTGAAATTGCATAACATTTGTGAAAAGACATTTTATAGATGGAAGAATATAGTTGTAAGCATTGGAGAAAGATATATGTATACATATGTGCACAGTCGTTATTTAGGTGACTGTAGACAGATTTCCTGATGTGCAAGGTGTGGAAGGAGAAGAATTCAGGATCAGGATTATAGTGGTGGTAAAAATGACCGAGAGTAGGTGGTAGGGACAAGTTACAATCTGAGTGAAGGAGGAATGTTGAAGAAAGAAAGGGCTATGGTTAAGGATACTCATCTGCCCAAAGAAATACTTCTGTTTTCACCAGATGTAGCTGACAGGAGGTAAAACAAATATCCACAGATTTATTTGGTTAGGACAAAAGAGGTGGAAGAGGGAGAAGTTATTGTATGCATGAGGGGGACTGATGAGTATCACCAAGAGAGACGGTTATGGATACAAGTAAGGAGAAGATAGAAAACAAGGTTTGAGAGCAGAAACATGTGAACTCCATAAAAATAACTATCTTGGGGCAGAGGAGGAGCTACCGCAAACCCACAGACATATGAAGCAATAGTCTTAACTTGCCAAGAGATATGGAATTCCATTATGGTTTTAGTAATCATTTGAATTTAAGAACATTACTTTTCAAATCATAGAATGAAATATATTTTGAAATATTCAATTTGCTTTCTAAGTATTCTTAGCAGTAAAATGTCCCATTCACATATTATGGAAGCTAACTATACAGAAGGCCTATTATTCATCATCCTGTCAGTATACGGTTCATTTAATTATTTGTTCATAAGACATAGTCATGATTCTAGATTTCTGTATTATAATAAAAAAAGAAATAAAATATAAACTACAAACAACATAACTGAACATTAACAGGTCTGGGCTCTGGTGAACCAAAGCAATAACAAGTTACAGATTTGAAAACACATCAAGAAAAATGCCCTATCAGTGGTTGGCTCCCACTTAAAATGGGTGTGTGAGAGGATCCAGCTCAAGTGCCTCTGCTGATCACAACTGCAGCAGTATTGCATGAGAAGGGTAATTTCATAGGTAGCCAAGTCCCAAATAATTTAAGCTTTTTACACAAATGCTTCGAATAATGCCCTGATCCTAACTGGTGCTTTGTGATCTGCACTTGTTGCCGATGTACTGTGTGCTGTTTTCTTAATAAGCGACGTTTAGCAATTGATACTAACTTCAGCTTCTAAATGATTCCAAGGGTTAGCCCCTGTAAAGCCAATTGCAGCAGTCTAGTTTTGGTAACAAAAGCATTGATAATTGTAGCAAGGACGACATACAGGGTAAGTAATCATATCATAGTCATTTCACCAACTGTAGATTAGAAAAATATTTTTGATCATAATAACTACTTTAGCCATTTGGATCTCATAAGACCTTCAAACTGTGAACCTGTGGGACAAATGCTGAACTAATTGGCTCAACAATACTTTGGGATTATTATTCCATTTTACCAACATTAGTTCAGTCTTGTCTGAACTAGCTTAATCTATCTCTCAATTATCCTTGTACCAGTCTTAGATTCATAAATTTATAGATTCTAAGGCCAGAAGGGACCATTGTGCTCAACTAGTCTGAGCATCTTGACAGCACAGGCTGTAGAACTTCCCCAAAATAATTCCTACAGCATATGTTTTAGAAAAATAATCCAATCTTGATTTAGAAATTGTCAGTAATAGAAAATCCACCATAAACCTTGATAAACCTTCAAGGATTTGTTACTCTCACCGTTAAAAACGTATGCCTTGTTTCCAATCTGAATTTGTCTAGCTTCAATTTCCAGCCATTGGATGATATTATACCTTTCTCTGCTAGATTGAAGAGCTCATTATAAAATATTTGTTCCCTATGTAGACACTTATAGACTAATCAATTCACCCCTTGGCCTTCTCTTTGCTAAACTAAATAGACTGAGACCTTTGAGTCTATCACTATAAGGGATATTTTCTAATCTTTAATGATTCTCATGGCTCTTCTTTGAATCTTCTCAAATTTATCAACATCCTTCTTCACTTATGGGCACCAGAACTGGATACAGTATTCCAGCAGCAGTCCCACTAGTGCCAAATACAGAGTTGAAATAACCTCTCTACTTCTATTTGAGATTCCTCTGTGTATACATCCCAGGATCGCATTAGTTCTTTTGGCCCCAGCGTCACACTGGCAGTTAATGTTCACCTGATTATCCACCTCCCACAAACTTTTTTCAGAGTCATTACTTCCTAGGATACATGCCCTCATTTGGTAAGTATGGCCTATATTTTTTGTTCCTAGATATATATATTTACATTTAGTCATATTATTAATGATAATTCTACCATTTCTATCTACGCATGGTCTAATAGTATTACATGTACATTTAGCCATATTATTAACAATACCATTTCCATTTAGTAATGGTCTAATACCATTGTCAGGATTCTTTTTATTCCTATTATACTTGTAAAACTCCTTATTGTCCCTAATTCTGCTGGCCATAGATTTCTCTTTGCATCCGTTGGCTTCACATCTCAATTTTTTACAATTCTTAACTTCTGATTTATATTCATTACTATCAACTTTTCCTTTCTTTCATTTGTTTATTTTTTTAATTTTATTTTTAAAATTTACAGCTGCTTCCTCTTCTTCTCTAAACCAGGTTTGTTTATTTGTTTGTTTTTTTAACCAGCATGACCTTCTTCCTCAGTTGTTGCTTTTTGGGCATCTACTAGGTGTCTTGAAATGATTCCCAATTATCATTCACATTTTTCTGATTAAATTCTTCCTCCCAGCTGATTTAGCTCATCATTATTTTGTGAAATTGGCTGTTACAGCACCAAGTATATATTTTATTGGTCTGGACTTTATTCTGTTTGCACGTGATAAGTTTGATCATGTCACAATCACTTGCATCTAAGCTACCATTAACTTTTAGTTCTGTGATAAGTTCCTTTTTATGTGTTAGTACAAGGTCTGATATAGAATTTCCCTGTGTTTTTACTGCAACTCTTCTTGAGTTAGGAAATTGTCATCTATAAATTTTAGAAATTCCAAAGATGTTATGTAGATGTTGTGGATCATATTCTCCATTCTCTACACTAGCATATAATTGTTATGGAGAATTGGTCCCTTTTTCCACATGTGGTGGAACTCTTCAGCTTACACCACAATAGATATCCCCTCACCAACCCACCCCATCTCAGCATTAAACAGGAGAGGGAAATAAAATAGGAGTCTGCACACTCCTAGTTGAGGGCAGCCTCAGGAAGAAATTAGATTGCCTGAAACTATCCTTTGAGACCTTTTATATAGAAAGGAATGGAGCCACTGATGCAATTCCATCAACAATTGCAGACATGTCAACAAAAACTTGTTGTAAGGGATACCAGAAACTGTTAAGGGAGGTGCAAAAATTCAACATGAATACTTTAGCTAATCCATTGTCAGGAGATAATCAACCATTTTAACCCGTGAAATTTCTTTCACATAACAAGGCTTAAATCTGATTGAAATGAGCTTGAGAAAACCTTAACAAATCAGAAATCACAAAATTGCTCTGCTACAACTTTCTTTATGTTTTTATCTTGATGGATCCTCAATGTGTGTTCTTAACAATGAAAACTTTTTAACTGAAAATAACAAACTCACAGAGTTTGAAATAGTAAAGAAAAAAGTGTATGTGCAATATACTCCTATATAATAAAAAGACTGTGTGTTCAATAGTTTTATTTTGATCGGACCAGAAATAATAATGTATTTGTATTGTAGTTATGCTCAGAGGCGCCAACCAAGATGAAAACCTATTGTGCTTAGCACAATATAAAGAAATATAAAACAATCCTCCCACCTGCTCCCCCAAAGAACTTACATCTTATCCCTATTTAGAATTTAACAGATAGCTATAAAACACAATGGAAGGGGGAGGGAGAGAATGGGGGAAGTGAAAGCTTACACTAGGAACAAGGTTACATTTATTAGCTAAGTTTAGGCTTCATAGTTTTTTCTTTAAAATAAGTAATTGGACAGTATATATTAGTGAGTTGCTAACCATCCTTTTGCCTGACCATTATCATTAGGCAGTTTATCATGGGTGTCACTGTACAGGTAGGTCATTAGCAGGGTTTTATGACTGTGGAAACTGACTGGAGAATAAAAAGAAATCCTTTACTTAGTGAAATATTTTCAGAACTGCTCATTTAAAAAAGAAGCAAACAAACGAAAGGTTGTCAGTTTATCTCAAGGCCAGTCCTGTCAGCAAATAGCATATACCACATTATTATTAGTTTGTTTACTTCCTCATTCACAATTTTTTTTAAAATTTAATTATTCAGAATACCAAGAAATATTGTTATATTTCTTAGTTTGGTTCTCATGCAGGTTACATCTCCAGGCAGATTAATGAGTGAAGGAAGGGGTCCTGCTAAACAGAGAGGAACCATCAGTATTTCTTCTTGTCGTTGGACAAACAATAGAGATATAAATATGCATTGTTCCAGTGTATAAATGTAGAAAATTGTTAGAGTTTTCTGTCCGACATTAATATCTTTATTCTATTATCTTCCATCAGTGTATTTTAGAAAGATACTACTAGGAGGCATTACAGTTCTGCTCAATAATTGGTACATTGTAAATAGGTTTATGCTAATTTAAGGCATTCTACCTGATCTTAGCAGTTTCTATAATATTAGTATCCTGAATTTTGTGAGGGCATCATAGATTATATCCTGCTAGGACATGGGATTTTAGAAGTATCTTTTACTGAACTCTTTGCTGATACATGGTTCAGTATTTCTAAGTATGTTAGTAAACTGTTCCCTTGGATTCCTTCTCTCTCTAATTACATAATCCCCATCCTTATACTCCCTTGCTTCAATCTTTGTAAGTTTATTGATGAAGTGGTTGCTGTGTAGACTTAGATATCCTGTGGTACCTGACGCTCTTCAACTTGCATATAAAGAGCAAAATACTTCTTGCTTGGTGTGTGGGTGTATTAGAAAGAAAGTGGAGTCAGATTACCTCTTTCAACCTTCTTCCCCCTATCAGCATACCTCTGTAGGACTAAAATAGGGTTCAGACATGATTGTGGAGCCCAGCCAGCATGTCTATTGATTATCTGTGACCCTAAAGCAGGGGTCTCAAACTCGCGGCCCGCGGGCCAACTGCAGCCCGCGGGCTTGTGTCATGCGGCCCGCAGTCCGAATCCGGCTGCAGGCTTGTGCTGGCATTTTTTTTTGAGCGGAGCTCCGGGAAGCTGTGGCTGTCTTAAAAAGGAAATGGCCGCCGAATGTGGGCCCCACAGAGAAATTTGACGGCGGACAGTGGAGCCTGCAAGTCCCTGTGAGAGCCTCTCTCTCCAACTGTGCCGCCGAATTTTACCCTGCGTGGAGATTTTTTCGGCGGAGAGTAGAGCATGAAAGGTACAGTAGAGTAGTGTGTGTCATGTGCGGCCCCCCTGAACTCCACTCAATGTAAATGCGGCCCGCCACAGCAATTGAATTTGAGATCCCTGCCCTAAAGGAATGTGATCAACTAACGTGGGTGCATAGCTAGGCTCTTAACCCCATCCCACCTGTACACATTTTGTTATTGAGAGTAGACAGCAGGTGGGAATGTAAAATTCTTTGTTTCGGAGCAGCAATAAGGCAACGTGCACAAATCTTACTTGCCCCACCCTTGCATTTGCAGGCAGAAAGGGTCAAAGGATCCTTCATTCTCTGCAGCTCCTTGCTCACCCAGGTCACATCATACTCACAAAGGAAGAATTCGTTTTTCGGTACCACATCACGTCATTTGCAGTGGGTTTCTCTGGTATTTGTATCTGATGGAAGTTGAATAAATCTATTGAGTAACAATTTGCTTTTACTAGTGAAAAAAGACTGTGTGGTTTAAGTTTGCATGATATTTCCTTTTAATATCCCCATTCCAATAGTCATTTCCTCACATAATATCTGGGCAGTTTGTCTTTACAGTGGTTCTACTGCAATTGCCATGGTTTATGAAATCATAAGTTCTGTATTCTAAATTGAAGATATGATGCTGAAATATATGAAATTCTGTATATCAAAAACATATGGTTCTGTTTCTGTATTTTTTATATAAAAGGAAATCTCACTATGTAAGTACAGAATAAAAAGAATTTTATTTTCAGATAGTTCATAGAGTAGTTTCCTTTTATTTATTTATTTTAAATGGCATCTAAGTACAGCTGTTAAAATGGATCTCAAGGGCAACCTAATGAGCGGATTTTACATGCCTATTTTGATATAAGATTGGGATGCTTTTTTAACCAAGCAAGATTAACAATTTATTTTAAGCCAGTGCCTATAACTACCAAATTTAGAATGTAATGATCGTTGGTGTGAGCTGGCTTATCAAAATTTATTGCTAGGAGAGATTTTATATATGGATAATATTAAACTTGAGCCTATAGCCAAAAATTTATTCACAGTAATTCCTTGAGATACATTACAACATCCTTCCCTAGTATCAATAAACAGAAGTGTCCATTCAATAAAGTTAACTGTGCAAGTTTAGCTTCCCTTAATAATAATGGATATTATTTATGAGCAACAAAAGGAGAGGATATAGTAGTACCAAGCAGATAAGAGTAAAAGAAATGTAATTTTTTCTCAGAGGTTAAAGGAAGAATATGTAGAATTTGCTTTAAAGTTTGTTTTTATAAAATATGTCAGTAAGTCTTAAAATATAGGTATGTGCACAACAGCTGATTTTATCAAATAAGGAATGATTAATGATTGTGCATGAAATCTTGGCTCTGTTAAAGTCAGTTGGAGTTTTGGCACTTACTTCAGTGGGGCTATATTTCCTCTCCTTTACCTAAGATCAAAATAGGAGTTAAATCAAAAAAGGAATCCTACAGAAAGTAGAAACACAGACAAATTGCTAAGGATTAGTGGAAAAGAATAGCACAAGCATATGGGGATGGAATCAGAAAGGCTAATCTACAAAATGACTTATTCCTTATAAGGGTCTTAAGACAATCAGAAGAGCTTCTATAAATACTTGAGGAGCAAGTGAAAGATGAAGAAAAGTGTATGTCCTTTACCTAGTGGGGAAGGAGAACTAATAACTGATGACATCAAGAAGGCAGAGGTGTTGTTTAATGTCTATTTTGCTTCAATCTTCACTAGCAAAGTTAATGGTGACCAGATACTTAACACAATTAATATTAACAACGAGAAGGAAGAAACACAAGCCAAATAGGGAAAGAACAGGTTAAAAAATATTTAGATAAATTAGATGTAATCAAGTCATCAGGGCATGATGAAAGTCATCCTATGGTACTTAAGGAACTAGTTTAAGCAATCTTGGAAGCCTTAACAATTATCTTTGAGAACTAACAGAGGATGGGTGAGGTCCCAAAGAACTGAAGAACGGTAATCATAGAACTTATCTTTAAAAGGGCAGAACAAAGAGGGCTAGTTATAGACTAGTTAGTCTAACTTTGATACATAGAAAGATATCGGAACAAATTATTAAAAAATCAGTTTGTAAGCGCCAGAATGATGATAGGGCTATCAGGAATAGCCAGCATGGATATGTCAAGAACAAATGCCAAACCAACCTAATTTCCTTCTTTAACAGAGTTACTTGCCTAATTTATGGGGGTGGATGCAATAGATGTGATATACCTTGATTTTTAGTAAGGTTTTTTACACTGTTCTACATAATGTTCTCATAAGCAAACTAAAGAAGTGTGGTCTAGATGAAATTACCATAATGTGTGTGCACAACTGGTTGAAACACCATACTAAAAGAGTAGTTATCAATGATTCGCTATCAAACTGGAGTATGTATTTAGTGGGGTTTGTTCAGGGGTTAGTCCTGGATTTGGTACTATGCAATATTTTCATTAATGACTTGAATAATGGAGTGGAGAGTATGCTTATAAAATATGCAGATGGCACCTAGCTGGGTGGAGTTGAAAGCACTTTGGAGGGTAGAATTAGAATTAAATGGCCTTGACAAATTAGAGACTTGATGTGAAATCAACAAGATGAAATTCAATAAAGACAAGTGTAAAGTACTTAACGTAGAAAGGAAAAAATCAAATGAACAACTATAAGATGGGGAATAAGTGCCTAGATGGTAGTACTGCTGAGAAGGGTCTGGGAGGTTATAGTGGATCACAAATTGAATATGAGTCCACAATGTGATGCAATCGCAAAAAAAGGCTAATATTATGTATTAAGAGGAGTGTCGTATATAAGACATTGCAGGTGATTGTCCATCTGTACTAGGCACTGGTGAGGCCTCAGCTGGAGTACTGTCTAGTTTTGAGCATCACACTTCAGGAAAGATCTAGACAAATTGGAGGGAGTCCAGAGGAGAGCAAAAAAAAAATGATAAAAGATTTAGAAAACCTGAGAAAATGTTTAAAACAACAACAGCAACAACCTGGAAGTGTTTAATCTTGAAAAAAGAAGACTGAGAAGGGACCTGAAAAGCCTCCAGATGTGTTAAGGGCTGTTATAAATAGGACAGTGATCAATTATTCTCCATGTCCACTGAAAGTAGGACAAGAATTAATGGGCTTAATCTGCAGAAAGGAAGATTTTAAGTTAGATATTTGGAAAAGCTGTCTAACTATAAGCATAGTTAAGCTCTAGACTATGCTTCCAAAGGAGGATGTGGAATTGGAGGTTTTAAGAACAGGCTAGACAAACACTTGTTTGGGATAGTCTAGGTTGATTTGGTCCTGCCTTGATGACTTCTCAACGTCCTTTCCAGCCCTGCATTTCTATGACTGCATGATTAGCTCTCCTGCTTCACTAGGTAGGGGACCTACACTTTCCTTCATCTTTGCCTTGCTCCTAATGTATTTAAAGAACTTCTTCTCATTACCTTGTTAGGAGTAACTTATTTTGTGCCTTAGCCTTTCTGATTTTGTCCCTACATGCTTGTGATGTTATTCTGTACATCTCCCAGGAATATGTCCTATTTCCACTTTTTGTGGGATTCATTTTTAGGTCATAAAAGAGCTCCAGATGGGGTCATGTTGGCCTCTTACTGTTCTTTCTATCTTTCCTTTACATTGGGATAGTGTGTAGTTGTGATTTCTTGAGAAACTGCCAGCTCTCCTGAACTCCTTTTTCCCTTAGATTTTCTTCCCATGGGACCTTACCTGTTAAGGCCTTCCCCTTCCTTCTGTCTGGAATTGGAGACTGCATCTGGAGAGTGGGGAGAGATTTCTCTACCTCTCTCTACTGTCATAGGACAGGCTACTGGAGGAGAAGAGTTAAGTGGCCTTCATGCCCTTTACTCCTCTTACTGTATGGTAAGCCCTTATGGAATGCAAAAGCTTTGCTCTCCTGGCTTTTTAATGAATAGATAGTTTGAACTGTATTCCCAAGAACTGTGAGTCTGATCGATCATCAGATATTGGAATCTGGAAAGAAATTTTTCATTGTGACAAAACGGGTGACTTGTCTATTGGGTTTTTAGTTTTGTTTTATTTTTTGTTTTGCCTCCCTCACAGCATACTAGAGGCTTGGTTTGAGGTTAATAAAGAGAGGAATATCAAAAATATAAATGTATAAGTGTGGTTGTAATTTCATTGGAACTTGCAGCTAGTGTTTGGCCATTGAGAGGTCAGGGACCAATTCTTGGCTTCACAGTTACCTCTGAGGTGATAGCTTGAGTCCCCTATTAGCCTTGAAGAAGAAGAAGTGGCAACTGTAAATCTTTGCAGATTGAGGTACCTCTCATGTTCATTCCCCTTCTCAGCGGGAAGGTGAGAAGATTCAGAGGTGGGCTGAATCCTAGAAGTTAGGCTGAAGGAGGCCAACCCTGATAATGGATTATTCATTAAGAAAACCATTTAATACTATACTGGATCTAATAAATACCTAGGGATTTTTTATGGTGTGTTTGGAGGGGCAGGGGGCTTTAACATCCCAACCCCCATTAAAGTTAAACATTATTAAAGTTGCAATTTAAAACCATTCTCTCAACTGATGATTTGGCTGAGTAAGATGGGCAGAATACTTCCTTGGTAATGTATGTTTTTTGCCCATTTTATGGCAGATTACAAGAGCACAGGTCCATTTTCCCCCCAGTTAATTGGTATAGTACATTTGTGTACACTCTTGAAGTAGGACAGGTACAGAAAGCAAAAACTTATGATCCATTCCCATGGTACTTTGCAACTACCTTGTAAGGGACCTAAAGTAACCCTTTTAAATTATAAAATAGGGGGTGTCTGGGCTTATGGCTCCTAGTCACAATCATTCACAGGAAATTTTACATGAAAATTAGTAAAGTAGATTCCTAACCAGAATATTTTAGATGGTGATTGTCAGACAAAGAAACTAAGGAGGCAGTATCTAGAGTGCTAAAGGAATCCATATCCAATCTATATTAAAGGGGGGAAATATTCGGGTGCAAACCCAAAACATAATTAGTTTTCCATGGAAGGCATCGTCTCTATTTGCATGGACAGAAATCAGAACTGGGAACAAAAACTAGTTCAAGACTACTGTCTCCTTTTGTGACCCTAAGATTGTGAGGGAACTGTATCCCACAAAGGAAACACTGTAATTGTAATAAAGAGTACCAGAGTCATTATGTCATATAACAACCAGAGTGGGACAGGATAGCAGAGAATAAAGAGAGAGGAGACATATCTAGTTCAGTGTTTCTCAACCTTTTTGATACCAGGGACTGGCTTCCTATATTGAGTCAGGGAGATCTCAGGGACCAGTGCTGGTCCATGGACCGACCGGTCATTGAGAAACACTGATCATCTAGACAACCTAAGCCTGAACCACTGAATAACAGTTTATTGTAAAAGAGGCCTGAGGATTCAGGTGTTGTACCTGGAAGAGTTCCTTAATGGCTAGAACTCATTGGGGCCAGTGTGATGGGGTGGGCTGCCTCTTAAGGGTAGTGGTGTGTAGTGGTCAGCCCACCCCATCATGTACTGGAAATAAGTCATGCTTGAGAGAAGATCCTGTATCTTTAAGGGCAAAGAGCATTGAAGAGAAGGCAAGGTACTGCTCCCCTTTTTCTGGACCAATTGGGGATCAGCTGAGAGAAAGGGACCAGCATAAATGCTGCCTCCTGCCTCATAGTAGGTAGGGTGACCTGATGTCCCGATCTTATAGGGGTAGTCCTGATTTTTGGGGCTTTGTCTTATATAGGTGCCTATTACTCCCCCCACCCCCATCCCGATTTTCACACTTGCTATCTGATCACCTAATAGCATGGCAGACACTAGCAGGAGAAAGCTGCTTGCTGAATCATCCTAGCTTGAGGATTATTTGAGGAAATGAGGGGCCAGCTGAGGGAGAAGCTAGGTAAGGCCTTACAACTGGCTAAATTACTACCCAGCCCAAGGAATATTCTGACTTTTGTAGTTTCAAAATGTCAATCTTAATATTGTTAAGGGATCCACATGTGCAGCCTTCCCATTTCCCTTGTGGCTTGGTTAATGGAATTGTATAAAATTAGACTACTTCACAACAGTAATTTCTGTATTGCCTGTGTAATTTACTAAACCTAATACACTACAATATTACTTTATAATACAGGTGCATATAAGGGGTATCTGAGCATATAATATTTTTTAAATTCAAATTTGCAAACTGAGAATTGTATAACAAGAAAGAGAGAAAGGAAGAATATGCAGTGAGTTGTCTTTGCATTCATTACTTGACACAAATTATTGATGAAAACATTTTATCTTTCACTTATAAGTCCTGATGGCTCATCAATAATGAATGAGGAAAAGTGTGCAAAGTCAGTCCATTTTGTGTTCTATTTTATGCATCACCAATTTTAGGGACAGATTTTTAAGCTCAGGGGCACAGCGAGCATATCTAAGTATCTTGAAACTTTACTAAAATGCATACATGTTCAAACGTAAGAAAACATCCTGAACTATGCATTAATGTGCTTCAAACAGATCAGATTAGAAGATGGCATTTATTCTGTATTGATGTATTCTAAATTGTGTGTAGGGCAGTGCAAGTCTTTTACTGTTCATATTAATTAATATTGGCAGGAACCATGTTTTATAGCTATTTTATGTTCAAGTGAGAGATTCTGAGATAATTTTAAGGTACTAGTATGTCAGATTAAATAGCCGTTATTCACATGATTGAATAGCACATTATGCATCAGGCAAATTGCAATTTTCATAATGTGTGATTCAGCCACCAAAAATTCCTCATTCAACAATGATGTTATACAACTGATACTTAAATATCATGGTCAAATTCTGCCATTATCACACCCTGTTTACTGACTAAGTAACATTATTATTGGGGGCTGATAGTTCCAGATAACAACCATGTTGTGATGGAGTGGGGCGCAAGGGGCTCAATCCCACCACTGCAAGAGTGTGTCCCAATCGAGAGATAAGAGACCAGACCACTATTTTTTGGTTAACCGCTATTTATGTAACTTTTATTGAAGTATATAGAGTTATAAAAAAGAAAAAATTAGTTAAATGAAAGATTCCTATTATTACAATTAAAAAAGCTTCAATTCTTATCAAATCCTACATACATCAACCCCTCATACACATGTCACATTCCCAACTCTACTTCCCTAAAACATGCCTTATTAAATCCTACATACATCAACCCCTCACACATAAACAACATTCCCAAAACTTTGCTTCCTTAAAACATTCCAAAAATCCTTCAAGTGCAAACACCAGCACCACCACAATCACAGTTCCTCTTCCCATGCCCAACACAGAGGAAAAACCTCAGTGCCAGTCTCAGTAGGGTAAAGCTCATGCCAGACAGAGAGAGAGCACAATCTGTGGGCAAAAAGGATTATTCCAGTTTAACACACATTATTATATATGGGCAGCCCAGGACAGCACAAACACTTGTTTCTCCCCCCTTGCTGCACAGACACCATGGGTCATGGCCCGGTGAGGCTAGCCATGGGCTGTTTGCGGCTAGGCGTTACAAGTGTCAGCTGGGGTGCCTGGTGGGAAATACAAGTGGATTTCATCTGATTTTCAATCTGTGGGTTAATTAACTTGGAGCAGTGATAATACATACATACACAATCCCCAAAAACATTCCCTAATTTAAATCCCAAATTTAACCAGGTTATATTTACCACATGTGGATGTTATCTCCGGAGTGACAGATAACAGATCTGCAACTTGTTTTCTTGAGATAAAAGATTAAGTGTAGATAACAGCCCGATGTTCCATCAGCTCAACTGACTTACAGTTCATCCTGACTATAAGCAGCCATAATCAGAGCCCACCAGTCTGGTGTCAACCAGTTGCACTCACTTGACCAGTTCGGTGTTCCATCGGCTCGACCAACTTATAGTTCATCCTGACTATAGGCAGCCATAATCAGAGCCCACCACAACCAGTTACAATGGTTGAACACCCCCTGCCACCCTCTTCGGATATGCTAAGGTTTGCGGCCTTGCAATCCAGGGCAACCAGGTGAACGAAAAGAATCAGTAAAAGAAAAATCCAAAAACAGAAAAAAGATCTGCAAAAAAAACAAACCAAAAAAAAACAAAACAACAAAGAACAAGAAAACCAAACTGCAGACTCCCTTGGTGATCAGACAAGGGGGTTTAACACTCTTCCTTGTGAAGAGTGGGGAGGTGCCCAGGACTGGCCAGGGTGAAATGACAGGCTACTAACCTATCATCTCTCCAACGTGTCCAAACCAGAACCTGGCTTTATGGCTGAGACCCCAGAAAATTAGCATATCGCCTGTTGGCATGAAAACTCACTGACCTTGGTCAGTAAAGTTTTCTCATGAGCTCTGCAGCTGGTAGCTATAATGTATCTTATCACCTTCTCCAGGGTTGTTTCAAACCAGTTTGGGACACTGGTAGTGAGTTTCTTAGAAAACTGCTATTGTTTGCAGTTTTTGACTCCAGAAGATAAAACCACCTAATTATTTATTTATCTAATTTGAGGGTTAACAAGCTGCATTCCATCCCAGACTGGACTTGGCCATAGCAAAGAGCAAGTGGAAAAATTCACTTCTAACAAACCAGTGCAGCTAATCAGAGGACAAACTGATGAATATGTGCTCTTTAACCACCTTTGCATCTACTATAATAGCTTCTAATGTTTAAATTGGCTTAATATTTGCAGTACAATTTTATAAATAGCTGCATAGGAAAAAGATGAAAAATAGATTTTATTGTGATTTTTTTAATAATGTTTCCCATTGGTAAATTTTCCAAGTTCTCTAGGGGATGTAGAAGAAAAGGTTATTAATAATACTATGTAGCCCTTCTCATCTGTACATTTCAAAGCACGTTAGAGGCATAGGGCAAAAACCAGGGTGTGAAATCCTGGCTCCACTGCATTCAATGACAAAATGCCATTGACATCAATGATTGAATCCATGATGTATTGTGTTTAGAAAAGGATCTCAGTATCTTTTCCTTTTCTCTGGAACATAAAGTTGCCAAGAAACAAATTTGGGTGTTGGTTTTCATTCATTTGAATAATGCTGCTTACTCTTCTGATTGAAAGGAACTGAGGAAACTCTGAGATATAGCAATTTATTAAAACTTTGGTCCACACAGTCATTCCTTTGAGGAAGCATGCACACCGAGTGGTGGCACTGCATTACAGAAGGCTCTGACTGGTGCACAGAGCACATGCACACCAGGAGTGTGAATCTGTACTGACAATCTACTAAAAGAAAGACAGTAACTTATAAGTAACCTCTCTTTCTTCCTGAAATACAAAATTGAGAAGAAACACATTTCACCTCCATACTTCATTTGAATTGTGATATATTTATTGTTCAACACAGATTAGAAAAGTCCAAAATGAAAATGAAAAAATCCAGTTCAACTTGTGGTGTCTGATACTATAATTAAATAACAAGTGTTAAAAACAACAGACACTAAGGGTAGGTGCGGAGGCCGGAGAGTTTAACAAGAATAAATGAGACAAGTTAAAATTTCAGGTGTGTTGAAATTCAAAATGTCAGAAGTAACTAAGGCCCCAGTCCTTCATTGGGATCCACTAGCATAGATTCCTACACGTATGCAGATTCCCACAGAAAGCAATGGAACTTTGCATAAGTGTTAGGCTTCAGGCTAGAAGATACCAGTGAAGAATCTGGGCCTAATTAAGTAAAAATCCAAATGACACATTAATTTTATTTGAAGTTTGTTCAACTGCACGGAGTGCTATTCCAGATGAGTGTGATACCAGGAACCTTTGAACTTCAAAGCTCTAGCTCCATTTATTGAACTAAAGGAGAATCTCCATTCATATAATCCCAACATTTCTTAAGCTTCTGGATGTTATAAGGGAGAGACAATTTTATCCTTCAGTTGTGAATTACCAGAAGCCCTGCTATCATAAATTATTTATCCCACAGGGCCAGTCCTGCAGTCCTTATTCAGACATGTCTCCCGCTGACTGAAGTTAGGTCACCTAAAACCTGGGATTGGTATTGTTTAGTATTTTTAAATCAAAGTAAATTTAAAAAACAAAGTGCATTTGAGGTCAAATCTTTCAGTTCTTACTCAGGAGAGATTTGGCTGCCCAAGGACTGCAGGTTTTGGCCTCAAATTCACTTATTTTTATTCACTTTGATTTAACACTCTAAATAGTACTAATCCCAGGTTTTTGGGCACACTGACAAATCCAAACCAAATCCTTACCAATGATCATAAAGATAAAACATCTTATAAATCTATCATCTAATTTGGTATGGTTTATTACCTTTAAAGTCTTCAACCCAACTGCTCAAGTAAAAACACAAAAAGTAGGATTTATTGTGATTGGGTAGAGGTTTGAGCAACACTCAACATTAATAACATTTTAAAGTTCTCAAATGAATATAAAAACAATTTGATATAAAATGCCTTAAAAGATTTTTCAGTTTTCTTCATTCTCCCTCTAACATAAAATTCCTCAGAACATGGTTCATGTCAATACACCTCATTTGACTGGTGACGCACTTACATTGTTTGGCAAACAAACTGAGAAGTCCATTTGATTAAAGAAAGATCCAGATCACAATCTCAAATTGTTTAGTCCTCATTGTTATGAGTCAAGCTTCTGTTGGTATGCTTGCAGATGCATGGAAGTGAACTTTTCAGATAATGTTCTATTCATGGTAGTTAAATGGTTCCCATTGCTTGTAGTATCTAAGAGCTTCACTTTCCTTTAATATTTATCCTCTGATTACTTCTATGAGATTGTGAAAGTAAGTATCTTACCAAAGGTCACACTGCAGTCTGTGTCAGAGCAGAGAACTGAACCCAACTCTCTTGAGTCTAGTGTCTTAAGTATCTGTCCCATGTGTGTCTGATCCCTTTGTATACTATAGTTAACTCACTATTTGTGAAATGTTTGACTAAAAGATTCTTTTCATTACACGTACTACCATGCCATAATGTATACATGCAAAATTTAAAATTGAGGTGAAAGTGGAAACTGTAACTGTCAAGTCTTTCTATTGAATGAAGGTAATTTTTGGATTAAATATTATTTAATTATCCCCTTATAAGAAAGTCCATAATGAATTTATAGTTAAATGAATACTTAGAGGTTTGTATTAATATCAGGATTGTGGGGGAAAAAAGAATTGGGACTAAATTTATTCTTATTAACCTCAAAACAGGTATCCCTGGCCTACACTCTTGTGGACAATCATAATTTTTTAACTTGTAACCTGCTTTTTTATACATGGAGTTTGTTTATCTGTTTACTCTGAAAGAGAAAATGTGCAGATGAAATAAAGAGGGAATGTAGCTGTTTTTGGATTTAGAAGTAAAAGTAATTTAAGAACAAAATAAAATTCAGAATCTTCTATGAGTAGATTATGCCAAGATCACTTTTTCTTGAAACCGTATTTGTGGGATCTAGTCAGTCTTTGCATTCTTATATGTATGAAATGTAAAGAGAACATTTTATTTAATATAAGTGACAGCTCAGTTAATATATTGCTTTTATTTTTCTCTTTTTTGCTAGTTCTGGAAATAATGCACTGAATAGTGGAAGTGATGTGATAAGTGAAGGTGTACTGTGTAACAAAGAGAACAACTCAAATGGCTGTAAGTACCGCTAAAATGGATACCTTTCATTTTTCAGCAACAGTTTGTTTTAACTAATGAGTTTTAGAGTAAACGCGAAACTAATGTGAATTAACAGAATCTAATCTAAAATATATACAATAATTGATACTCATATTACAGCTTTATTGTCTGCCTCTAGCACATCATGGAGCATCCCCCTTTTGAGATATACTGCTACCTCAGAGTCATCTAGAAAGTAATAATTATTGGGGCTGTGCAAGTGCCCACTCAACTATTGGAGCGTTCAATATAAGTGAAAAAAGGACTTTGGGCCCTAACTGCCCTTACTTCCTTTCCTGTTGTTAAAAAACATGAATGATGGAAGTGCCAGATTTCCATTTACAGCACTACATTGGTTGTTGGGCCTAGTTGAGGATAGTGAGATTTTCTTATTTTTATTGTTATTACGGGGAGAAAAATGGTGCGTGCGTGCGTGTGTGTGTGAGGGGTGTTCTGTTTGATTTTGGGTTTTTGCATGAACTACTTTCTAGTGGTCAGCTTTCAGTACTGATTTCTTCCTAAATGAGCTCTCACCCTGTGTACCAGTACTATCTCTGATCCATTTATTTTGGCTCCATTATCACATTTGGCCTCTAATCAGTTCATCCCCCTGGAGGAATGAAGTGGCTAAGCTTGAATGAAAATCAGACTTTACAGCATTCTTCATGTCCAAAATGTATGCATCAGATGTTAAATGTTTAAAATTTCTGGGCTAAAGAGACATTAAGGGTACTTGGCTGTGCCAGATTCACCCCCTCACATCCAACATATAAAGTGTCTCATGGAGGAGATGATTATGGTTCAGTCTTCATTAGTTATTGAGGCTGAGTCACTGAGTTTTAAATATGACAGATATCCAAAGCAGTCTTGTTGGCATCCAAGCCTGAATTTTTAAAAAATCATTTCATGTCATATTTTAAAACACTTGAAGCCCCTAAAGTGCACTGATTTATACTATAAATATTGCCATTATGAAACGGGAATAAGGAGAATAATTAGACTGGAGCATGAATTGGTATTCTAGACCTGGTTAATGAAATCATTGCTAGCTAGCTAAAAACATTAATTTGTGTCAAGAATTGAAAGGCCATCTAATCATTTGTGGTCGTCTTGAAAATGCAAAAATTATAATACACAATTTAATGTGTAATATGTTGTCATCATAGTCTTCAACTTACTTAAAGTGCGGTCCATCAAAAGCAAACTTCCCAAATTTTAATTTCTTTCCATTCTTGAGGATTTCCCAGTTTAACATTGTCATGCAGCTAGTGTCATTTAGAGAACAGTCTTATTTATTTAAAAGTATAAAGCAGTACCCTTGCCTCTAGCAGGAGTAATTTACATATCTACTGTACATCTCTGAAGATTTTAGTTTTTGTGAATATAGAATGGTATTTTATCCAACATAGTCTTGCCCTTCTTGAGCTGTGCAGCAAAACAGGTGGCATTTGTATGCATAGGCTTGGCAAGTATGAAAGGAATGAATTAGCATAATTTTGTTTATGTAACGTTTTTTTATAGCATGCAATTTTACTGTTTTTGTGATTTGAGAAAACCTTAAATACTAGTTCCTAGGGCATGCTATGTTTTTCTATTGGAACAGCTACTTTATCCTTTACCAGCTTTGTTACTGTCTATAAACGACCCCTAAATCATGTTTTGACAGTTAATAGATTCAATCACCTACAAGAGTTCTTCAGTCCAGTGTGCACACTGTTCTTGGAAGGGAGAAGTTCTGCAAACCTGGATCTTCATTTTCTTCCCTTTAATCTGGAAAAGCGTTATTGCACCATCATTCTGATGAATGAACTGGTAAGAATAGAAAGTGTGTTCTATAGATGTCTTTGTATGCTAACCTTGTCAATGATATATACAACAGTTATAACAACATTTGTAAAACTTTGCACCTAAGATATGCCTGCCAACTACGTGCCTCAGTTTGTTTGTGCAAAATGGGTAACTGTGTGTACAAAATTGGGAGATCTTCTTTGAGTGATGTCCCTGTGGGTGCTCCACATTAGGTTTTGGTGCATCCGAGCATTGTTGATCAGAGATTTCTGATGGCAGTGCTCGTCCAGGTTGCATATGTGCGATTCCTGTCTTGCGGTGCCGTTCGCGCCTCTTTTGGTGCGTGTGTGACCTGGAACCCTCCCTACCCTTGTAGCTCCTTCTCAACCATCTGTGATCCGAGATAGAGGCCTCAACAGTTCATACATTAGCACATCCAACTGGTTCCTAACTATATAGGAATAGTTTATTTTAGTCAGTAATCTTACTTACCTTCCTCATCTACATAAAAAACAAATACAAAAAAAGATTTTTCTTCTTTTTTCCCTCATAGTGTAGAATGAGTTTCTGTTTTCTTCAGGAAAAAGGTGCATGACTTATAGAGATCCCATCCCAGCGACAAAAGGACACTCCCAATGTGTTTGATATCTGGGTGAGAGACATGTATCCCAAAAATGAGCCCACTGCCAGAGTCAGAAGAGCCAGGTATCTCCACTTAAATTCATTCTCATGGAGAAGTCATTGAGACCCTCCTCTGACCCTGGCAAAGACAACTTTTCAGAAAAAATTACTAAAAAGGTTTTATGTAAAAGACATACAAAGTCATTGCCTACAAAGAGCCCAAGGCAAAAGCTATACTGATGGCATCATCAGCACCAAGGTTAAGTACATACAATGCACCAGGCTCTTGTTCTGTTTGTGCCAAGATACTGAAGGATTCTCAATGTCCCAGAGCTGAGTTGAGATGGAAAACCAAAACAGCCTCTTCCACTATTGCGTCAACGAAGCAAACGGCACAGAGACCTATTTCCCAACTCAAATCATCGTCAACCGACTTAATGGTAACTTCGGCACTGATGACTGTCATGGCAGTGACCTCAGTTATGGCACCAATGGTGGTTATGGGTCCAGTTACGGTGGCAATGGCGGCAACACTGATGACCGAACTCACCCTGACATCGGTGCCGACTCTGCTTACAGCACTGACACTATGTCACCGACTTCAGCACCAATTCACAAAGGAACCAGAAAATGACACCACTGCCACCAGGATGACATGATAACATCCTCATCCTAATCCCCACAGTTTGGCACAGAGGCCCCTCCAGTGCACTTCACACATAATGAAGCCCTCTCACCAATTCCATTCTCAAATGGTGAAGAGAGAGAGGAAGAGGTCATCTCCTCCCAACATTCCTCCCCTACCAGACCAATCCCTGAAATATCTTGTCAGAGATCATACACCAGACAGCACATGTACCCATGCCTTATCCCAGGCAATGGCCAAGCTGGGAAATATTATCAAAATATTAGGGGTTACAGTAGATCTCCCAGCCCCTACAAGGACAGACCCAGATCCTCTACACGATCTGCCCCACTGGTTTCTGAACCAATCTCAGGAACCATCAAAGAAATGGCAGAAAGCATCGAATAGAAAACATCAACTCCTGCACACAATGCCTCCTCTTCTCCTGATGAAGAAATAATTCCTGCTCCGCCTACCATTGTGGATGACTTCAGGCAGTTTCAGGAACTATTCAAAAGAGTTGCTAATAACTTAGAGATCCCACTGGAGGAAGTTACTGAAACCCACCACAAGTTGTTGCAAATCCTCCATGTTATAGCCTCATAAAAATTGCCCTACCAATCAACAAAGCATTAATGGAGTTGGTTCACAATATCTGGAAAACACTGGCCTCCATCACACCAACCTGAAAAAGGGCATGTAAAAAATATTACATTTCCACCAAGGAGATGGAATTTCTTTTCACACATTCCCCTCCCAACTCTCTTGTTTTAGAAGCAGCAAACTAATGGGGCAAGTAGCCCACATTCAAGTCTATGCCCCAGGATAAAGAATAGAAATGGCTGGACTTATTCATCAGAGGAGTATACTCATCTACCATGTTACAACTACGGGTAGCCAACTTTGAGGTGTTGTTATTGAATTATGATTACAACAATTACATCAAAATTCTAGAATTTATTAACGTTCTGGATAACAAAAGAGAGCAATTTAGATCTCTAATAAATGAGGGTCAACTGGTTGCAAGAACCATCCTACAGGCCTCCCTTGATATTTCCAGTACAGCCACAAGGACAACAGTCATGGTGCTGGATGTCGTGGCTTCACTCCACGGTCCACCTAAAGAGCTACAATCCAAAATAGAAGATCTTCCCTTCAACAAAGTTAAATTCTTTGCAGAAAAAAAGGACAAAGTACTCCTTACTATGAAGGACACATGAGCAACCCTGCAAATCCTTGGCATCTATGCACCTGCAATGAGGAGAAAACTGTACAGGTACCAACCATACCCATGTTGATACCAACAATATTCACATAAAAAACACTACAACTCACAAAAAAAACAAGCAGAGACCATAAAGACAACAACAGATCCACCAACAACCATTGACATCTCAACCATCGTCTTCCAAACAGCAGTTTTGAAGTCTTGGTCGAGGCTCTGGATGACCTCCCTCACTACTCAGTGTCAACAACAGCAACCATCCTGTTCGACCTTCGACTATGACCCTTCCATCACAACTGGGCAGCCATTACAGCAGACAAATGGGTCTTAGAGATTTTATGATTAGGCTATTCCGTCCCCTTTACCTTTATGCCCCCTACATAACTCCCTTCCTTATCCTCTTCAGAGACCCATCTCATTAACACCTATTGCAACAAGAAGTGAACTATCTGTTACTTCTAGGCGCAATAGAACACATTCCCCAACAACACAGAAGGAAGGGCTTCTACTCCCACTACTTTTTGACCCAAAAGAAAAATGGAGGATGGAGGCCCATCTTGGATCTCAGAAGACTAAACAAGTTAATAAAGCTACAAAGATTCAGAATGGTCATGCTGTTCACTATAATACCAGCACTGGAATGGTAAGACTGGTTTTCTGCCCTCAACCTCCAAAATGCTTACTTTCATGTGACTATCCACCCAGTACACAGACACTTTCTCAGAGTCATGCTGGAAGACAACCATTACCGACACAAGATCTTATCCTTTGGACTTTCTACAGCACCAAAAGTTTTTTTGAAATTGCTTACCATAGTGGCGGCACACCTACGCAGGGAATGGATCATAATAATGGCATACAGTCAAGTGCCATACAAGTTACACAATGAACAAGATCACTGCTTCAAAACTTAGGACTTATGATAAAGAAACAACAGTCCACTTTGATTCCAGTACAACTACTAGAATTCATCGGAGTATACCTGAACTCACTAATAGCTAGGGCAGTGGTTCTCAAACATTTTGTATTGGTGACCCCTTTCACACAGCAAGCCTCTGAATGTGGCCCCCCCCTTAAAAAATAAAAAACACATTTTTTATATTTAGCACTATGTTCAATACTAAATTTAAACACTAATGCTTAAAATTAATTTACCTTTTCTTACTGCTTTTAAATTAAGACTAAAACACATTTTTATCGAATTATTATAAACATAAAAGTTATTTTTTTAAGTAAAATTTTATTTTAATACTTGACAGCAATTAATTACCAGAAGCAGCCAAAAATCAGTGATGCTGTTTATCTGACACAAGAAGGTTTACTGTTGGCATTGTTTTAGAAAGAGCTCATCTGATGTCATCCTTCATATCAAACCAGTTTTGAGATTTCGTCTTTATTGTGAGAAGGCTGGAGAATCCACTCATTCATAGGTAGTGGGAAATGGCAGAAGGACTCTCAGGGCCATTTCAGACACCATTGGGTATTCACTTGCAAACTGAGCACCAGAACTGATTTGAAGGCAGCTATATGAATTTTGCTTTCACTTCATCATCATTGATCATGTCGATAAATTGTTCCTCTGTGAGAATATCCTCAGTAGGTAACTGCTCTGCTGTCACACTAAAAGGGTTCTTCACCAAGGAATGAATTGCTTCTGGTAGTGCTGGGAAATAGTGCAAGAATTCTTCGTGAAGGGCTCTCAGATATTCACTGATAGCTGACTTGAGAGCCCTATCAATGTTGATTTCCTTCTCCTCGCTCAATGAGGAAAGTGTCAGAAACATGCCATATCTGTCTGTCTGTGTCCAATTTCCGGCACCACAGATCCAACTTCATCTGGAAGGCTCTGATTTTATTAGTCAGGTCTATTAATGTTGAATGTTTTCCCTGAAGTCACAGATTGAGGTCATTAAGGCTACCAAAGATATCACCTAGGTATGTGAAGCAGAGAAACCATTTCTTGTCACTGAACTTTTTGTTCAGCTCTTGTTTGTCCTTTCGCAGGTAAAACTTCGCCATCTCTTCATGAAGTATAAAAACACGCTCTCATGCACATCCCCTAGAAAGCCATCGGACTTGAGTGTGGAAAAGCAGAACTCTGTATTGACCACCCATTTCATTGCAGAGCTCTCGAAAGAGAAGACTATTCAGAGCATGCGCTTTAATGTAGTTCACTACTTGTGTAACAGCATCCATCACAGCAATCTGACACGTTGGCAATGTCTTTGCAGCTAGGACTTGATGATGGATTCCACAATGACTGACAATCACATTAGGTGACATGCACTCTATTTTCTGCTGAAAGCCAGACCGTGCACCCATCATAGCTGGAGCACAGACACCACAAACATTTTTCCACTCAATGCCATTGCTTTCAATAAAGGCATTCACCTTATTGAAAATGGACTGTGCTGTTGGCCCAGCATTAACATTCCATACGAACGCTATTAATTATGTGCAGTTAGTAACATCAGTAGTTTCATCAAATTGCAGGCTGAACATACTGAAAGCAGAATGTTTAATTTCGTGCCCAACTTGTTTTTTGTTATTTCAGATATCTCACATATTCTGCGTTTCACAGCATCATTAGACATAGAAAAATATTAAGCTTTTTGGCAGTATCATTGCCAAGCGTAAGTGACACAGTATTTTTGCACGCTGGCAGAATAAGCTTCTTACCTACCATTTGGGGCGTTTTGGTACGAACGATTTGTAGCAACATAGCATAGGAGGCCTCCACAGCTGAGGATGTCTGCTATTGGAAATTTCCAACTGCGTCAAGCCTGGCTTTCCTTGTTGTTGCTTCTCTGCATTTGAAAAAAATCCACTTTTTTATTTTTATGCTCAAGACATCTAGTTTCAAGATGTTGCTGCAGTTTGCATGGTCTTATCGATTCAGCAGACAAAATTTTGCAGCAAATGACGCATTGCGGTTTTTCAATACCAGAGCTAACGATGCTGGCAAAACTGTGTTTTATGTAAGGTTCCAGATATTTTCGGTGTTAGCTGTTTTAACAGTAGAAGTGGTCATTATTTTCAGGACAAAGTATGTGCTTGTGTCTCTGTCTGTTAAATAATACAGTACTTCTTCAAATCACGTCTTCTAATGCTGTAATGTTGTCTCAGTCCACGACTCCTAGGGCTGGACAGAGAAAATGGTGCCCTTAGAAAACTTCTATTTGGCGCCCTTTCTTTGAAGGTGGAGCAGGGCTGCCAGGGAGTTGGGGGTGGAGCTGGGTTGGAGGGACTTGGGTTGTGTGCATGGTGGGAGTGAGGGCTCACAACCCCACCCCAGACAGGGAGGAGGCTCACAACTGCCCTGATGGCAGGGCTGCAGCTGACAACCCCAAGCCCATTCAGGTCAGGGCTCATTCACAGCTCTACACCTGGCTGGACTACTGTCTCAATCACAGCCTCAGATGTGGTGGGGCTTGGAATTGCTCACAGCTCTGAGTGGGTCTGGGCTGCAGTAACTGATACTGGTCACAAATTGTGGTGGTAACAGTTTTTGGCATTACAGCCCCGCAGCTGGGATCTGGTTTGCTGACAAATGGCAGCTGAGGTTGAGGCTTCTGAGAGCCCACTCCCTGACCAGGGGTCAGGGCTGCTGCTGACAGCTGCACCGTCTGGCGGTGGTTGGAGATCTCACACCCCCACCACCTGGCCAGGGGTTAGAGTTCTCACAGCCTTGCTGTCTGGCCAGGATTCAGGACTGCTGACAACCCATCACCCAGCCAGGGGTCAGGGCTCTCACAGCCTCGCCGCCCGGTCGGGAGTCAGCGTTCCTGAGAACCCACTGCCTGGCCAGTGGTTGGGACTGCTGAGAACCCCATGCCCAGCCGGGGTCCAGGCTGTGAGCAAGCTCCATGGCTGGCTGGCAGCTCGTAACCCCTGCAACTAGGCATCGCAACCACCTGAGGAGTCTCAACTCCCAGTTTGAGAACGATTGAGGTAAGGTATCACTACCAGAAACCAGTTTCATACCATAACCTAACATCATTCATAAGAAACAGCCCAATGTTAACGGCACACATATGCCTACAATTGCTAGGGCACATGGCAGCCACTGCCTTCGTGGTGCAAAATGCACACCTACGCAAACAAAATAATTTAATTACCAGAAGCAGCCCAAAATCAGTGATGCTGTTTATCTGACACAAGAAGGTAATGAGGCAGTCACTCGGGGACCATCGGTGCCCCCGGATGATTTCAAGGTGCATCAAGAGCTTCTCAAGAGGGTGGCTTCCAGCATGGGGTTGGAGGTGAAGGAGGTAAAAGAGGCATCAGACAGTCTCTTTAATGTCCTGGCAGTGGCTGCTCCAGTCCAGGTTGCCCTCTGCATGCATGAGGGGGTATAAAGATAGTGAAGGCCCTGTGGCAGACCTCTTCATCGATGGCCCCAATCTCTAAGGGGGCCAAAAAGAAATATTATGTCCCAGCCAAAGGATTTGAGTATCTTTTCACCCATGCCTCTCCCAGTACCCTGGTGGTAGATGCTGCCAACTAGTGGGATAGGCAGGGACAGCCCAGTTCCATGCCCAAAAATAAAGACAACAAGAAATTGGACTTGTTCAGGAGAAAGGTTTATTCAACAGCAAGTCTGCAGTTTCAAATTGCCAATCAGTAGGCTTTCCTGGGCAAGTACAATTTCAATTTCTGGGACTCTAAAGCTTTGCCCCAGGACCAGGCGCTGGACTTTAGCACCAACATGGAGGAGGGTATTATGGTGGCCAGAGCAGCACTGCAGGTGTCTTCGGACACTGCAGACTTGGCGGCAGAGCCATGGCTTCCACCAGCTGCATGTGCAAGTGCTCCTGGCTGCAATCCTCGGGTCTGTCCCAGGAGGTCCAACAGTCCATCCAGGACCTCCCCTTCGACGGGTCAGCTCTGTTTTTGGACCAGACAGATGCGAAGTTGCATGGTCTGAAAGTCTTGAGGGCCACACTCCGCTCCTTAGGTCTTTATATGCCCCAGGCCTCAAAGTTCCAGTTCTGTCCTCAGGGCCAGCAACAGCAGAGATACCAGCCACAGCGGTTCATGCCCTAAAGACAAAGGGACAGAAATAGCGGGTCCAGGTGACATCAACCAACACCAGGATCCACCTCAGCCCCCACCACCAAGGGTTGTCTAGGAAATCCAGTAATCAAAGGTGGTCATTTTGAAGATGCACCTGAGGATGGCGTTCCAGCTTGTTCCCTGGATTCCCCCCCCCCCATAATTTCTTGAACTGCCTAGCTCCCTTCCTGTCCTAATGGGCCAAGGTCACTTTGGACTGCTGGGTCATTGGCATAGTTTCAGCTGACTATGCTCTCCAGTTTGCTTCTGTCCCTCCCAACAACCCTCCCCCCCCATCCATCTTTAGGGACCCCTCTTATGAGCAACTCCTCATGCAAGAGGTAGAGACCCTTCTCAGCCTGGGAGCTGTAGAAGGGGTTCCACCGGACATGAGGGAGAAAGGGTTTTACTCGAGGTACTTCCTCATCCCCGAAGCGAACAGGGGTCTAAGGCCTATACTAGATCTGCATCATCTCAACAAATATCTCAAGAGACTGAAATTTCGCATGGTCTCCCTTTTCTCCATCATTCCCTCCCTGGATCCAGGAGACTGATATGCCGCCCTCGACCTAAAGGATGCATACTTCCACATTTCTATTTTCTCCAGCTGCAAACCTTTCCTCCGTTTCATGGTGGCTGGCTCCCACTACGAATTTGCAGCATTGCCCTTTGGCCTTTCCTTAGCCCCCCCAAAAAAGGGTTTTTATGAAATGTACAGCGGTAGTCGTGGCACACTTGAGGTGCAAGAGGGCGGGGGGGTCCAAATTTTCCCCTACCTGGATGATTGGCTAATCAGGGGCAGGTCAAGGGCCCAGGTCCAAAACAGTTTAAATCTGACATGTGCCACCTGCTGCTGGGCCTGCTAATAAATGAACAGAAGTCCACATTAACTCCAGTGCAGCACATAGAGTCCATCAGGGTGGTCATGGATGCTTCTCAAGCCAGAGTTTTTCTGCTCCAGCCATGCTTCGAGGCGATGTCCGCACTGTCTGCAGCTGTTAGGCCACATGGCGGCCTGCACTTACATGGTGAGGCTGGCTTGGCTAAGACTCAGATCAGTTCAGTCACGGCTTGCCTTGGTTTATGCCCCAAGCAGACATTCCCTGGACTGGGTGGTCACAGTCCCACCCCCCCATGTCCTGGCCACACTAGACTGATGGTGGAGCCCCTGGGCAGTGTTGAGGGGTGTGCTGTTCAAGGAGCTATTCCCCTCAGTCACTCTGGTATCGGATGCCTCTGACTTAGGGTGGGGTGCCCATATCAGAGCCAATCTTGGCACTCAAGGGGTCTGGTCGAAGGAGAAAAAAGGCATGCACATCCATGTGAGAGAGTTACAGGCTATTCACCTAGCCTGTGGAGTGTTCCTCCACTTTATTGCAGGCAAGGTGATGCAGGTACTGACAGACAATACAGTGGCTATGTATTACATCAACAGACAAGGAGGAGGCCATTCCTCAGCCCTCTGTAAAGAAGCAATTTGTTTACAGGACCTGGTGGTGAGGCACAACTTTCACATAATAGCCTCTCACCTACCTGGAGTGAGGATCAACAAGGTGGACTGCCTCAGCAGGTCGTTCTTACCTCGCCACGACTGGTCACTTCATCTAGAGGTGATCTCTATGATTTCCCAAAGATGGGGCTCTCCCTCGCTGGACTGGTTTGCATCAGCATGGAACAGGAAATGCCTGCAGTTCTGCTCCCTCTGTAGTCTGGAGCCTGGGTTGCTCTCCAACACCTTCCTTCTGCAGTGGTCAGGGTACTTCATGTACGCATTTCTGCCATTCCTCTTCTTCACAAAGTCTTGTTGAAAATCAAGAGGGACAAGGCAGGCATTATCTTAATTGCACCAGCCTGGCTGCACCAGCACTGGTACAGCATTCTTTTGGACCTATCGGTCGCCTCCCCGCTGGAGCTATCAAGATGGCATGATCTCCTTTCCCAGGACTGCAGTCACTTGCTACACCCAGACCTGCACCCCCTACACCTTGTATGGTTTGGAAGAGGAGAGGGGGTGGTACATTCTATATGTTAGATGAGCATTAGCATTCTTCATCGAGCACACAAGACCATTCTGGAGATTGACGCAACTCTTCGTCGCAGAGGCTGGTTGGATGAAAGGTTTACCTGTTTCTGCCCAGTGCATCTCATTGTGGATAACTTCCTGCATCAAGTTCTACTATGAGCAGGCGAAGGTGCCTCTTCTGCGGAAATTACAGCCCACTCATCCAGAGCTCCAGTTTCATCCATAGCCTTCCTAGTGAGAGTGCCTGTGTGAGACATTTGCAGGGCTACCACTTGATCATCTGTACACACCTTCACGTCTCTCTACACCATCATCCAGCAGGTGTGGAATGATGCAGGGTTTTGGCACAGTGGTGCTGCAGGCAGCTCATCCGTAACTCCCGCCCACTTCCAAGATATTGCTTGTGACGCCTGGTCTACACTTACCTTCTGGATTAGGCGGCAGTAGATGGGAGATACGCAAGTGACGTAAATCACTTGTGTATCTCCCGTCGACTTCGCTGTGTCTGCTCCACACGCCATCCATACTGCGCTGCACCGAAGGGAATAGCGTTCCCTTCGACGCAGTGCTATGGCACTTACTGGCATGGTTTTCCTGCACGGGCCGCTCAGTCAATCCAGAACAATCGATCTGACAGTGGCGAATTTGCTGCCGTCAGTGTTGACCCAGCCAGTGTCATCTACAATGGAATTGACATGAGCAAGCACTTGAAGAAGAAAAAACGGTTACTTATCTTGTAACTTTTGTTCTTCAAGATGTGTTGCTTATGTCCATTCCATGACCCCACTCCTCATCCCCATGGCTGGAGTTGGTGGCAAGAAGGAACTGAGGGTGTGTAGGGCCGTTAGCGCCTCATATACTACAGCATGTGCATGGGGCTCCAGGGGGCACTGGAGCCAGCCCTATGGGTACTGCTAAAGGGAAAAAAGTTACAGTAACTGTGCACAGAAGGGCGCACACACCTAGAATGGAATGGGCATGAGTCCATCTTGAAGAGCACCAGTTACAGGGTAAGTAACCATCTTTTCAGGAGTCCTGTGGTTCATTATCTATTCTGCTTTAGACTCCTAATATGACCTGAGGTAAGTTACTTAAGTTTTAAAGATATTTAGACAGATATCTGCATATTTTGGTGACTAAATACCTTTAAAAATCTTGCCGTTAGGCAATTGGGATAATAGTACTTCCCTGCCTCATGGGTGAAGTGATATTAAATTCCTCAAAGTTTGTGAGGTGCTCTGATTGTACAGTAATGGGAGCAATATGAATACCTTAGATAGATGTTGTGGTAAAGTCAAGCCAGATGGCTACGGCAGGGTACTTCAGGGCCGATATGTGAGCCCTAGAATGCTCAAAGCCCTCTTCCCTACAGGCAGGAGAGAGGTTACAGCTGGGCAATCGGGCACCTGGAACCAATTCAGAACCAACCCAGGTGTGCTTAAACCCTGCCCTGCACTAAAGACAGGGAGGAGGAGAGGAAGGAGCTGCTGGAGTATTGGAGAGAGAAGTTTGGAGATAGAGTTTTTGAGATAGAGGTTTCTACTGCTGGGGAAGCAGAGCAGAGGAGACCCTGAACCTGGACACCCAGCCTACAGGAAGAACAGGTACCCCGCTGGGCCACTGGCACAAACAGGCTAGCTGCCCTCCCCAGTGAGGTTGGGGAGACAGCCCCTCAGGCCTACAGTAAGGCCTGCACCTGCTTGCCCTGTAGGGAGTGGCCAAAGAGAGGGGAAGATCCAGAGACTTACCTGGACTGGGGTGGGACTACCTGAGGCCCCACTGCCTACAGAGACTGTCGCCAGTGGGCAAGCGCCAGAAAGGGGGGCTGGCATACCACAATGCATACCAAGAAATGGACATAACAAAGTAACCATATAACCTTATTATAAACCACCCCTCTTCCTTCTTTTCTTCTCCCTATTTTTTCCTCTGATTGAATCTTGTGTAAAATAAGATTGTAAGCTTCTCAGGGCAGGGACAGTCTTTTATTTGTTCCATCAAGTTGTGAACATTCTTTGAGCACTGTACCATAACTGGTGATAATGGCAGAGAGAGGAAGTGATAGAAAACAACTTTCTTTTAAGGTTTGTGTGTGTGACTTTGTTACATTTAGATTGGGGTTCAGGAGTACAATCCAGACCAGTGAGGGATTGTGTCACCTCCTGCTCTGTAATCCTGGGTGCCTTGCAATGCTTCATTCATGTAGATCCCAGCCTAGGCTGCTCACAGCCAGCCTACCAGCATCCAGGTCACACTCTTAGTGTCTGTGTATAGCTGTGTCTGACCCCAGCAGCTTGCCAGAAACACACCAGTCATACTCTGGCTTCTACCAGCCTTGGTTACAACCAGCAAGATGACTTCACTAAACCCCTAATCCTAAATTTCCCCAAAACCATGTGCCCTGAAGTTTCCAGCCCTCACCTGGACAACTCAGAGAAATAATAAGGTTTGTTGCTCTTGTAAAGAGAAAACCACATCACAGCATATTAATTTAGCTGGGGTAAATACACCTTTCCTTTAAACACACCACTGAGTTAGTTTATAGTAAAATAAAAGACATTTATTAGCAATAGGACACAAGTTAAGTGATAATATATCAGAGGAATAAAGTTAGGGTTACAAGAAAATAAAAGAGGAAACAAGTGTCTACAAGTCTAAAACTTAATTTAGCAAGATACAAGGTTCTTTCACCAGTCATTCTTCTTCCCAACTGTGGTGGACTTTCCCTCAGTCAGGACATTATACAAAAGTAAAAGTTGCTGGCTTCCCTTGTTGCCTTAAGTGAAAGATCTTTACTAAAGCATTTTCTTACCTATATTCGGTTCCAGAGACTTCAGCTCCCTCCCCACGACTCCCCATCTTTCTCAGCTTGCAAGAACTGTTCCTTTATACCTGTCTAGTGATGGATGGCAAAGATTATATTTGCTTATATTTTCCAAAGTTCAATGAACTTGTTTCAAGAGGCAGGATAACCTTATGCTGTTCTTCCCTTCCAGTGGGCTTCATACCCTCCTGTATGATTTCTATGCAAAAGAGGGTTTCCACTGTTTCTGATTCCACCAGGCTTAATTTATATAGGAGACAAGCTGTGACATGCCCTTCTTTCTGGGCAGACTGTGCAGCCTAATATCATTGAGTATTCATAATTCCTTACATAGTATTAATGCATACATTTCACAATGATACAAATCACCAGTGTGTCATTAGCGTTCAGAAAAGACTTCACTCAGTACGTGCGTATAATACAGTAATATTGTATACAATTAGTTTTAATTGCTTCTCACTCCACGTTCAGACCCCCTGTCTTTATAGACGAGAAAGTCTTTAAAATGGATTCTTCTGAGGATTACCTCTCAAAGTAAAGTTTATTCAAGCTCTGAGGAAGGCATGCTCCATGATCTTTCTTCCCCACTTGTTTGCTGAAATGCAAAATTGTTCTGTGTCCTGCCATCTCCTTCCCCTGCTGTCTTGATAGTCCTGTTTCTGTTTATATGTAAATATGTATCTTTATTGTTTTTGCTTGAATATTGGGCTGATCAGAAAATCAAATACACTGTCCTTTGTCTCATATGGACCTGTTTAACAGCTCGCTCTGACATACTTGGTTTACACACTCTTTGTCATAATTCCAGCAGTGGCGTACCAGCAGAGGGGCGGGTGCATGGCCCCCGGCCACCAGCCTGGGGTGAAGGGCGCTGGCCCATCCAAAAATGTATGTAGTATGTAGGGTGTGAACACGGGGGTGCCTAGTGTTACAGGCTTGCAATATATAATCGTGCCATTTCATCATTAATAAACCATAATTTGAAGAGATGTAATTTAAAGGTGAATTCTTTCATTTAGATGATGTATACATAGGTATTCAAATGTGAACTCTACTGCATCTAGCTTTACTGAGTCACCTCATTCAGGGCCACTGTATTATTTACCTTATATTCATCTCCATAACAGTCATCAACTATTACAGTGGTGATCATTCTCTAGAGCAAGAATGACAGGCAATCAATGTCAGTTAGATTACAGAATGGTATGAGGACCTCATTCTCACCAAAGTCTGACTACAATTGCTGTCTATCATCACATCTTGGATGCATTCATGTTGAACAAGACCCAATAGCAAGAGTCTAGCTTGCTTCAGAATCAGACTTCATCTCATATGTTAGCACAACAATTGGACAAGCTAGGCATGCTGCTTTTTAAACACTGAAAAACCTCTTTGTTTACCTCTCTATGGGCACTGTAGTGGTCTTTTCAAATGACAATGAAAGTTTAACTTACTTGTAGCAATGCTTTAAAAAAGTATTAAATGATTAATTTTCAATATTTCTCTTGCTATTTAGAAGAAAAATTGAGTCTCTGACATATCCTTCAGATATTAATGTAGATTTTTTTCACATGAGAAGCTGTGGAAAAATATGTATTGCCTGACACAGTGAATTAATGAGGCAGCCTTTAGTACTACATCTTCATTTGGGGGGGTTGGTTCACATGCCAACTCTTTATTTAAGTGACTAATAATCATTATAAAGTTACAGTTCTAAAAGTGTAGAGATTAGAAAGTCCAGGCCTCCTCAGCCTGAATATCTTGTGGAGAGAGAAGGCTTTACTATCTTTTTCCCTTCTTGAGCAATTTAAAGATTTCTTTCATGTAGAACTTTAAATTCTCTTGAGAATCCTCACATAGCATTTCCCAAAGATTGTAAATGGAATTAGATTGTCTCAATAAAAGACAAAAAATTTGCTTTAATTTTACTCACTTGAGAATTCTTGCCAGGATCCCCCCTCCAGATGATGTGCTCACTTTGGGTGTGCAAGCTCAGAATTTAGGAATAGCAACATTCATTGGAGTTGTGTGTATACCCTGCCTACATCCTTGTGTCTCACTGCCAAACATATAGTAGAACTTTTGAGTTACAAACACCAGAGTTATGAACTGACCAGTCAACTACACTCTCTATTTGGAATCTGAAGTATGCAATGAGGCATCAGCAGAGACAACAAAAGATGGAAATACACTACAGTACAGTACAATACTTTGTTAAAAATAAATAGCTAAAAATAATAAAAGGAAAGTTTAAAAACAAATTGACATGGTAAGAAAACTGTTCCTGTGCTTGTTTCATTTATATTAAGATGGTTAAAAGCATCATTTTTCTTCTGCATAGTAAAGTTTCAAAGCTGTATTGTGTCAATGTTCAGTTGTAAACTTTTGGAACAACCACCATAACAGTTTGTTCAAAGTTACAAATATTTCAGAGTTACGAACAACCTCCATTCCCGAGGTATTCATAACTCTGAGATTCTACTGTATATGAATGGCACAGTCCCAACTGCCACTCATTTCCTTCTAGCTTCAGTGCTAGAAGGAATATCCTTCAGTGATATCCTTTGTTTATTCCATCAATCATCTTCCACCTACCCTTTTTCTTTGAGAAAATATAGCATTTAAAGACACAGCTAGTTGCACTACCAAATGTTCCATTATAAACCTATGTTCCCAGTTGCTTTATAACTGCCAAATTTTAACCATTTGGATTGAAGTTTTCATGTTTGCCCTCTACCTGGGCTGTTTGTTTTTGGCTTTTTTTTAAGTTTCAGCAAAATATATGCTATCATTTCTGAGTATGAGGCTAGACAATAACAGTTTTATCAGGGTTATTTTTTCCCAACCATTTTTATTTTTGTGAAGAACTCTAGCATCCCTGTGCTTTGGAGCAAGGACTTGAGATTTGATGGAAGGACTAAATATGCCAAATCTATATGCTTGGCAAGGCTGACGGTAGTCACTAGATCACATTTCTATCCAGAGTCAGGAAAAGTCATCAGTATTCTCGATTTCCGGCATTCCTCTGCTATCTACCAAATAGTTATCAATACTGTTCCACATGATGGAATTTTTTTTCTTAAAAGCTTTGGAAATTTTATACAAACACTTTTAAAAATAATATTGAGGCTGCAAAATTAAGCATTCAAAAATTAAGACTATTCACTAAACTTCTTAAAACACCATAAACAATTTTCCTCCTTCCCATTCTGAAATGTCAGGGAAAGCCTGGGCAAAAAAGAAGTCCTTGGGAATCAACAAATTCAGATCTTGTCAGACCAACTTTTGAATGGAGAAAGCATCTTTTTACACATTTGTATGTTGGTATCAGTAATGACAGAGAAAAAGTAATGATAATAGAGTTTTAGCAATTGGTACTTTTATAAAATTAGTTGTGTATGCCAAGAGTTTGTAAGGGCCTTATGTAGCTATAACATTGTCTCAAAAGGGAATAATTTCTGTTTGAATTGGTTCCCCAGAGTGGTAATTAGTTTGTGGGTGGTACACAATTTTGCCTTTGGGGTTTTACTCCCCTCAAGAAAGATGTTTGAGTTCTTAAACCAAGTAAAGGGAATTAAATGCTATGGAAGTTGAATAATTCTCTTTTTACTAAGTTTGGAAACTTATAAACCTATAAATTTTTATCTCTAGAGTAAAAAAAAAATCTTACAAAGCTGTGAGTAAAGGTAAAAATGAAAAACAAACTTAGTTTAGATCACATAGCCCAATCTACAGGAAACATATGCAGGGCGATGGACCAAATAACCTAAATATGTCTTTTTTTCATTGCTGTCTGCCAAAAGCAACCAACCAACCATATATTAACTGATTCACACAGATTTTGCTTGTACAAACTTCATTAGAGGCCCTCAGTGGCAAATAATTTGTTGGGGGTTGAGGCTGCGGTCATATGAGATAACTACATACTCCTTTTGCTGGCATGCAGGGCCACTAGAGGCCAGTGCAGCCCAAAGAAGTGGGTGCTGTTATCTGATGCAGAGTTGGGGGTCACTAAAGTAATGGGAATGTATTTATAGATTCCTACAATATGGAACTTTGATGGAAGTAAGCTACCCCCAAAGCAGAAACCCTCAGGGTAACACTTCCTGGTCTCGGCTGATGTAAATTCTCCTCAGCAGCATTGAACTTATTGTTGCTAGAAGGTGTAATTTATACCACCCTGCCCAGTTTTTTTTTCAGTATCTAGTCTCTATAGTCTAGGATACTGTACACAAGACCTTTTAAAATGCATTTTTGTTGTATTTGTTTATTATGCCTTCTCAACGGTTTGAAATACCATTTGTTGACCAACAGATTGGTCCTGTCCATTTTGGGAAAAATTATTGCCCCTTTGTTTTCCCCTAGATAACATTTTTGTTTACTTTCTTGTTTGTGCAGAGTTGGCTTCAGTGATTTTTGCACAACTCTAGAAATCAGATTTGTTACGTAACTTAAATCCTTCAGTTAGTGTGAATTTAAAAGAAATTTTAAAAGAAAGTAAGTTGAAAATGTTCAGTAGCATTAAAGACAGTCAGAACATGTTGCTAGTCCATTCTCACCCACACTTGGTTTTCACTAGAGACTTATTGGTTAACAAAATATTACTGGTTCAAATTTAACTACACATTTATTTTTATTTTTTTACCAAAAAGCTGAGCTGCTTTAAACTTCACAAAACTTCAAAATATTGGAAATTATGTAAATCATCCATAAATGTGAACTATGCAGGCTGTTACTCTGTTTAAAACAACAGATTATAGAAGTTTTAAAAATACTACTGCATATAATTAGAATATACTTTTTTTGTATGTTATCTCCTTTGTGGCTCATGACAATCCTAGCTTCAGAGATTTAACGGTAGCAACTCTAACTCATCCCACTACAGCGAACTGAACTATTGTTACGAACTGCCCATCACCCTAGACTACAATAGGATCTAAATATATGATCCCAGGCTACCGTTACAGCAAGTAAGTAAAATATCACTCCCTGCTTGGTGGTCCAGTGGGGTGTACTGGCTGTAATCAGATCAACCTTTTCCTCTGTCTAGTCTGTCACCATTCCACAACATACTAGGGTTGCCAGCTTTCTAATTGCAGAAAACAGGACCCTGCCCTGCTTCTTCCCTCATAAGGCCCCACCCCCTGCTCTACCTCTTCCTCCAAGGCCTTGCCCCTGCTCACTTCTTTACTTCCCACCCCCCATAGCTCGCCGCTGTCACCTGCCCCCTTCCTCTGTGCTCGATCCTTTTCACTTCCCTCTCCCTCCCCCCCAGCAGGCTTCGTCTGCTCCAGGATTGGAATAGGAGTTGCAGTCTGATATGGAACCTGCCACCTGCCTGCCCACAAGATGCAAGTGAGAGGTGGTCTTGTCTGAGCAGGGGTAGTACAAGTTGATGACCCAGCATGTCCTCCCAACTGCAGTAACCGGACTTTTGATGTACAGTCAGTGCATCTGACCAGACACTGCCAGGGTCTCTTTTTGATCATACTTTCCAGTTGGAAACAAGGCACATGGCAACCCTACACACCACACTGAGAAGCTCTTAACACACTCATATATACTCTAAGCCAGAGGTTGACAATAGGCAGGCTGTAGGCCAAATCTGGACCACCAGACACTCTTGAGTGGATCCCGAAATCATTTTATTTATTTATTATTATCGTCGTTGTTTTATTTTCTCTGGAGTCTGGACCTTGACTCTACCTTGACCAAGAAATTCAGATCTTGACAAAAACTAATCGACTACCCTTGCTCTAGGCTATGCATGCACCCTGCGACAGACATGTACACAACATGTCCAGACATGCTCCATCATGGCTCCCATTACTGCTGGAAAATGGGAAACACATACTAAAAAAATAAACATAAAAAACAAGTATGGTAAGGAGTGGCCCATATAGGGGCTTTCCAGTCCCCTAACACTATAGAAACTTTGATTCTGAAATTTCTTGATTTTGCAAGTTTAATTTTAATCATTAAAGTTACTTATCATAGGGTTTTTTTGTAATATGTTCATTTTCTTTTTTTATTTAAAAGCAATTTTAAAATAAAGGCTCTTCAAAATATATGAACCACTCTTGTAAGTCAGATCTTCTGTATTACTGGAATTTATTTTTTTTGTTTGTTTTAATGGTTTATCATTCGTTCTGCATGACTTGCTCTCTGAATTGAAATGCATATGTTCCTGTGTTTCAGATTGGAGAATTTGTTTACCTGGTGGAGGGGACATGTGGCATACCTTTGCCTTCAGGCTTGCTTCCAATGGATAGTCCAAATGTTCTGCACATTAGCAGTACCTTAAAAGGTAGAGTAAATGAAGGGGGGGAAATGAAATAGGAAAAACATCATCCTTTTATAATACATTGAGCTCTCTTGGCATTTAAGGGAAGGAAAATAAATATAGAAGGGAAGATGAGCCATTTTACAATGGAAGGAGCCTTTGAAAGATGTTGCAAAACAAACTTGATCTAAAAATTGTTCCTTTAGTCATATGCGTTTACAGTACTTTTTCATTTTTTGCCGCCCAGAGCTTTTTCAAATTAGAGGCTGCTTGTGACTCTCCTAACCTGGTATCTCTCTTCAGGTAAACTAGAATTATTTTTCAGCTTGGCCATATCAATATTTTTCTCTCCAAGATACCTCAATCCTTTAGTACTGTAGTTTGACACTACTGGAACCAGTAGTCTCTTGCTTGTGTTAGAACTTTACTAGATGTGAAATATTGACACTTTGTATGCACGTTTGTTATATCCTGGTGTGATCCGACACCTGTATGCCTTGGAGCACAGTGAACTAGAGCCAAAATGGTGTCAACTGGATGTCTCAGAAATATCTCACTCAAAGAAATACATATGGCCCCTACTTAGAATTCCTTATGGCTTGTCTTTTACATGGTATGTTATTGTGTACAAGCTGGAGTGCAAATATTAGTATGCACCAGTGGGTCTCTCAGTAACTGGCCTGAGGGACCCCGTTGGTGTGCACTAAAAGTTTGCTAGTGCATGTTAACATAGTCCCATTTCAAATAATACTATGTCAACAAGCACTAGGGAACTTTAATGAGTGCCAGTGGGGTCTTCATGGACAGTTAGTTTGATGATATGCTGATGTACACTAGAATTTATACTCTAGTTGTTGCGTACTCATGAACCATGTAGACAAGCTCTTGTTTATGCGTTTGCAGCATTACATCTTTGATGTTTCATTACACCCTTAATTTAGTTTCTGGATCTAAAGGCCAGTTCTGGAGAGCAATCCTGCAACTTTGTGCAATTAGTATTGTCCAAATCCATCTCCTTCAGGAGTTGTTGCTGCTTGTTAATGGACTGGGAATATATGGAGGCAATAGTCAGAGAAGGAAAGGTTATTTATCTAGAAACTGTAATCCTTTGAGTAATTGTCTCTATAGCTCTTTGTTCACAGAATATAGATCCACACAGCAAATTATCTGAAGCAGTGAAAGTTACTGGGGAAGTGACCTTTCTTTCATGGGTTGTGATTCAGACACACTCTTGCCTGACCATTTAATGAGGTCTGAACAGCTCTGTCAGTACAGGACTATTTCTCATGTGGATAATATGCCTCCAAGAGATTCTGGGAGACAGGACATCTTTAAATATAGTGCAACCAAAGAGAAATATAGCATTTATTAGATCAATTTAGGAAAGATAAAATGTAACTATCTGTTTAACCACCTCTAAAACATTGGTTTGGGCCCATCTCTCTTTAAAATACATATTTAAAAAAAAACTTACTCCATTTTTGGTGAAGAAAAACTGGCAGCTTGGGCTGTAAACTGCTGAGATGATGGCCATCTAATTACAGTGAAGAATATTTTTTTTTCCTGCTTTTGGAAGTGTGTTAATCATCACCCACCACTTGTTCTACAACAGTTTCAGCCATAGGTAATTGAAGACCTCTTCACACCATATGAACTTTATGGCTTATATGAGCTATGCTGAAACCTTCTTTCCTCTGGGCAGTTATCTAAACAATTTGCTCTCTCACTCACTGTCTCTAAATGAATCCCAATTAGATTCCTGATTATAATATATAAAAATTGAAATCAAAGGGAAAAAATAAGGGGAAAGTCATATCATGTCACAGTATCAATGCCTGTGTTCCTGTTAGGCATCTTTTTATTATTATTATTTTTAGATTTAGACTACTGTAGCCCCTCAAAGTGAGACATCTGTAGCATGGAGAGCTGAGTTTCAGAATGATATTGTCATTAGTTAGCAGTAATGTATAACATTTATAGTGTGCTCTAGGCTTTTACTGGTATTTTCTGCCCAATGCAAGTTCCTGCCATTTTAATAACTTGCGAGTAATTCAATTCAGAATTCTGCATTTGAAGAGTTTATGCCTCAGCCATTTTAAAGCACATCAGGCTGAAATGTGAAATGCACAAATGGGTTGCAAATGCTAAAACACCTCTCAGCTGTGCACTCTAAAGTATGGCTCTGAGATATTCAGTTCTCTGAGATTACAAGATTTTCCTCAATCATTCTTCCAATAGCTCACTTCCTCTTGCTTGTGTCTTTCATTCATCTCAGTGCCATTATTGACCATTCATTATCAAAAGACCTGTCTCGGTTATTATTCCATCAGGAGCTGTTCCTGCCCTCTGCTGTTCATTGTGGTATGGAACTTAGGTGACGCCTGGAGCAGCAGTGAAAAGGCACAGGTCAACCATAAAACCTACTCTGCTATGGGGCAGTAGCTACCCAGCACAGCCCATGAGTGGTCTTTTGTTTAACACCTGGAATGGGATGCCAGAGATCTGGGTTCTATTCCCAGCTCTAACACAGATTTCCTTTGTAAACTTGACCAAGTTATTTAATCTTGCTGTATCTCGCTTCCTCTATCAAATGAGAATAAAACTCCCTTTCTCCTAGTCTTACCTAGTTAGATTGTAAACCTTTTGTTTAAAGGGGATTGCCCTTTACTATGTGTTTGTACTGCGCTGCCACAGAGAAGACTCAATTTTACCTGTGGGTCTAGGTGCCAAGATAACATAAATAGGTGGATTACCTCACTCTCCAAGATGACTTCCCACTATAGATGTGTTCCACTGGAGAGAGAGAGAGAAATGGAGTAATCTCAATAACTCATACCCAGCTGTGGAGTTCACTTTCAGAAGATTCTGAGTCTACCACAGATTTTACTCCCTTCATATCAGAATTCTATTTCTTTGACCTAGCCTTTTGATCAGAACAACACTTACAAACAAAGGAGAGGATGGCGTTAGGAACAGTTCTGATTGGGGAGGATAGATAGAAAGATGTATATATTCACTGTGGTTTACTTATAATTTGTAAGGATCTCTGACATCCCAGCGATGAGGGCAGTATTAAAGCTTCAGTAGATTGTTGATAATTATTCCTCCCATAAATTTATGTAGATGAAAAGAAAATTAGTTAAAATATACCTTTTTGTTTATTATGAATAGCAACTTCCAATTTGGATCTCAGTCTGTGTTTTCAGTCCTTTTTGCTGCTTATAATTAGTCTAAAACTCAAAATATTATAGCAGAGCCTATAATATTACATTGAAGGCATTGAATGTAATATATTTGCTTGTCTTCTGGCCTACTTAATAAAAAAGGCATACAAATGTAATGACAGCTGACAAATGTCCTTGCTTATGGCAGGTCACCGTGGGGTACAGCCAGTTCTGTGCTTGAAATGTGGCCTGACTGATACTCTCGAAGAAAAGCTGAAGATCCCATTGATCAATGAAGCTAGAGAGAAGGCTCTGGCCGTTGCAGCACAGCAGCAGATGTCAGCTCTTGAATATGAGCGAAGAAAGGTCACAGGAACGTTGGAGAGCAGCAGTGTTCGAGCTGCAGTTGCAGCCTTAGGGCTGTCCAGAACTGAGGTAAAAAAACACAGTAAATCTGGAATAATATTACATAACTTCTCTTGATTTGTGAGATTGGGTTTGTTAAATTTCAGAAAATATGATTAAATGGGTAAAGATGTTATTTCTTTTTCATGCACAGAATAGTCCAGAAAGATTTTGTTTGCTTTCTGAGACATCACAAGTATTTTGAATTTAAGTTACTGGGTTTTTTACCCCACTGTAAAGTAATTCTATCGTTGTGAAATTTTTACTAGAGTAAAAGTAAAAAAAACAAAAAACCAACTCCCCCACCAAAAACAGTGACATCAGATTTCAGCTCAGTTAGTCTGTGCTGTTGGATTCTTCTCTGAAAATGTGACTGTAAGAGTTTCCATATTCCATGTAACAGACCTAATTATTGGTATCCTCTTTTCTGTGAATTTGTAATGCTTTCCTTTTCTTTGCTCCATTACCATGAGCTACTGTTTAACCATAAGCGCATTCAAATAGGATTCATAAGAAAAATATACTACCACAAGGAACATATACTAGCAGGTAGGACAGATCTGCTGTCAAGAGACTCTAACCTCCTTCCACGCTAAATGTTACTAAATTGCATTTATCTATGGATAACGTAGACATGCACAGGGTATTTGTCACATTTGTGTACTGATATCTCAGGAAGAACATCACAGCATTTTTTAAAAGTAAATTCTTCTAATTAGTGAACTGTAGTTTAGATCTTCTAGCCTTCTAGTGATAGACTCGAGTTCAGTCCTGTTTAGCTGAGCAAAGAGAAGGCTAAGAGGTGATTTGATTACATTCTGTAAGTACCTACATAGGGAACTAATATTTGATAAAGGGCTCTTAAGTTTAGCAAAAAAAGGGATAACATGGTTCAATGGCTGTAAGCTGAAGCTAGACAAATTAAAACTGAAAGTAAGGCATACATTTGTAACAGTGAGAGCAATTAACCATTGGAACAATTGACCCAAGACTTCGGGTGGTTTCTTTGTCATTGACAATGTGTGAAGCAAGACTGGATGGTTTTCTAAAAGATATGCCCTAGGAATTATTTTGGAGATGCTCTGTGGCCTGTGTTATACAGGAGGCCAGACTAGATGATCACAATAGTCCCTTCTGGCTGTGGAATCTATCAATCTATAACTTCAAGACATTCCATCAGGAATTTGAACATTTATATTGTAGTAGTGTTACTAAACTTGTAGAGACCTAGAGAATGATTTGTTAATTTTTAAAAATATCAAATTTTAGTATGTGAGTGAACCCATAATATTTGCAATATCACTGAACATATAAACACATTTCCATTATGAAAATAAAATATAGCCGTATATTGATCATGGCCCAGACTCTGGGCTGTATATTTTCACTCCCTCTGGATCTTGAGCCATCTGACCACCAGGTAGGTCCCTGGGCAGCTCTCTCTTATGCCAGCTGTATAACCATAGTTTTCCCTGGATGTGGCCTCAGTGTTCTGAGGTAGAGGGTAGCACAGAGGTTGCTACAGCAGCCTTCTACCACTAGAGGATTCCCCTATACAAGGGAAATCCTCTACTTAGCAGCTATATTGACTGTAACAGTGCTTTGTGCCACCAGAACAGTGCAAAGCAGTCTTAATGGGACTGACGATCCTGCCTTTTACATAATATGTAATTGAATAGGTTAAACGTTGGTACGGGAATTGTGGCCTGCTCCCCTGTGTTTGAAAAAAATAAATGAAAACAATACCACATAATACTAAAGAAAATCAAACTGTTACGTGTGTGTGAATGTATGAATTGTGGTGAGGAATGGTATGCAAAGACAACTCCCACTCCTAGATCCCCAAGGATATTGCCCAATATCCTTGTATCTCTCTCTTGCACATGCTTGCTTTGTAAAGTTTTCTTTTAAACAATATATTGCAAATTAATATATAAAATAAGAATAATATACTCTTTATACATCAATGTACAATGTGTTCCTTACCATGGGATGCAATCCTGACTCTGCAGAACTCTTATAGATGTCAGGGGGGCCAGGATATACATCCATGGTATCTAGCCTTAAGTTTCTTTTTACGGATGCTAGCTAATCACTTGCTAGATGACAGTTTTGGAGTGTTCCATACATAATGATTGTGTACTTTTTAATATATACTGAAACATTAGCTCTGGATGTAGTTAGGACTGTGAATATAGAGGGAATTAGTATAGTGTCTTGTACCAGTAGTCATGCTAACACCTAATGAGAGTCCTAATGTAATTTGAATCTTAGAGTGGTTGATTAGAATCAAGATAAGGTGTCAATATTTAATAGTGAGATATAAAAATATTTGAAATGTCATATCTGAGAATCAATAATAAAAATTAAGATGACTATAATATGCAGAGAGAGCCCTTTCCCTTTTGCAGGAAATATTCTTTTTGTCAAATATAACTTCAAGAGAAGTGTCATGAAGCTTAGCTTTGATTGATGCAGAAGAGATGTATTTAACAGATTAAAACCAATATATTTCTCCATTTGGTAAACCATTGTAAAGTTTAAACTCCGAAAAGCGATCATAATAAAGTCTGTCATAAATTCACATTTATTGTTCACATAAAAACAGTTCATAGTGTAGAAATTATGACAGAGCTTATTGAAGAAGCTTTTGAGTATAGTTATGTTTTACAATTTAACCTGAAGCTCAAGGGCTACATTCTGGTTTGATGTCTAAATTGCCTAAAAAATCTGTGGTTTGGTAAATGTATATAGATTTGTGAAGTCCTTTAGAAAGAATTTTATAGATTAGTGCATAAGTAAAGAAGCTTTTGAAACAGATCCAATTACACATATGAAGAGAAGGATAGGTGCTATCTACACTATTATTGCTTGCCAACCCTACTTTGGTACCTGTAAAACTGAAATTATATACATCTTTATTCTTAGTAATGTTTGTGTTAGCCTTTTATTTTGTAAAGAGCACAGTTTTTAACTGAAGAACTTGTGCTTGGGAGTCAGAGTAAAAAATTCAGGTTCATTACTTGTACAGTATGTGATCTTAGCCCCTCTATTTTTGGCACATTTTCCTAAAATTCTGCTGGTAGTTACTTCTTGTCACATAAAGAGCAGTTTATGCTGAGTCTCTGAAAATTGTGTTTATTAGAAGAATAATGTGTCTATATTTCTCTCCAGTGAAACACTGATTATTTATTTATTCCATTGTGCTGCTGCCCAAAGGCTCTAAATCAGGATTGGCACAACATTGTGTTAGGCAGTGTGCAAACAAAGAATAGGAAGACTCATTCCCTAACCCTTAGTGCTTGGAATCAATGAACACAGAAACAAAACGTGGGTGGGAGGAAAGTAATATAACATACAAGTAAATGATCGAGGTGATAATTAGGATACATCTGGTTAATTATGTGAGTGAGGGAAAATGGTAGGAGGGGAAAGTTTAGGTAAACAAAGGTAACAGGAGAAAAGAAAAGGGAAAGTGGGCATTGAAGAGAGAGGAAAGAATAGAGTGGAGCAGGGCAGGTTGGGAGAATGAGGCTGCCAGAGAAGGGACTGTGATGAATGAAGCAAGCAAGAGGTTGGGGCAAAAAAGTAAAAATAAAAATCAGCAAACAGAACAAAATGTCCAGAATCCATAGTGTAAAATGTTCTGCATTGTCATCAATGGTTCTGGGAGTTGTGTGGGTCTGAAAATGGGGGTAGGGGTCCCAACATGGACCATTCACTACCTTGCATCTGCACTATTGCCCTAGGTCTTGCCCCTCAGTGGTGGGGACAGATGTGTGGTGGTCTCTGTCCCCAGTGATTGGTTGAGCCTTTCCTCCTCCTAGCCCATATAACTGTGTGAAAAGGATTCTTGGAGCCCAATGCTTGATTAAGTCCTATCTGAGTGAAATAATGGTGGGGACCCGATTGAGGCTCTCCTCTCCTTCAGCTTCCACTGTGTTGGAGTCTCTGTTACTGGGGCTTTCAGCTCTTTCTCTTGTAGATGCTGGGTTTTTGGGACCTGGTATCTTGAGATGGTGTGGATGATCATTTACACTCTGCTCAAGTTCTGGTCTAGGGGAGGTGAACAAAAAGCTCTCTTGTGGTCTAAACGCTGGATCACTACTGCTCTGCTGCCCTGGCTCAGTTCACTGTGGAATGGAAACACTGCTGTTTCCCCAACCAGTAATCATGTTATTCCAGGAGGGAAGTACCTAGGATTTGGTGCATATTAAACAGTCAATTTTTCAACAACAACGAAAGAGATCTTGGGTCAAATTCTTGTCTCAGTTGCATTTTTGGAAATGAGATCATAACTGGGTCCATAATCTTTCTTTCCCAGTACTCAGTGTCCATCTTCTATCAAAGTGAAAGGGTGTCATTATGTATTGTTTATATTTTCTTTTATAGCAAAGGATCCTAGAATTTTTCATAGCTAATTGCAGGCTACACATATAGAATCATACAATCATAGAAGATTATGGTTGGAAGGGACCTCATGAGATCAACTAGTCTAACCTCCTGCTCAAAGCAGGACCAACCCCAATTAAATCATTCCAGCCAGGGCTTTGTCAAGCTGTACCTTAAAAACCTCAAAGGATGGAGATTCCAACCCTCCCTAGGTAATCCATCCTAGTGCTCCACCATCCTTCTAGTGAAAATGTTTTTCCTAATATCCAACCTAGACCTCCATCACTGCAACTTGAGATCATTGCTTCTAGTTTTGCCATCTACTACCACTGAGAATAGCCTAGTTCCCTTCTCCTTGGAACCCTCTTTCAGGTCATTAAAGTTAACTATCAAATCATCCCTCATTCTTCTCTTCTTCAGACTAAATAAACTTAGTTCCCTCAGCCTCGCCTCATAAGTCATGTGCTCCAGCCCCCTAATAATTTTCGTTGCCCTCCACTGGACTCTTTCTAATTTGTCCACATTCTTTCTGTAGTGGGGAGCCCAGAACTGGACACAATACTCTAAATGAGGTCTCACCAGTGACGAATAGATCAGAATAATCACTTCCCTTGATCTACTGGCCATGCTCCTACTAATGCAGCCTAATATGCCGTTAGCCTTCTTGGCAATAAGAGCACACTGTTGACTGATGTCCAGCTTCTTGTTCACTGTAACTCCCAGGCCCTTTTCTGCCAAACTGCTGCCTAGCCAGTTGGTCCCCAGTCTGTAGCAGTGCATGGGATTCTTCCATCCTAAATGCAGGACTCTGCACTTGTCTTTGTTGAACCTCATCAGATTTCTTTTGGACCAATCCTCTAATTTTTCTAAGTTACTCTTTATCCTATCCCTTCCATCCAGTGTATCTACCACTCCTTCCCCAGTTTAGTGTCATCTACAAACTTGCTGAGGGTGCAATCCACCCCATCCTTGAGATCATTAATGAAGATGTTGAACAAAACCGGCCTCAGCACTGACCCCTGGGGCACTCTGCTTGTTATAGGCTGCCAATTGGGCATTGAACCATTGAGCATGATGATTTAGCCAGCTTTCTGTCCACTTTATAGTCCATTCATCCAAACCATACTACTTTAACTTCTTGTTAAAATACTGTGGAAGACAGTATCAAAAGCTTTGCTAAAACCAAGGTATATCACGTCCACCGCTTTCCCCACATCCACAGAGTCAGTCATCTCATCGTAGCAGGCAATCAGGTTGATCAGACATAACTTGCCCTTGGTGAATCCATGCTGACTGTTCCTGATCACCTTTCTCTCTTCCAAGTGCCTCAAAATGGATTCCTTGTAGATCTGCTCTATGATATTTCTTAGGACTGAGGCTGACCACATATAGCCACAATTAAACTATGTAGATTTCAATACATCATTCAGGCAGCATCTGTTATGTACAGTGAAAGAGGGTACAATGTCCCCAATTTTGGAGAATAGTTGAGCACAGAAAATGGAGAGTCAGGGCATAATGTTGATTTATTGGAGAGTGGTTAGAAGTCATAGGTCGGAAGGAACAAAGGGAGTTAAGATGAGATTTGAAAATAATCATTGAGACAGTTAGGTCCAGGAAAGCTCCCACACTGCCTCAGTCACCTTTAGCTGAAGAATCTACAATGCAGAGAAAAGGGGAATGGGATACTTAGGGAGCAAACAAGATGAATAGGGATGAATAGAAAAAGTCAGAAAGACAAAGGGGAACTAATCTACAGACAATATTAATAAATTAATGAAGTCTGATGCTTGTAACAAAGCCTAATTTTCTAACTGCTCATACTGCAAACTCATCCTGGGAACTGAAAGTCAGTTATGTTCTTCACCAGTAATAAAAAATTCACATTTTGGAACATCATTAACAGTTACGTTAATGCATGAGCTAGAATAAAATCTGCCTCACTCTCATACAGTGGCTGTACAGTGAAAGCTGGAGTAAATATTAGTAAACCTTATATTTATCACTAAATAAACAGATATGATTTGGAATACATACAAAAGGAACAGATTGGTTGTATGACAAGTATCTTTTTTCACCATTTCAGTGTTAACTACACCTTTGGCCCCCTTCTACTTTCTTGAGAGCACCTACTTAAAAAGTTCAGGCTTCCTAGCCATCACCTCTCTTGGGCAAAGACTTGCATCAATCTGGCTCTCAAAATGGAGGGTTTAGGCTTGCAGTCCCTCTGCACTTCACTCTGATTTCCCCAGCAGGTGTGACTGGGTCCAACAGCTGTGGCTAACCTTTCACCAGGGGAAACAACTAGTTACCAACAAGCCACCACAAAGGCCCTAGCAAAATATATTTATTCTTAGGGTAAAAGCATTACAGAGTAAACATATAAAAATGTTCGTATGTGCATGCTAAAAATGTATCAGAGATCACCCATCAGTCTTATGGGGCACAGTTAAGCCAAGGTCTTTCCAACCCTTCCACAAGGGTTGGGCCCTTGGGCAGAAAGTCCTAGATCAAAAGAAGGCCTTTTGTTTATTTAAACTCACGTTTTTTATATTAAAAGCATCTTCTTTGTCCATTGGTCTCTAGTAACTTTCTGGAGTTGCTTACAGTTTCAGTGACTAGCCTTAATCAGCCATCTAATGTTTTTAGTTCCTGGAGGAGTTTTGTAACCTTCCTCTCGTGGAATTGCATATAGTCTTTGGCTAACAATGATTCATAAGCCATTCACAAACTTAATACAGTATGTTCCCCCAAAGATACTGCATGCTGTTGCAATCTGTCACACCTTTTACATAGTTTTTTTCTGAACACAGCTGTACTTTAAATCAACCAGTTTTACAAAAAATAAAAGATATTGGTCCAGATATGATCATCAAAATGTTTACTACCTTTAATAATGTTTGGCAAGGATGCAGGACAAGTTTGACAATTTCATATCTCAAGTCAGAGCCACAAAAATATCTCATATTTAAAAATAGGGGAGAAGTGTGAGCATGGACCCCGCAAAAAAAACATGCTTTTTAAAATAATGATATATTTCTCCAAGAACAGTACAATTTATCTCTATATGTTCAGACATTCCACTGAAAATTTTGCAACCAAATAATTGTGTTATTACTACATTTACCTAGGTTTCTCCAATTATATTGAATTTCTGACTGCAGTATTGGACAATCATCTGATACCAATAGCATCCAAACTATGTTTGCCAATTTTTTATCCAAATGCCTCATAGATTTGGAGCCAGAATAAACTGATGGATTTATTTATTAAATTCTGTGACTCCTGTCACAAACAATAAAGATGAGCACTCTTATTCCAAGCTATCTCACTGATTTAAAAATAATACCAATTCTGCTCTGGGACAGGCTAATATCTCATGAGTGATTTGTTTCATCTGTTGAATTTTGAAGGCAGTGTCAGTGTATTCCCAGCCTCAAATAAAAGATAGAAGTAGATAATGAAGTCATCCGATATCTTACCTTAAGAAGCAACTCTGTTCGTCCTTCTTGTGACTGTCCTGAAAAAATACATAGTACTAAAAATTATTCAATGTTCTGTTTAGGTAAGCAATGCCTCGATCTCACATGACTACACCTATGTTTCATGGAGAGGGGATTTTGAATATACACCTACATTTTTATATATTGTTGTATGAATAAACTTTATATTAGCAGTTGAAGTTTAACAAAGGGCCCAAATTCCACATCTGCTTTAAGGTTTCACAGAAGTTTAAACTGTCCCACCAAATAATGAAGAATAAAGCATATAGACCATGTCCTGCCTTGTCCTGCATGAATTATTGATTCAAACAGTACTTAATAATAATAATAATAATCGTATTCAGTAGCTAACTTTTTGGATTGTGGATTTTTTTTCCTTCACAAATCCTTTCCGTAATTAAAAAAAGGCAATGCAGAGAAATTATGGGTCTGTTCTTCGCTCACCAGTTGTGCACATTTTCTACTAACTTTAGTAAGAGTTGTAACATTATTATAGGGAGAAGATAGGTCTTAAAGTATTAATAATATTAAGCACCTGACTAGTAAACTAGTAAAAGGATCAACTTTAACTTCAGATTCTCTTTTGTGAATTCTCTGTACAGAGACCCACTGTTGGAAAACCTGTGTCTTGGAACAATGGGACATGGCATTATGTAAAAGCGGTAGCAACTGGGGACACACACATGTCCTTCACACACAGCTGAATGTTTGAAGCAGTTGAAAAACCGTGCTGTATATTTCTCATCATATACAGCTTAACAGAAGTTTCTCTATACCATAAGCTTGTGCAATTTTGAGAAAGAAGAGAGAGTGAAGTGTAAAAGTTGCAGTTATTGAGGAAAAAAGAAAAACTGGCAAAAATGACCAATGATGATGAACAAATTTTTAAACTTGGGTACATAAGAAGGACTAGCTTTGAAGTATGGTTACTTTCTGACATTATTATTTGCTGAACTAGCTGATAACTGCTGCCCATGGCAGTATGGTAGAGATACTGAAATATTTGATAGGCCATGCTACTTTTGAGCAGTTTAACGTATTAAATTATTTCAGTGAAACTATAATGCTGCCATAGTCTGTCAAGTTTAGTTTTTGATATGATAGTTGAATACATAGATTGAACTCAAGCTAGTCACTCAATATTGTGTTGATGAGAAATCCAGAAATGGCTTTTACCAAAAGAAAGAATGTTTTTGTCCAGAAAATTCCATATATTCCCTCTGATTCATACAACTCAATGAAGTATCTTGCAAATATCACTTTAGCTCAGTTTTAATTGATTACTTATAAAGCAGTACACAAACTCCTTCACTCCCACCACAAAACATTTGATACTTGTGTTGGGCTTTCCTTGTTCTTAAAATTGTTCAACAATTCTGAAGACTTGGTGAAAAAATTCCAGAAGTATGCAGTTTAGAGTAGCAAGTGAAAAAATGCTATATTGTTTTAGTATATTTTCTTTTTACATTCTTCCCGTCCTTGAAAAGCTTTAAAGATTTTCTATTTGTTTCTGAGCAGCATAAGAACCCTTTCAGACACATTTAAAGAGGCTTGTGGATCATAAAATGTGTTCACATTTGTAAGAAGAAGAGTTTCCAGGTTCATTTTATCCACTATTTGATTCACTATTTTTCAACTTAGAATTAATTGTATGGGGAACCTACCTGTTATAATATTTGGAAAAGATACCTTGTCAATAGCCAGCTATTTTACCTGTTTAAATATACACCCTTCTTTTTGTTTTAGCCTATGAGTTTATTTACTTCAAAGTCTTCATTACGATTGCACTCATTATTCAAGCTTACATATTGTTCCTTTATTTGCAGAGAGATGCATTGCATAGGCCTGCTCAATACCCCCCAAAGTTAAAATCTATGGACTACAGTATAGAAGTGAGCATGCCAGAGTATTTTGAAATCCCTGAAAAACTGTCCATTCCTGTGTTAGCAACAAGCAGAGTTCATTCTAAAGCCTTTTCGGAGGAAGACCATCAGGTTGTGAAAGGAACAGGTAATAAGCAACTTACTATTTGAACTGCAACTACTAACTTGACATCCTTAACCTTGAACTTTCCTTCTCCTCCCATACAGTTTCCCCCCCCAATTCTTTCCCACTATAGCTACAAAAAGTATGTCTACACAGCATTTTGGGCCAAGTGGCAATGAGCATCCCAGCCCAGGTGGACAGGCTTGAGCTACTGGGGCTTGTGCTAGCTCTCTAAAAATATCTGTATAGATAGTGCTTTGAAGTTGTGTTCATGCTGGAGCTCAGGCTCTGAAGCCAACCCACCTCCCTAGCCTTCTGCTGGCTCCAAAATGTTGAATTGACCTACCCAAAGAGGCCTATGTGTTTCAGTCTCCATTCAACCTTTGCTGAAATTCTCATCCTTGTCTTAATCTCTTTTCTCTTCATTTCACCCAAGCACATCAGCTGTATCCTCAGAAAAGCCCTCTATTGGCTCCTGATTTATTTCAGAATCCAGTTCAAATTTGGCTTATCTAATGGACTTGTGTCTGTGCTTATTTTTGGCTCCCTCTTCTCATCTAGTAGTGGTCTGTATTATGAGACTGCACATTATTTCACCAGTATTTCTGCAAAGGCTTTCTTGTCAGTTCTGACAGTCTGGGCCATCCTTTTTGTATTTCTCATCATGCTGTCTGGAGGGGCTTACAACCATGAATGCCTACCTCAGGGCAAACTGTCAAAAACAGAGCAGATACCCCAAATTGGTGGTGTGCTCTATAAGTTAGATTTCATTAAGCCAGTAACAGATGTGAACTCCTACATCACTATAACAGTCTTACAATGGAGTCACAGACAGTCCCTTTACACTCTCCAGTCTAGCTTGCCACCCAGACAAACTGGACTTAGTGATAAATGGTCACTTACCCCCCAAATCACAAAACATTCAGGTTGCTCCCAGTCTCAAGAGATCAGTCACTCACCCCAGATCAATTGATACCCTAGATCTTACACGAGAGATAATGCCTGTAGCCCATCCTGCAATAAACTATCTAAAGATTTATTAATTAGGAAAAGAAAGTGAGAGATATTTACAGGTTAAAGCAAGCAAACATATACACACAAATGAGTTATCTAAATTCTAAGAGTGACAGAGTTGAAGTGAGCTGTCAATTCAAAGTGTCTTTCAGGACAGACCCAGGAGGCAGCTCCTGGGGATTTCTGGCTTCAGTTTAGTGTCTCCAGCCCTATCAGAGTTCAAACAGTCAAAAATATTAAAAATTTTCTTGCCACTTCATTTTATTTCCTTCATTCAGCTTCCAAGTCCACAGTTTCCTTGTGAGTAGCATTGCCAAGTTGCATTAGGGCCATTAACCAATCTGTTGTATTGCGATGTTCCTTAGTGACCCATCTGATTTTAATAGCCCTTCTGGATGGGCGGGGGTTCACAAAATCAGACCAAACATTTTCAAAGTTGTAAATCAAAACGTACATATTTTCTTATAGTGGGAAAGGCAGACATTACAAGTGAGATTAATGTGTGCAGCAACTTGCAAGCATTTCAAAGAGTCTAAACAGTAAATACATTCTTATAAGACTAATACCTATTCTGAGTAAAACTAACATACAAGTGTACAGGTTAAGTCTCCATCTCTGAGTTTGTTAGTTCTTAACTAGTGCCTGCAGCCTGGGCAAAAGCTGGCATCTGGCCAACCACCATCACACTGTCCATCTCCTTGTTTTCTAACACTTATGTTTTCCACTAAGATTTTAAACATTTTCTCCATTGCTTAGCACCTTTTGAATTTGAATCTCACTCTGCTCTTAATTTTTACAACTTTGAAAATGCATTATTTAATTTCATAAAACATTTGAGCTGTTTGTATAAAAATATTATTTTTCAGTTTGCTATAATTTGTGTGTCCTGATATCTGGGCATAGCTATAATCATGTGTAATAGTCACATGAAACTCCTGCTGATGTAGCCTTTTGATTCAAGTTTCAGTGCATTTCTTGTCATCAGCTCATGGTAGTGATAGGCATTTGGTATCCTTGTAAGGGTAACATTTGCATTGTCCTGGAACCTTAAAACTCCACCCGTCCTGTGAGAAGTGAATATTGTCCACAGACCATTGATTGAGAACTGGTGGCCTAATTAGTTATTCAAGATATTACATATGTGCAGAATAGCTGTGATAATTAAATTTCCTTTTTGCATTTGTTTTCTTAAAAAAACAAAAAGCAAAAAACCACAACTGTCCATTCACATCAATATGGTCCCAGCTAGGCTTTGAATTTTGTGCCTCCTTGAGATGTAGTGAGTTTTGCAAGTATAGTTCACTCATTGCTGAGGTGAAAAGGATGGAGGAGGAGTGAGTTGGCACTGCTGCTGCGGTCATTTTTCTCCAAAATTGTGTTAACTGGATTGCAACACATACAAAAAAACAACAATGAGGCTAACAGGAACAGAAAAAAATGGAAATTAATTTTTAGTCTCCTGGCTGATTGTGTTCTTTGTGTTTCAATGAGACATTTATAACCAACCCTACTCAGATGTATTTCAGCAGTAATCCCTGGACCAGACAGGCCAGCCAGTGATAGGCCCAGCTGTGTATTGTGAAGTTACAAAAGAGAGTCCTTGCGAGGCTCTGCTAAAATCTAAGGCCCTGATCTGGTGAACAGACCCTTGAAATCATTGAGACTTTGTATGAGTAATTCCAGGCGGTAGCTGTGTTAGTCAGTATACAGCAAAAACAAAGAGAGTTCTGTAGTACTTTAAAGACTAACAAATTTAATTTTTGCAGGCATAAGCTTTCGTGGGCTTTAACCCACTTCATCAGATGCAGGATATTTATTTAAATATTTTTGGATATTTTCTACATTTTCAAATATATTGATTTCAGGTACAACACAGAATACAAAGTGTATGGTGCTCACTTTATATTATTATTTTTATTACAAAAATTTACACTGTAAAAAGATAAACAGAAATAGTATTTTTCAATTCACTTCATACAAGTACTGTAGTGAAATCTCTTTATCGTGAAAATGCAACTTAAAAATGTAGAATTTTTTCATGTTACCTAACTGCATTCAAAAACAAATCAATGTAAATCTTTAGATCCTACAAGTTCACTCAGTCCTACCTCTTGTTCAACCAATCACTAAGACAAACAAATTTGTTTACATTTACAGGAGATAATGCTTCCTGCTTCTTATTTACAATGTCACATGAAAGTGACAACAGGCATAGCACTGTAGTATCTGGTGCTACAAGGTTTGTACATGTCAGATATGCTAAACCTTCGTATGCCCCTTCATGCTTCATCCACCATTCCAGAGAACATGCTTCCATGCTGATGATACTCATTAAAAAAATTATGCATTAATTAAATTTGTGACTGAACTCCTTGGGGGAAAATTGTATGTCTAGTGCTCCCTGGTTTTACTCACATTCTGCCATATATTTTGTTTTATGGCACTATCAGACGATGACCCAGCATATGTTGTTTGATTCAAGAACACTTTCACTGCAGATTTGACAAAACACAAAGAAGATACCAGTATGAGATTTCCAAAGATACCTGCAGCATTCGACCCAAGGTTTAAGAATCTGAAGTGCCTTCCAAAATCTGACAGGGATGAGATGTGGAAAATGCTGTCAGAAGTCTTAAGAGCAACACTCTGATGCGGAAACTACAGAACCTGAACCACCAAAATAGAAAATCAGCCTTCTGTTGGTGTCATCTGTATCAGGTGATGGAAAATTAATGTGCGTTGGTCCTCACTGCTTTGTATCATTATCAAGCAGCACCAGTCATCAGCATGGAAGCATGTCCTCTGGAATGGTGGCAGAAGCAAGAAGGGGTATATGAATATTTAGCATATTTAGCATGTAAATACCTTACAATGACAGCTACAAAAGTGCCATGCGAATGTCTGTTCTCACTTTCATGTGACATTGTAAATAAGAAGTGGGCAGCATTATCTCCTGGAAATATAAAAAACTTGTTTGTCTTAGCAATTGACTGAACAAGAAGTAGGACTGAGTGGACTTTTATGCTTTCAAATTTTACATTTTTTTTTAGTGCAGTTATATAACAAAAACATCTACATTTGTAAGTTGCACTTTCACAATAAAGAGATTGCACTATGGTACTTGTTTGAGTTAAATTGAAAAATACTATTTCTGTTTATCTTTTTACAGTGCAAATATTTGTAATAAAAATAACATAAAATAAGCACTATACACTTTGTATTCTCTGTTGTAATTGAAATGAATATATTTGAAAATGTGGAAAAACATCCAAAAATATTTATAATACATTTAAATTGGTAATCTATTATTGTTTGAATGTAATTAAAACTGCGATTAATCACAATTAATTTTTTTAATTGAGTTAATTTGTTTTGAGTTAATTGTTTGAGTTATCTGCAATTAATTGACAGCCATACTTATCTTTTATTTTTAATTTTTACACCAAACTTACTAAAGAGACTGCTGCTCAGTAAAGACTGTTTACATGCAAAGTCTGAAGACTTATTTGCTCAGCCATTTTCAAATTATTGATCAGCAAAGAAAGTCTTCTAATATTGTATTAGGAACATAGTAATTGCCATTATGGATCAGCCCAATAGTTCATCAAGTCCAGTGTCTTGTCTTTGACACTGTCCATTACCAAATGATTCACAAGAAGGTGCAAGAAACTCCAGAATGGTTAGTTATAGAACAATCTTCCTAGGGAAAGTTTCTTCCTAACTCTTTGATTTGAGGCTGCTTTATGTCCTGAAGCAGGAGAGTTTATACCCCAGCCAAAGTATATGTGTAGTAGTTTCCCTCCCCCCCCACACACCCTCTTCTGCGTTTCCAAACTTGCCTCTGGCCTGATCACAGAAAATGTATTATCATAGGACAATATTTCAGACTTATGAACGTGAGAATTTTCATGAAAGTCCCAATGTAGCTTAACTGTAACATTCACTACCAGACAGTACAGTGTTTTATGTATTGTGTTATATAGAAAAAAACTGTGAATTAAATTTTTTCTTTGTGTTTCAGTAGTTTAGTAAATATAGATTTAGCAGTTAGAGTATTTTAAATCAAATCATTGAAATATCATTCTTTTTAGAGTTCCTTGAGGGTAGTAATAAAATACAAACAGTCAGTATCAACATTCTTCCTCTGTATCTCAAACTACGAAAATACAAATAATAAATAATAATAAAACTTCTATTCTGCCACTGTAGTTATAATCTTGTGCGGAATAGACTTGTTTTTACTCCTCTTATATCCTCTGGAATGAGGAAACTTTATATTTCCAGTACCAAAATGGCCTTTTTGTTATTTCTCTTGACTTCTGGAACAGTGTGTGGGGCTCTAGTCTGTCTTTTGTTCTTGAACTTTTATAAAAACTAAGTTGCCTTTTGTCCTGGTCACAAGTATTTACTATAGTGGTTTTACAGCTACTTTTGAACTGGTCAATCTCATTGTCATTGTTTTTCCACTTATTAACATTAATCTGAAACCTAAATTTGCCTTATATAAATAAGATGTGAAATAATTATCCAGGCATAAAAATTCTTATGGAAGTTCACATACCTTTGGATCAAGGATCGGTTCTTGGACCGACCTTATTTAACCTTTTTATAACTGATCTTGACACAAAGAGCGAGAATGTGTTAATAAAATTTGCAGATGACACGAAGCTGGGGGGTATTGCTAACACGGAGAAGGACCGGGATGCTATTCAGGAAGATCTGGACCACCTTGTACACTGGAGCAATAGTAATCGGATGAAATATAATAGTGAAAAGTGCAAGGTCATGCACTTAGGGATTAATAATAAGAATTTTACATATACGTTGGGGATGCATCAGTTGGAAACGACGGAGGAGGAGAAGGACCTTGGGGTATTGGTTGATAACAGGATGACTATGAGCCGCCAATGTGATATGGCTGTTAAAAAAGCAAATGCGGTTTTAGGATGCATCAGGCGAGGTATTTCCAGCAAGGAGAAGGAGGTGTTAGTGCCGTTATATACGGCGCTGGTGAGACCCCACCTGGAATATTGTGTGCAGTTCTGGTGTCCCATGTTTAAGAAGGATGAATTCAAACTGGAACAGGTTCAGAGACGGGCTACTAGGATGATCCGAGGAATGGAAAATCTGCCTTATGAAAGGAGACTCAAAGAGCTTGGCTTGTTTAGCCTGGCCAAAAGAAGGCTCCGGGGGGATATGCTTGCTCTATATAAATATATCAGGGGGATTAACGTTAGGGAGGGAGAGGAATTATTTAAGTTTAGTACTATTATAGGCACGAGGACGAATGGGTACAAATTGGATATTAGGAAATTTAGACTAGAAATTAAACGAAGGTTTCTAACCATTAGGGGAGTGAAGTTCTGGAATAGCCTTCCGAGGGAAGTAGTGGGGGCAAATGACTTATCTGGCTTTAAGACTAAGCTTGATAAGTATATGGAGGGGATGTTATGATGGGATAGTTTAATTTGAGCAATTGATTTTGGATTATCGGCAGATAAGTCTGCTCAATGGTCTGTGGGAATGCTGGATGGGATGGGAACTGAGTTACTGCAGAGAAATCTTTTTTGGGTGCTGGCTGGTGAGTCTTGCCCACATGCTCAGGGTTTAGCTGATCGCCATATTTGGGGTCAGGAAGGAATTTTCCTCCGGGGCGGATTGGCAGGGGCCACGGAGGTTTTTCGCCTTCCTCTGCAGCATGGGGCATGGGTCGCTTGCTGGTGGATTCCCTGCAGCTTGAGGTCTTCAAATCTCACTTTTGAGGATTTCAATAACTCAGTCATGGGTTCGGGGTTGATATAAATGTGTATGGGTAGGTTTTTGTGGCCTGCCTTGTGCGGGAGGTCAGACTAGATGATCATATTGGTCCCTTCTGACCTATGAGTCTATGAGTCTATGAGTCTTTGTAATTTGAGAAGATAAGTGCAAAGGGTGGACTATTGTTATGCAATTGGTTATGATTTGTATGTGTCCTGCCTCCTTCATCAGCTGCTTCTGTTCTTGCGGGCAGTAATCAACAATTGCTTGTCTACATGAGGAAACTGAATGAAATAGCTATTGAGAAATAAACTATTCCTCAATAGCTATCCCAGTATATTTGCCTATGTGGACACTCTATTCCAAAATAAATCACATTATTCCAGAATAATCACTGTGCTTTGGAAGTGCATTAATTATTCCAGAATAAATGTGTCTTTTAATCTGAAATAGTGTATATACATGGGGAGCTATTCCAGTATAGCTATTCCAATCAATTTCCTCATGTAGACAAACCTTAAGAAATGACGTAGCAACATGATTCCACGATACTTCCAGGAGTGACAGCATCAAGCCATCATAGAAAGAAAATGGACTAAATGCCACAACAAATGAATGACTAAAGTGAAAGTAAATAGGTAGCTTTATGTTTATTTCCCACACAACTGATATTTAAATACTTCTGCATTTACCTGGTTGACTTTCAGTTTTTGAGTACATGGTGAGAGGTTACTTTTTCCTGGACTAGCAAAAATGAAAACAGTTTCTGAATAATCTTTGGCAGTTCAAAAATAACCATAAATTAAAATCCACTTGCATTGTAGGATAGAAACTTGGTACTGTACAGATTATGATTTTGACAGTCATTATTAAGGTGTCGGAATCTATTGAGATATTTAAAATTTTGGTTTCCAGTACTGACACCAAGCTAAGAAATGGAGGCTGGAAAGGGAGGGGAAAGACTGACTGCATAAAATTAAGATAGCATTGAATACTCAAAATTATTTCTTAAAATTTTACCTTCAATAGTGATTGATGAACATGTTCTGGGCTCAGTCTTATTTTGTATAAATTCATGAATACGACATATATGGCAGAATGTCTTACATGGGACACATGGCCAATTTCTTTACCCAAGAATTACAAATTCTCAGTCTGATTACTGAAATCTTTGTGATGGATGCAAAAATTCTTGAAAGATAACAAAACGGAAATCAAATGTCTCAGGGAATTCCTCGCAAGCCTCTTGACAAGATAATGTGTATACACTGCATTTGAAAAGAGCACTTAGCTTTATTGTGAAGCAGACAACATCTTTTATATAAACCAATTAATCTTGATGCCAATTTGAATCTCTTTATGTTTTTTACATACTTATGTATAAATATTTTTACATACTTGTCTTCATGTATTTCACATTTTTATTCACTGGCATCATCATGACTTGAGGGTCAAATGAAAAATCATTGAACCAGAGCTATGGCAATGACTAGCATCAACTCCAAGTCCATCCAGCCTCTTGAATTTTCAAAGCACCCACTTGGAATTCATTGCATTGTAGTATAGAACATTACTGTTCCAGCACTGTGCTATGTAGAGAATACAAAATTGACTTTATTATACTGCATGAAAATCTTTCTTTTGACTTGTCTGAGAAATTTCTCTCTTTTGTGTTAAATATATTTTTTATGTGTAAGGATATATGACCTAATGCAATTAAGTATTAACTGTTTACATTTTCTTACCTGTACTACTGCATTTATTATATAAAAAAAAGAAAAGTTGTTTAATTAGTAATTTGATTTTTTGTAATTAAACTGCTATCTGATTATGTGACATTTGATAATTTATTAGATTATATATTTTGAGGTATTTTAAATTACCTGGGTTTCATGCCTGGTAGAAGTATCTGTCTGTGGAGAAGTGTCTAAAAAACATGCTTGACTTTGCTGAATAAGAAATGCAGTTTCTTATACTAAGTATTTTTTAATATTCTGTGTTTACTATAAACACACATTGCACCTCTTTCTGATTTTAACTAAAAATTAGAAAATATACAAAAGTTAGGGACTATATGCAATATAAATATACAAAAAATTTCAGGAAAAAAGTCTTTAATACTTTGAGTAATGGTGAAATAATCTCTTTTCTTCTGCCAGAAAAATACTTAAGATTAGGTTATTCTTTTCTTAGGAAACACAAATGTTAATCTGAAATTCCAATTTAAGATTCCACTTTGCAAAAAGACCAAAAATATTCAAATGTACAAAAAGTTATGCAAACAATCTTAACTGCCACATTAATGGCATCTGGAGAATAACCAGAAAACTGAGACAACAGTGTCTATCCTTCTCTTCTCATTAATGACCACAAAAACACATAACTTACAAGCCATGAATGATCCCCCTTTACCTTGCTAGATGCTCACGGTCTCCAAGAGAACAGGAACAGATTCCCAGACTTCTTTTTCAGTCATCCTCCTGGCTTCTGAGTGTGGATTCTTCCTTTCCCCTGCCATCCAGTTCAATCTTCTGTCTTCTAGACCATGTGTACCTATATCCCAGGTGTTTCTTCTCCCGCAGTCCCTCCCATTGTGTTTGTCTGCATCTGACTACCAGTCACATTACTGCTCTTGAGGCAATGCATGGTCTTCAACGAGTTTTTATAATGCATTCATCCAGCTGATGCATATTTTATGAATCTCATGCATACATTTTAGGCCCAATCTTATAGACCCTTATGCACGAGTAACTTTCTGTGCAGAAGTAGTCCCATTTAATTCTGTGGAACAACTCAAATGCATAAATGATTGCAGGATAATGTCCTTACACTAGTATGTTCATTCGTGTGGGACCATATCTTTGTATGTATCTTTAGAGCACCTATCACAAATTGGCCCAAATTCTGGTTGGAGCATCTGAGTGTTTCAGAAATATAAATATTTAATATTAAATGCATGTAAAATGTGTATACACTTACAAATATTTGTATACACCTAAAAGGTTATCTGTTTATATATTACAATTGTTAAGTGGATTTATGCAATGTTTCTGTATTCTCTCAATAATAGTTTTAGGGATCCGTTAAGTATTCCTGTACACTCTGAAGTACCTCCATAACTTCTGCATGCACGCTCCCAAAATCTATGAAAGTTGCTTTTGATGGGTACTTTTGGAGAAGTTTGAAGTTTTTTATATGAATCTGATTCAGGGGTATGGTGACCCAAAAAAAGTAGAGCCCTGCAAATCTGTGGATATCTGCTTTATATCCACGGACAATTTTTGCGGATCACGGATCAGATGTGGATACAAATTTTGTATTTGTGCAGGGCTGTACAAAAAAGCATTAAGCAGATTTCTGAAAAATGAATATCAAAACCCCTTTTTCTCTGAAACTTTTTATGAATTTCTTTAGATTTTCCAGGAAATTCTTCCCTGGGATGAGATATAATGTGTGAAATTTCAGAAGGATTTGTTAGTTTTTCGGGGGAAGTACAGTGGGGTCAGAAATCAGGTTTATAAACCACCTTCAACCTTACCTGGGAATGGACATAATCTGCTCATGAAATAAGTGTGAAAACTTTTAGACCTAGCCAATTCATTTCTGAAGCTGTGTGCATGTAGACCCAAAAATTAAAATTATGTATGCCTGTATGGTGTGCATCTTAAAAATATTCCAATAACAAATGAACAGTTCGCTTTTATTTAGTGCTTATGAATGCTTTTGCTCTTTTATGGTGTTAAAAAGATTTTATTTTTTAATGTGCTCCATTTTTTTAAACTTGTGCATGAATAACTTAATTAACTTTTCTTATAATGATGTTTATTTTTTCTTTGTGTTTGATATTAAATCAATAGTAGTTCTGTACTGTGGAATGAAAACAAGGGCAGGTTTTAGCTGCAGGTTGAATTGTGTTCTTTATTTCTGTATTCTATTTTTTGCTGTTTTAGTTAATTTGTAGTGTCAATTTTTTAGTGGGGAGATTGTTTAGATAATTCTGGGTTTTAGAAAAAAGTGAAGGCAGTAGTTTGCTTTTTAAAAAAATCTGTATTTCTAGACATGCTTTGAATCTAGCTTTAATAAACGAATACAAAATCAACTAATTAGGGTTGATCCTGCCATTTTGCACAAAGACTTCCAAGTGAAGTCAACAGAAGTTGTGAATACAGATAAATAGCACGATTGGGCATTCCTGAGCTGTTATCAGTATGAAGTAGTCTGTCATCTTTATAAATGGTGAAAGCCCACAAAGGGACTTATTGGTCTTGAGTGGGCCTACAAAACATTCTTTGTCATGTCTACCACAAACTAAATTGATACTGTCCTCTCAACCACTATGCACAAAGCCAGCCTAAGGACTTGGGCAGGCTTAGCGCACTTCCCAAATGTAACTGGAGGGAGAGGGGAGAAATCTTTGGCCCATCCTCTCTCTGCTGCACACGCTTGCTGCAGCAGTTCGGAAGATCTGTTCATTCCTTTTAATGCTAGCAATCAGTGCACATCTGTTCCTGTTTTCAAGACCGTCTTCACAAGGAAAATGGGTAGAAACGTATTTTCTTTATTCAAATGAAAGATGGAAAATCTCCTTTACATTTCAGATCCTCCACAGTCTAGGGAGAACTGTGGCTTTCTTGGGACTTAAAGGCTTTCTCTGAAAAAGTCAGAGACATATTTATAATTATGATAATGAAGCCCTTGACAGACCTTATATTCCTAATTATAGAATGTTTCCCAGTGTATACAGTGTGCAGTGGAGTAATTAAAAGAAAAACTATATACTGTACAGAATGTTATGATAATACATATTTCTGAGGCCCTAATTTCTATAATATTTAGTGTCAATCTATGGCCCTCTTTGCTTTTGCCTTGTAAAATATAATGCTACAAAATCAGTATTATTCTGCACCCATATTCTGATTTATTATTCATTATTTGTATTACAGTAGCTCCTAGAGGCTACAACTGACCTGTTCAAAGAGCAGGAGTAATCTGAGAAGGGGAAGATGTGTAAGGGCTATGTGCATATCAGGGACGTATTCACCAAAAACACTCACCCTGGCACCTGAGTGCTCTTTATGCAGCCAGAGGTTCAGAGAGCCTGCAGAGTAATAACAGTGTGGGTTTTATGGAAGCTAAAGTCAGTTTGTAACGGTGGTGCTCTGGAATTCTCTTCCTGACCATTTTTCTTTGTTGTACGTGCTATGTGCATCAGCAGGAGCCAGAGCTTGACTTGGAATGTTCATTTTTTATCTTAAAGGTCAGCTGTGACCAACACCTTTAAATGTGCATAAAGTTGTAGAAAGCCTCCGCCATTGCTCCAGGGTTGGCCACAGTTGCAGGTCCTGCATTTTCCCGAGTCCTGCGTCTTAGTGTCTGCTAGCAACCCCTCCGACACCACCACTATTTGATGATCCTAAAGCAGCTAAGCATCTCCAGGGACCCTGGAGTTGCAGATGTCAATCACAAATATTGGTTATATACCCTCAGTCAGAGGGGGCCAGACAATCTCAGCTCTTCTCCCACTCAGGCCTCCCAATAGTAACATGTAGAAAGCTCTCAAGGACTCAATTGCTAGGAAATGCATTCAGCTGTACTCTGAATTAATTAGATTGCATAAAGCCACTGAGAGGAAAGTACTGTGATCAGCGTCTTAGGCTACATCTACACTCTGAGGTAAGGGTGTGATTCCCCATCTGCAGTAGCTTAATGAGAGCGAATGCTAGTGTAAATAGCTGCAATAGTGTAGGCAGCAGCTAAGTCATGCCGCATACAAATCCACCTGAAACCAGTGGGTATGAACTCACTGCTGCTGCCCAATGCTACCATGGCTAGACTACTATTTATACTTGTGGGAGCTCTCACTGAGCTACTGAGAGCGTGTGTACGTGACCTGGGGAATCGCACCCCTAGCTTGTAGTCTAGACATAACCTAAGAAATACATTAAAATGGTAGATTTAGCGGGCCAGTTCTCAGTCACAGTGATGTAAATCCAGACTGAGTACATTGTTTTTAGTGGTAAGAATTTGTCTGAGGGAAGAAGAATTTGGCCCAATAAGATATTTTATCTTTTAAACATGAGTAAACTGAGATGCAGAGTGACTTGCCCAAAGTCACACCATGAGTCAGGAGAGCTAGGAACAGAAAGAAGAAGACCTCTCAAGTCCCTTTTATAGTCACTTAAACACTGCCCCATATTGGAGAAGCTACAAAAAAGGCTCTACCCTTGTGTTTAGGATTATTACATTTATATTAGAGCAGAATGGAGTTTCTTGTGTAGCCTGACATTGGACTGCCTATTATATTTTTGTGAGAAGTCAATCCAATATACTCAGCTTGTGTGAGGGAATCCATTGTCGCACTAAAATAAAAAAGACAAAAGAAATACAAAATGTTGTCTCCATTTTTAAAGCACAAAGCAGAATGTCTCCCCAGAAAACTTGCGCAGAGCCACACTAGCCTGTCACTTAGGAAGTGACCTAGAAGCCCAGGAGAGACAGCAGTTCAGTGCTACAGCAGCTGTGAATTTCTGCTACTGAGAGTAGAGATTGTCTCCTTATTTGGAAGTATGTGTGACCTGTATGTATGTGTGAGGTAAGGGGCAGGATGTCAGAAAGATGAGGATAGAAATGGTGAATCAATACTGTTAAAGTGTTACATTACAGCATTCAGGCTTCTATGTTTTCCGCTTCTTGGTCTGGAGTCCTGCCCCCTACAACATTAGCTACTGACCATGAAATTTAAGGGTTTTTTTAAGGAGAAAGATTAATGAACTGCACAAAGCAATTGAAACACATTGCCATTTTTGAAGCACAGGCTTTAATTAATCGTGTTCCATTTATCAGCAGGAGGTAAATCCTGCTTCCTCCTGTGCAGTTCATAGCAGGCCCCAGATGTAGCGGAATTAGTGTATTGCTGCTGCAATGTGGAGGAAGGACAGGATTTGGGGAGCCTGTGTAAAGGGTTCACTCTTCCTGTATGCTGAAGGGCCAGTGTGAATATCTTAGTTAGAACATAGTAATTTCCAGTATTTGATCAGGCCATTGGCTCTTGGAGTGCACCATCCTATTTGTAACAGAGGCCAGAACCAGTCCTATAATATGTCTTTGTGGGATAAACTGCCCCCAGAGAAAAGTTCTTCCTAATTTCCAGTCATTTGACACTGGACATGGTCTGAACTATGACAATTTATATTCCTTCCAAAATGATTGTTTTTTAATGGTTACTAGAGCAAATCTGGACATTTTTTTACTCTGTATAAATGCCCATTCTTTTTTTCAATCCTGATGAAGAGTTTCTCTCAATTATATCTTGTGGCTATGAGTTACGGTCTAATTGTGCATTGTTTGAAAAGTATATTATGGTACGGGTCACCAGGTGGCGCTGTAACATAGTGTCCCAAGTTCTTGATGTTTGCTTTTGGGAAGACATTCTGTGTTGTTAGTTTTGGATATAGAAGGTTCAGAGGAGAGGGAGCTGTAGAAGCAGCAGGAGAGTTTGCTTTCTGCCTTGGTCTCTAATTAGAGACAAGTAGTCTCAAGTCAGAGTTGCTCCCTGTGCTCAGAGCATTTGTGTTGGGCTAAGGTTGCTGGAAGAAGGAGTTGCCTTGTATGTGCTATTTGACAATCAAGATTCAGCACTGGTGTATGTGTGTAAATAAAGTACGTTACTCTTAGAGTATATCCATTTGAAACCAACCTACAAACAGCCATACATCTGCTACCCCATAGCAGAGGGATGACACTGGTGGCAGAATGGGGTGCTGGTGCCATAACAAAGGGGCAACAAACATTTCTTTTAGTCACTCTTGAGTTGCCACCTTTCAATTTCATTGAATGTTCCTTTGTACTTATATTGAGACAGCATGAATAAAACTTACTGAAGGGCCTTTTCTCTGCCATTCATTATTTTCTATACTTTCGTTGTCTCTTTATTAATCTCCTCTCTAAGGTAAATAATCCCAATCCTTTCAATATCATTTTGAGACATTTTCCATCCTATTAATCATTCTCATCACTGCTTCTGATACCCCTCTAATTCTACAATATTAATTTGAGACAGGCTCTCCAAAACTGCACACAATATTCCAGATGAGGCTGTAACCTAGAGTCACATAATAGCATTATAATATTTTCTACATTCTCTATCTCATTCCATATGCATTTTAATATTTGCCTTTTGTTTTGATCACTGCCTCACATTGAGCAGAGATCTTCACTATACTGCCCCTGTTGTTTTTGTTATTCCTAAATTGACACAGTTAATTCAGAACCCAGTAAGGTGTATGGATAGTTAAAGTAATGTCCTCCAATATGCATTACTAGGCATTTATCAACATATAATTTCATTTGCCATTCTGTTGCCCATTTACCCAGCTTAGTTAAGTTGAGAATCAGGCAGGTACAGGGAGGGTCTGGAGGAGAAGCCTTTCTCAAGCAGACTCTTGAATTGGTAACTTAATTTTTGGACCCCAAAATAACCATGATGGTGACCAGAAGTCTCCATCTAGCCTTCTACTTGCAGTAATTTTACTGAGAAGAGAGAGGATTTCAGGTAAACTCACAGTGTGAGTGCAGAGGGAGAGAGCTTGGAAAATATGAATTCCACCATTGAAAATATATTGCCAAATAGATACAATGTCACAACCAGGTCATGGGCAGTTAAACCCAGTCATAAGAGCAGGAGTTGGGAGTCTGGCTTAGTCAGGTGTCAGGGTGTCAGAGTGTCAGACTCTGAGACAGGCCAAAGGGCAAACCAGGAGTGAGGTATCAGGCAGGCTCAGAAACTGGAGCCTGGGATATTTGTCACACAGAGTCATAGAATCATAGAATATTAGAGTTGGAAGGGACCTCAGGAGGTCATCTAGTCCAACTCCCTGCTCAGAGCAGGACTATCCTTAGCTAAATCATCCCAGCGAGGGTTTTCTCAAGTCTCATCTTAAAAACCTCTAAAGATGGAGATGCCATCACCTCCCTAGTTAACCCATTCCAATGCTTCACCACTCTCCTAGTGAAAAACTTTTTCCTAATGTCCAACCTAGACCTCGCCCACTGCAACTTGAGACCGTTGCTCCTTGTTCTGTCATCTGCCACCACTGAAAACAGCCTAGCTCCATCCTCCCTGGAACCTCCTTTCAGGTAGTTAAAGGCTGCTATCAAATCCCCCCTCATTCTTCTCTTCTGCAGACTAAACAGGCCTAGTTCTTTCAGCCTCTCCTCATAAGTCTTGTGCTCCAGCCCCCTAATCATTTTTGTTGCCCTCCACTGGACTCTCTCCAACTTGTCCACATCCTTTTTGTAGTGGGGGACCCAAAACAGGACACAATACTCCAAATGCGGCCTCACCAATGCCGAATAGAGGGGAATAATCACTTGCCGTGATCTGCTGGCAATACTCTTACTAGTGCAGCCCAATATGCCATTAGCCTTCTTGGCAACCAGGGCACACTGCTGACTCATATCCAGCTTCTTATCCACTGTAGCCCCCAGATCCTTTCCTGCAGAACTGCTGCCTTGCTCGTAGGCCCCCAGTCTGTAGCTGTGCATGGGATTTTTCCGTCTTCAGTGCAGGACTCTGTACTTGTCCTTGTTGAACCTCATCAGATTTCTTTTGGCCCAATCCTCCAATTTGTTTAGGTCCTTCTGTATCCTATCCCTCCCTTCCAGGGTATCTACCACTCCCCCTAGCTTCGTGTCATCTGCAAACTTGCTGAGGGTGCAATCTATCACCTCTTCCAGATCATTAATGAAGATGTTGAACAAAACTGGCTTCAGGACCGACCCCTGAGGCACTCCACTTGTGACTGGCTGCCAGCTAGAAATGGAGCCATTGATCACTACTCACTAAGCCCTTTGCTCTAGCCAATTCTCTATCTATTTTGTAGTTCATTCATTCAACCCATACTTTTTGAACTTGCTGATAAGAATACTGTGGGAGACCGTATCAAAAGCTTTGCTAAAGTCAAGGTATATCACATCCACTGCTTTCCCCTCATCTACAATACCAGTCACCTCTTCATAGAAAGCAATCAGGTTGGTCAGGCATGACTTGCCCTTGGTTAATCCATATTGACTGCTCCTGATCACCTTCCTCTCTTTTAAGTGTCTTAAAATGGATTCCTTGAGGACCTGCTCCATGATTTTTCCAGGGAATGAGGTGAGGCCGACCTGCCAATAGTTCCCTGGATCCTCTTTCTTCCCTTTCTTGAAGATGGGCGCTATAGTTGCCTTTTTCCAGTCATCTGGGGCCTCCCCCTGTTGCCACGAGCTTCCAAAGATAATAGTCCATGGCTCTGAAATCACATCAGCTAACTCCCTCAGCACCCTTGGGTGCATTGCATCTGGCCCCATGGACTTGTATACGTCCAATCTTTGTAAATAGTCCTGGACCTGTTCCTTCAGCACTGTGGGATGTTCACCTCCTCCCCATTCAGTGTCGCCCAGTGCAGTAGTCTGGGAGCTGACCTTGTTTGTGAAGACAGAGGCAAAAAAGGCATTGAGTGCCTCAGCTTTCTCCACATCCTCTGTCACTAGGTTGTCTCCCCCATTCTGTAAGGGGCCCACACTTTCCTTAATCTTTCTCGTGTTGCTAACATACCTGTAGAAACCCTTTTTGTTCCCCTTTACATCCTTTGCTAGCTGCAACTTCAATTGCGCTTTGGCCTTCTGATTTCATTCCTGCATGTTCGAGCAGTATTTTTATAATCCTCCCTAATCATCTGACTAAGCTTCCACTTCTTGTAAGATTCTTTTTTGTGTTTAAGCTCACCAATGACTTCTTTGTTAAGCCAAGCTGGTCGCCTACCACACTTGCTATTCTTTCTGCACATTGGGATGGTTTGTTCCTGTGCCCTCAATCAAGTTTCTTTAAAATACAGACAGCCCTCTTGGATTCCTTTCCCCCTCATATTAGCCTCCCAGGGGATCCTGCCCATCAGCTCCCTGAGGGAGTCAAAGTCTGCTTTTCTGAAGTCCATGGTCCATATCCTGCTGTTCTCCTTTCTTCCTTTTGTCAGGATCCTGAACGTGACCATCTCATGGTCACTGCTGCCTAGGTTGTCACCCACTTCTACTTCCCCTACCAAATCTTGCCTGTTTGTGAGCAGCACAGCCCCTAGTTGGTTGCTCCAGCACTTGCACCAGGAAGTTATCTGTGACACAGTCCAAAAACTTCCTGGATTGTTTGTGCTCTGCTGTATTGCTCTTCCAGCAGATGTCAAGGTGATTGAAGTCCCCCATGAGAATCAGGTCCTGTGAACTGGAAACTTTCCCTAGTTGACTGAAGAAAGCCTCATCTACCTCATCCCCCTGGTCTGGTGGTCTATAACAGGCACCCATCACAACATCACCCTTATTGTTCTTGCTTCTAAGATTAACCCAGAGACTCTCAACTGGCTTATTTCCAGTTTCACGCTGGAGCTTAGAGGAATCATAGTTCTCTCTTACATACAGTGCAACTCCTCCACTCTTTCGCCTCTGCCTGTCCTTCCTGAATAGCTTATACCCATCCATGACAGTGCTCCAGTCATGTGAGTTATTCCACCAAGTCTCAGTTATTCCAATCATGTCATAGTTACTTGGCTGTGCTAGGACTTCCAATTTCTTCTGCTTGTTTCCCAGGCTTCTTGCGTCTGTGTATAGGCACTTGAGATAACTAGCTGATTGCCCTACTTTCTCAGTACGAATCAGGAGGCCGCCCCTGTTGCACCCTCCTCCTTCTGCTTCCTTGTGGTGTCCCACTTCCCCACTTACCTGAAGCAAGACAGGTGAGCCTATATTGTTGCTCAGCCAATGCCTCTCATGGCTTCCTGGCTTAAGTACCAATTTCAGCCAATCAGGAGGCTGTGAGGAGCTGCCACTTTCATCCTGCTGGGTAGTACTTCCTGCTGGGCCCAGCCTCATAGGGTCCTCCTGTGGGAGCCTGCCTAAGTCTTCTTTGGTGATGTGGAGATGTCAGCAGCCCAGAATACCCATGGTCCCAGGTTTTAAGCCTACACATTCTTGCATGCAAGTCTGTGGCAGATACTAAAAGGATGTTGAGAGTTCTGAGAAGTTCAGTTGGAGCAATAGCTTCAATGTAATTTACTTGCCAGAAGTCTTTTTTGGGCCCTGGCTGACAGATAGATGTCTTATACGTCCACCTGAAAAATAGCCAGAGAATGATGGACTGGATGCATTGGACAGTCCTGACTCTGAGACTATTGCCAGGATAGAGCACTGCACAGTTCCAAAGGCAAAGAGCCTGGAGTCAGTTCAGTGGTAGGAGAGACTGGAAGTTGAAAGAGGTATGGGAACTGCACTAAACATAAAGCATTTGGTCCAGCCTCAAGTACAAACAAAAAAAACCATGAAGATTAAAAAGCATCTGAAAGAAGTAAACATGACATATGTATTGTTGTGATTAGCCACACTGAAGGTATTTCAGGGTGCATCATGTCACACACTCAGGAAACTGTTAGACGTTCCAGCATTCATCTGTCACCTAGGAGAGGAAAGACCAGCCTGGTGAGCAACCAGATGGCTAACCACAACCAGAAAGTATAAAAGTTGAAAGCTTTCCTGACAGAAGCTGGTATTTAAGCATCAGATCTCTGTTTAAATAGTATTTGTTGTCAAGTTAAAAAAAAGTGTTTGTGTTGGCGGTAATGAGAAAAGTCTAGAGGTGAATTAGAAAAGTTACAATGGCTCTGCTCAGGGAGATTAATTTCGGTGATATGCAGAGAAAGCTTTGTCTAAGAAGGAGAGATGACTTCAGAAATCTACCCACACAACTCTAACACCAAGTTATCAGCATTTTATCCACATAACAAAATGTCATTGTCTGGCCAGTGATCCTGAGTGCAGGTCACTGTTGCTTAGCAACTTCTCAGACATGATTTCTACAGTTTAACCCCTATGAAGGCACATACATCAAAGGTTTAAAATGTTAATTATTAGAAATTACTAAACACTGTTAAACTGCTTTGGAGAAACTATAGCAAGTCAAAGAAGTGGTTATTTTTCTGTTCATTTTTTAAATTATTTGTTGATGAGAAAAGGGAGGGACAAGAACCCAAGGAAATAATATAACTACATATTTGGGGTTGGGAAAATGGACTGAAAAGGAATTCTCAAAGGGATCAATTAGTACCACAAAAAATACCAAAGTTATTTGTAGATAAGACAACCTTTTGGCCATCCGGAAAAATAGTCTTAAGTATGTACTTGAAGGAAGAGAACTAGAGGAAGTAAAGCGCTGACAACATGTGTCAAACAAATGGGAGTTGGGAGTGGGTTGTCTATAAAGGGGTTACAATCTGAGGAATGGTTGAAAGGGTAGTTGGGATGGGTAACCTGTAGCGTGACTACAAGCTTGTGCTATGTCCAGTGCAAAGAAATAGATATTATAAGTAAATCCAACTCACTTATTTGCTGATGGGGCAGGATAAGAGTTGTACAGCTGAATAGAGAATATACTGTTATGGCAGAAGTCACCAGATGGGAGTGAAATCCTGGCCCTAGAGGAATCAATGGGAGTTTTGTCATTGACTCCAGTGGAGCCAGGATTTCACGCACGGTCTTATGGCCTTTTTCTTAGGGTGTGAGTATCTCCTTTGAAAAAATGCTGTGGTGGTGGTAGTTTTGTGATGCAGCTTTATGGGGACCTGTTGCAAACAGCAAAGAAGAGCTTAAGGCAAGAAGCAAACTAATCAAATTCTTGGTGGTGGGAATCGGGCATTCATGTTCAGACTGTGATTCATGGAAGAGGGGATTGCCTGCATGCTGTTTGTGACCGCCCCTGTTTGAGGACTGGCATTTATAATGTAAATAAACAATGTAGACTAAAAATACCTTGACTCAGTATCACTGATATCTTCTCCACTGACAACCAACCTGCAAGGCCCCAAAATCTGCGACTGCTCAGCAGGGGGCCAACCTTATACATTATTACTTATAGGAATTAAAGTCCAAAGTAAAATTTTACAATTATTATAAAGTCAGCAATGTAATGTGGGGTTAATCTAGTAGAGACAATTTATTAAACAAAGTACAAAAATTATTGAGGCAATAGGGTATGTTAAACCTTTTCGGCAACATAATGGTAAAGGTTAGTGTCACACTGTCTGGAGTGGCTCAGAACCATGAGTGCCTACCACAGAGCAGACTGTCAAAAACAGGGCAGACATCCAAACTGGTGGTGTGTTCTATAATTAGATTTCACCAATCCAGTAACAAATATGAATTCCTGAATCACTGTACGAGTCTTACCATGGAGTCACAAACAGTCCCCTTAGGTTCTCCAGTCTATCTTGCCACCCAGTCAAGGTGGTCTTAGTGATAAATGGTCACTTACACCAAAAATCATAAAACATTCAGGTTGCTTTCAGTCACTTACCCGAGATCAATTGGTACCCTAGATCTTACGCCAAAGACAGAGCCTGTAGCCAATCTTGCAATAAACTATCTAAAAGTTTATTAATGAGGAAAAAAATGCAAGAGTTATTTGCAGAGTAAAGTAAGCAAGCATATACGCACAAATGCGTTACTATCTATGATTCCTAAAGATGACAGAGATGTAGTAATTTGTCAGTGTAAAATGTCTTTCAGGGCAGATCCAGGGATAAACCTCCTGGATCTCTGCATTAGTTTATTGTCTCTGGCCCTGTGAGAGTTCGAACAGCAAAGAAGTGAACATTTTTCTTGTGACCCTGTTTTATCTTTTACATTTGGCCATCCAGTCCATGAAATGAACTCCCTTGCAGGTAGATTTCCAAGACATGATAGGGCTATTCACCATCAATCCTTTGTATTGTGATGTTCCTTAATGCCCTGTTTAATTTTGATAGGCCTCCTGAATGGGCGGGGAAGAAAATTCCCATGCCTGGGTTCAAAAGCTCAGAGCACGCATTTTTAAAGTTATAAAGCAAAACTTACATATTTCCTTAAAACATGGAATACAGACACTACAAGTGAGATTAACACATGCCGCAATTTAAAAGCATTTCATGGAGTCTAAACACTAAACACATTCTCATAAGACTAATACCTGTTTTGGACAACACTAATACACAGGTGAGCTAATTTGGTTTCTGGCTCCAAGTTTGTCAGTTCTTAGCCAACACCTAATGCTTTGGCCAGTGCTGGCTCTTGGTTTGCCAGTGTCTCAGTTAGTAGAATAGCTGTCGTCATAAATAGAGCCCCTTCCCGATAGGAGATCATCTTCGTGTCCCGGAGGAGAGAGCTGAAGGTTATTTTAGCACCTGTTCTATTTGTCTATATCTGTCTTCCCCACCCATTGGATGTTGCCTGGCTTTAAGGGTAGTGGGGACGGGGAGAAACATGGAAATAACAAAATGTGTTCATATTGCCATCCTAATCACAATGCTTGTGTGTTTATACCATTCCCCTACTCTTCACTGGTTTTTGCCTTTTTGTATTTTAAACTCTTCTGATAGGGATGGCCTCTTACTGTGTTTGTACAGCACCTAGCCTAGTGGGATCCTGATGCTGATTTGGGAGGTACTATAATGCTACCCCTAATAATATATAAGATACTAAATAGAGGAGGACATTTTCTTTGGGCTTGTAGTCTAAACTGGCCATGTGGACATTTAATGTTTGTATTAGGGTAGCATCCAGAGATCCCCAAGAGCAATCACATTGAAATTTGTCAAAAGTACCAATTTCATGCCCTTGACTGGTTCAAAAGTATGGTGGTATCTTTAATGCCCCAAAGTGCTCAGGATCCACAAGTTCACATTGAATCCTAAAAAGCAAGACTCAGTTCTACACCTGATCAAAAAGCAATATCTTCAACAGCAATGCAATTTTCTCAGCATCAGGCTAGGATGTTAACATCTGTAATAACTTAAAAAAAGTGTTACCTACTGAATTGTCACACCTAAAGTGTAAGTCTTATCAGAATATTTTTCATGTACTGTAATAGACTAAAATTTTAGTTAGAAAAACCAGACATTTTTATGGTTTCATTGCCAGAGCAAGCGATACAGTGCAGAACAACCAGCCAAACAAGAATTACATTTCAAAGCATTATTTGGAAGTATTAAAAAGGCTGCTAGCCCATGCCATACATTTATCACTGAGGGTGGAAAATACGTCCTAATTTTTTAAAATTCTTTTACACTCACTATGTTGATCAGACATGCTAGGTAGAAACTATTTTTATCTACAGTATTTTGTTACACAAGGTTTACATATTTTATAACACTTTCAAATAATTGTATTTTGACTGAAAAAATATTTACGTGTTTTAAAATATGCATTGATATTTTTTTCAAGAACTGGGATCAGCCTTATCTTTTTCCCTGTATGCCTTCTAAATGTTGCCTCAGATTGTTGCTTGCTGTTGGGTTTAATCAGAGCAATCTTTTATTTCAAAGTAATTTCCTGGGGCTTTAAATCTATTTTTCAGTACACTGTTATCAGTGATCCTTTTGCTTTCCTGCTAATGTTCCATTGCCGACATGCTATATATGTGCTCTAGCATTTTGTTGTTTTACATCAAAAGAAAAAAAAGGAAATTTCTTGTTTAAGATTAACCAGTAACCTCCCTGTGTTGATCAACTTTTACTTACTCTTAACAGCGTCACTTACTATATACATTCTGAGATCGCAAATTATTTCTCATGTCTCCTTATCATATTAGGACCCCATCTGAAGTGATCCTTGTGATTACATAATTTCCATTACTATACTCATAGCTGAGTTGTATTTTACTGCCTTACTTATCCAAAATATTGGACAAGAGATGCAAGTAAGAAGTACTAGGTGAGGGTCCTTTCACATCTCTTCTTTCAAATAGAAGGTTGGTTCTTTCCTTCTTTTGTGTTAACACTAATAATAGTGTGCTGAAGGGAGTGCAACCTCCATCTGTCTCAGTTCCTTCTCAGAAGCAAAGAGCATTAAGAATTTCTCCTTCTGTTTTGCCTGTTTACAGGCACCCTTAACCCCATTTTTTCTTAGATCTGTAGCTTAGCATTTAAAAATGAAAGAGTTTGCCACAGGTAACCAAGCCAAAGAATGGCATCAAGAAAGCTCCACTTGTTCGGGCCTTTATTCAGAATCCCGTGGACAGGTCTGTAGCTCGGTGTACCTAGGAGAGGCTCACACACCTTGGCAGTGTGCTGCCTGTTAGGCATTCACATCCAGAATACCTCAGGATAGACAGTTAAGGCTTCAGGTCTGCTTCATCAGTGAGGCCTTTAAGGCACAGGCACGAGGTTTCAGACTGACGATCTAGGTTCTTGTCAAGCTACTTTGGCAATGAAACTGTCAACCACTAAATGAGTGAAATCTGTAACATTACCTTTGGCTTTGGCACTGCCTTTAACACTATCCCATGGGAGAGACTGACACCAGGAATTTGAAGCTGGTGACTCAGCTGGCACTGGTGATGTCCACTCCTTGTTATTGATCGCCTTTGGCACCATGTGCTCTGAACCTTCAGCCTCCTTTGGTTCGGGCCCGGGATGGCGTCAAGGACATCTTGCGTTCTGTGGACTTAATGGACATTTTTGTAATCAAGATGGTAGTACTCACTTCTCTCCAACAAGTGTCAAAGCAAAGAGATCTTTGAAGAAGAACAAAAGGACAACTACTGGTGACTGTTCTAATTTGAAAGTCACCTTTGTGCATTCAGACTTCTGGCCCACTCTTCCCTCTCTCTTGGTTTTCTTATCCCCCTGTACAGCTCCACAGATTAAGACAAGGAACTGAGGTGGTCGAGGGCTGCACTCCTTACATTCATAGTCTGAGTTGACATGATGCTTGTGCAGCCCTAGTGGACACAGTTTTGATAGAGGTTTTGACACGTGAAAGCACAGTGGCAACTCTCAAAGGCCAATAGTTACCATTAAGGAACCTTTTTTAAAAAAAACCAAATATGTTTTTGTTGACACAAGTGCACTCCCCCTGCCTTCTTTTAAAGCTGACTATGAGACCTGGGCAATGGATAGACAAGTAAATGGAATTTAATAAAAAATTCTGTTGATGGTACACACAAGAAGGAATTGAGTTTGACTTGTATTCCTAGCAGTTTTGGTTTCCCAGGGCAGATATAAAAAGCAGAAAAACCATATCTTGGTTGCTATCATAAATAGATAGACTCTACATGTCAAAAATAGATACACTGAGTGGGAACTTGCTATTTTTATAGTTACTTTTCAGGGTAGAATCACCATTTAAAACTTGAATTATTAGCCACATTATATAGAAATTATATTCTTGTATCTTTAATATAATTGTCAGAATATTGCTTTTAATTGGAAATATAACTTTTCCTGGTCTGTTTGTGATACATTTGTATGTGTGCACTCCTGATTCTTTCAAATATCTCTTATCCCAAATGAGATTTCTTGCCCTGCAGGATAAATTCCATTTTCTAACAATGAGTTCCTGTAAAAAGGCCATTCTTTGGTTTCAGATGAATAGGATTTTTAAAGGGCCAGGTCTGTTGAAAACAAGTTAGATCCAAATACTAGGTTAGGTCTTGTAGATTGATCTATTAGGCAAAAAACCTAACCAATTCTTGTGGCATTTCTAAATAAAAGTCACATAACAAGAACATCAGCTAAGAGGAATAGATGGAGTTAAGGGAGAATCTAGGTAGGGAATCTGGATTTCCTGCACAATCAGGTGTTGAGGACCAACTCCAAAGGGCCCAAAATTTATTGTGTGACCTTATCTCACTTCTTTCCCCCAAACTCCTACACTATGTAAAGGAGGCTCAAATGGAGTGTGGCTAAGAGAATAAATAGTGGCTAAAATTATCTGATTTTTGGGTGCCTTCTTTTTTGGATGCCCAGCTTTTGACCAAGTTTGGGCATAATTTTCAGAGGTGTTGAGCACCAACAACTTTAGTGTAAATCAATGGGAATTATTTTTGCTCAGCACCTCTGCAAAGCAAGAGGATGGGCCCTCACAATAATGAGGAATCTTCATAAAATGGGGATGATTCCTCCAATAATCTGTTTTTGGCCTGGTGTTCAATATCTTTATCAATGGTCTAGAAGAAAATATAAAAAATTACTGGTGAAGTTTGAAGATGACAAAAATTAACCAAGTAGTAAATAATAAGGATGGGTCAGTTCTACAGAGTAACCTGGATAGCGTGTTCAGTTGGAATTCCTTGAATAATATGCATTTTAATATAGCTCATGTAAGGGTATGTCTTTCAGAACAAAGAGTATAGATCATACTTACAGGATAGGGGGCTGTATTTTTTAAAGCAATATCTCTGAAGGGAACTTATTGGACATGGTGGATAATCAACAAATGTAGCGTGAAGTATGATGATGTGGCTAAGAGAAAATGCGATTCTTGGATGTATAAACAGGGGAATATTGAACAGAAGTAGGAAGGTAATATTCCCACTGTATATGGCATTTCTGAGACCATTACTGGAACACTGTGTCCAGTTCTGTTGGCCACACAGAAAGAAGGTTGATGAATTGGAATGGGTTCAGAAAAGAATGATTTGAGATTTGAGAAACCTGCCTTACCATGACAGACTAAAGTAGCTCAATCTATATAGTTTACCCAAGAGGAGTCTCAGAGGTGATTTGATTATGGTCTGTATACCTTCATATGAGAAAATTTCTGGTAATAGAAGGTTCTTAAATTGATCAGACAAAGGCATAACAAGATTCATTGGCTGGAAACTGAACATAGTCAATCTGACTAAAAATAAGGGGCATATTTTTACTAGTAAGGGTAATTATTAACTATTGGAACAGTTTCTAGGGATGTGGTGGACTCTCTCCATCATTCAAAGTTTTTAAAATCAAGATTGTGGATGTCTTTCTAAAAGATATACTCTTGTTCAACTGGAAGTTATTGGCTTGATCCAGGAATCACTTAGTGAAATTCTGTAGTCTGTGTTATGGAGAGAATCAGTCTAGCTGATGATAATGCCCTTCCCTCTTTCTGGCCTTAGACCTATGAAACAAACAGAAAAGGAGCCCCAATAGGAGACCAATTGATGTAATCAAAATTGATAAATGGAGAGAGAAACAAAAAGAAAAAAACCAAAACAACAAAAAGTAACCAACAAAAAGGAAGAAAGATCAGATAGCTGAAACACACAAAGGACAGGATATGAAAACAAATAGAAGCTCTGTAATCCTGTGCAGAGATTTGTTGTAAGAGAATTTTAAAATGACAGTGAAGTTGAGGTGAAGTCAATGCAGAATTTAAAAAGAAAGAATAGAATGAATAATGCACATCAGTGAAAAAGGATTGTAGTTCATCCGATACATGGAAATTGGTGGCTCTACATCTGATGGAGGAAGCTGGGACAACCTATATAGCTCTTGATCTTGTTTTTGTTCAGGATTACCAAAAACTCAAAGCTCTTTTTCTAGTCCACTAAAGAAATCAGACACCCTTTACCCCCTCAAATCAAATAAAATCTGTTTCTTCTGAGAGGAGAATCGTTAGTCCAGAGACGAGTCAGTGCAGTAGCCTAGATATTACAGAACCCATACTAGTGCAGCCTGAAACCTGCATACTAGATGGGTCCCCAGAATACAGAACTAATAGTTTTGGGGAGTTCACCAAGACACTCCCTTTAGTGATAAGGACTGGATCTCTAGGTATTGGAACATAAGACTGTTAGTGGATTTGAGCAACTGAAGCAGAAATGTATACAAAAGCTTGATAGGTAGGGGATGGATACATTTTGATATTTGTTGGTTCACAGGTACTTTAGAATACTAAACAAACACTGCAGAGAGCACTCTTTTGTTCTGTTTTGGTGCAAACTCTCTCCTGAACAAAGTTGTTTACCTCCAAAGAACTTGAACTTGCACTCCTACCACTGACAAAAGCCTTTTGCATTACATGGAAGTGGTGCCAGCATTTGAAATATAGGGTCACATCTGAACTGAGCAAAGGATAGTAATCGATAGATACTACTGATCTATATAATAAAACTCTAGAAATATCATTTGTTATGTCATGCTGAAGGCTAAAATGTCTGAGTCAGTATGAAGTGATAGAAACAGGCACAAGCATGATTAAGAGCTCTTTTTGTTCAGAATATCATCAGGTTGAGTCATTTGTGGTCTGTTACCAACAAGTTTTTAAATTCTCAACCATTTTGACTTTACAAATTACACCTTGAGGTGTACAGCTACACTAAGGCATGTATCTGGGTCACGCAAGAGTCCAAGTTCATTGTGATAGCAGAGGTAACTCAGCCAATCATCACCCTTACATTACAGCTAACGTGGATGCAACAATTTCATTGAGTGTATGGGGGACACAGCACATATGGTGGATTACTTGGCCCAGATGGCACCCCCACAGATCAGCACAATTCTCCCACCACAATGCTAATCAACACCACCATCCCCACAAAAACACAACCAACCAAGGGCTGTGGGTTGCCACTTACGGTGGGTGGATCATAGAATTACTCCCCCTTCTCTGCCTGACCTTCCTCTTTTCTTCTAGGGCACATCCCTCCAGCAACCTGACTTCTGGACCCATGATCTCTTAAATCCACTCCCTCCAAATGTGAGCATTTGGGGTTATTGTGTACGTTAGTCATGTAGTCTGCAGATCTGGGCGGGTCACTTAGGCCATGGCTGGATAACTTTTTCGCTAGCTCAAACCTGAGTGGTGCTGTGATCTAGAGTGCCAGGATTGCAATGTCATTCACTCAGATTTGGCCCTGCCACCTCTCCATGAATCCAGGCCAAATCTGGGTTACTGTCATTGCAACCTGACACTTGGGTTTGTGGTTCCACTCAGGTTTGGCCTGGCCAAAAAGCAGAGATGCCATGGCCTGGGTCACAGGTGGCTCTCTGTGGCCTATGTGACCAGCACACACAATAACCCCAAACACAAACAGCCCATCACTGCAGCATGCATCCCTCATTCATCACCTGCACAAATCTCCCAGTACAACTCCCTGTAACAGGACAAGTCTCCCTTTAATAGCTAGGTGAGTAGGGAGCAACTGGCCCTGATCTGGAGGGAAGCCCGGCAGGCAGGTGCTGAGAATCAGCTGACCCAACTGAACAGCTGGTAATGATTAGGTCTGACACCCAGCTAAAGTATATAAAGGAGGGCACAAATTCCATGAGTGAGGTTGGAACCAGAGGATGCATTCTCTTGTGGCTGCAGCAGAAGTCTGCAAGAGGGCAAGCAGACACTGCTAGGTTGGAGAAGGTCCAGCCCCTATATGTACAAGGGGGCCCCACAGTCTGATTTAAGAACAGAGCTATGGCTTTGGAGGTGGTTGTTTTGCATTTCCATTTGTGTGTGTATTAAAGAACAAACTGAGCTCTGAGGAAAAGGCTACAAATGAACTGGACATGGATTTTTGTTCCTGTCTGGTGATCAGGTCCACCAAACTACAGCCTCTACACACAAATCAACACAACCACCAGACACAACAAAATCAGCATATACAATAACCTTCAAAACACATGGCCTCTCATCACAGCACACATCTCTCATTTTCCACCCACACAGCAATGGACTTGTTTATCTAAGTCAGATATGCTCTAAGTCCTCTGCACTCCTACTCACACATCTGTTTGAATGTTTTCCCTTTGTCTAGTGCCCCTATAAAGTTGGAAATAAAAACCCAAATAGGCAAATGGAAGAAAAACATTTTACATTTTGAATTGCAGAGTTGTAAAATGTTTTTTCTGGGAACCATTTCAGCGTTAAAATTGTCCAGGAGGAGATGAAAATGCAGAAATATAATGCACTGAAAAGTTGTTCTTAAAATGAAAGACGTATTACATCTTGATATCTAATTTAGATTCTTTATAAAAAATTAATAAGAGTTCTATAGTTACTCCTGACAAGATTTAACATTGTAGGCTGTCTGCTGTTATGTTTTTAAAGAATGTCCAGTATAAGAGGTTTGATTTTATTTTTTTCAGTGAACGGGTAAAAACGCTTTTCTGTAGAAGTACTGGGAGAAGTATTTGGAGTTATCATCTCTCTTCCGATGATTTTTTTTACAGTAAATTTACTCCGTTTTCTCTGGCTGTCTTGAACTCATGCTAAAACAACAACTGTTAGGATTTTTTCTGTGTTCATAGAGCACTTCTGTCCCTAAATCATAAATTGTAAAGCTGTGGAAGATGAAATCTGTACCATTGTTTACTACAGAAATTACTAGCTGGCATTTGTCATCTTTTGTCATGGTCTGCTTCTGAGCTTATCATCACTAACATTAAATTCATTTGTTTCAGTGCGATAAAAGATAGACTCAACACTCTTATTTGGTTCCGTCAGTGCTGATACCTACTCAAGTGCATTCTTTAGTATTGGTTCTGAGCCCTTTTCTTTGATTTGACTATGAGAAGAGCCTCTAATAAGAACATCGGGGACACATTTGGAGAACTGTATTTTCTGTGTTAATTCTCTACGCTTCCTTCTTAAATTTCAGGGTCCTTGGGTCCGCCCCATGGTTCCTCTTGTCACACTATTAGGACCAGTGACTCAAGAACCCACTCTTCTCACTTTGTTGTGAAGTTCCGACTCTATGCAAATATTTTCAGAATATTATTGACTTTTACCCAGTTATTTGAAATACGTAGTTTGAGAGATTGCCACTCCAATATCACTTTCTCCAATCCACAGCTTTCTTTTCTATGCAGAGTCATTTTCCCCCAGTTTCCTAAAGGTGAAAATCTGTAGTGGGTGACTTATGAAGGAGAAAATAAGTGTATTAGTCTCTTTGATACATTGGGAATACTATCCACTTGTTTTCAAATTTTTTGGCAGGCAGACTTACAAATACTGAACAAGTTTTTGGAAAGATGAAACATAGGGAGAACCATTGTGCTATGTTATCTTAGTGCTATAGCGCCTGGCTTCCATTTGAATTATAATACCGAACTGGCTCCTGAGTTTCTGTGCACAAATGTGGATGTTGTGGAAAAGGCTAATTTGAAAAGTTCCAGGTATAAGTGAGGAACATAATTATCATTTGAGTTGTTTCAGTACTACTTTGAATTTTAAATCAGTTTAGGAAAAAAAAGTACTTCCTTTCCAAAACATTTGTCAAGTGATCTCCTGTTTCTGATTAAACAATTACATTTCATCACTGGATCTGATAAGATAAATACAGTAAACAATATGCTTTGCAGATTATTTTCCTTTCTTAAATAAACAACAGATAATAGATTTTCTGAAGATTTTTCCATTAATTCATTCTAAAATTAGATTTGCACTTGAGCGAAATAAAGATAATATTTTGATTAGATGAATATATAATTGCTGTTCTTCTCAGCCCAGCAGAGAATATTTCCATAAGAGGCCATGCAGATCTTAAATATTTTCATCCTAAACTGTTTAATATAGTCCTGGGTTTCCGTGTGCATAAGTGCTTTTTTAAATAGTTTTTTCTTTTTTGCATTTACTTTTCATTGGGCCGTAACCACAGAAAAGCTTCAAGCACTATTCTTGCTCTTTGCTCCTTTTTAATATAGCAATTTTTTTAACTGGGTGAGCACAAATCTTCATAATTCTGCTTTGTTCAATTCTTTATTTGTTGTACCACCAGCATCAGTGCTGTCAATGGAACTCTAAAAATGGTTTGTTAATTAATTGATATTTGATGTCTGATTCTACTGCGTTAGGACAAAAATGTATATGGTCAGACATAAAACAATGTAACTTTTTTATGACTATTTATAATTCAGAGAACATTTTCCATTGAATTCTAATTTCAAGGAAGAAGAAATCAAACTTTGGACCTAAATTATTGAACAGTGGTTTTTAAAGCTGGTCATTGAGATTGTAATTTTGGTTCTTTACTATGACACTAACAAAGTTGACAGTTTACTTAGATAATAATGCTGTTTTCCATACAATTAGTGCACACCAGCTTCAGCATGTCAAGACACTGGCTGTAAACAAAAGAAGTGTTCAGGATGTTTTTTATACTGTCAGTTTCAAAGGATTAAGAAGAGCATAGAACTAATGGCTTGTGTTGCTCACTAATTACTGTTTACTAAGGTTCTGTCACTATTCAGTTTGAGAAACAAAGACTGTACCCTACTAGTAGCGTAATTAGATTGGATAAAACTAACTCTGGGTGGAAAGTTTGCAAAATTCTCAGAATATTTTTATAAATAATTTAATATTTTTATTGCAGTAGAAATATGGTGGGGTACACTGCCCCTTTAAGGGAATGTCTGTAGCTTACAACTAAGACAGCTTTGGGGCAATCAGGGAAAACCCTGCCCTGCCCTTGAGGCTGGAATATGTACACAGCAAAAAAACAAAACAAAAAAACCCCCAAAAACTGAAGGGGGGAGCAAAAGCCCATCTCAATACAGATTGCAGCCCTCTCAGTGTACGTCTACACTGCAGTAAAACACCTGCAACTGGCCTGTGCCAGCTGATTCAGGCTTGTGGGGCTTGGGCTATAAAATTGCAGTGTAGACATCCGGGCTTGGTACCTGACTTGCTACACAGGCCTCAGAGCCAGTTAGCAATGTATAGCTATTGGGGGTGAGAGTTCATTTGCTTTAGTTCCAACATTCTGAAAACAATAATTAGAAAAGACACTGTAACTTCCCATAACTTTTGAAGGTAAATGAGAGGCCTCAAAGCACTTTTACCTTCTCCTTTTCTATCTCTTGCCTGAGCAATTGTACAACAGAAGTTGAAATTATGATAAAGCTCATGCCCACTTCTCCCTGGCTTTTCAGGGATGCTCCAAAATAAAAGCTTTTGCATGATGAAGCCATGCTTGCTAGTCTTCTCTCATAGGGATTTGCAGAGAATGCCATGAAAAATAGAAGGCGACTCACTAGTTACTATTGGTCTCTGACTATTAGCAGATGTAAGACCAAAGAATAAAAACTATGGCTAAAAATTCCCATGCATGGGATGAGAATTGCGCTTAAGCACATCTCCTTGGAAATATCCATGCTTGACCGAGTGCCCCATCTCATTTTTACCCTTTTCACTTGAAAAGAAGACGTGAGACTTAATTCTGCTCAGTGCCAAAGGAATATATACCTAGCATCAGATTTTCATCTGAGCTGAGTATATACAGTTTTGTCCAGAATTTCAAAAGGCATCTAAATGAAGTGGCCAAAGGTCTCACCACCCAGCATCTCCAACTGAAATGAGAACTTCTGAAAATCTGACTGCTTCTGTATGTGTACAAATGTAAGCTGTTGGCTGTTGAGCTCTTGAAACTATAGGCACTAATATTCTTAAGCTTATTTGAACCCACATTAGTAAGCCCATTACTATACTTGAGCACAACCATCATTCACATCACAGTGTGCACTATGTCAGAGCTTGCAGAATCCAGGACTGAAACATCTCCGCTTCTTCTCCCTCTCCCCTCCCCCAATCTGATGTCTATTTGGGGTCTTTTGTGAAATGAATTGATGATCTTGGACTAATTCATAATGGACAGAGAGCCACCTCACATTGATAGAATTGTTGGTAGTATAAAAAAGGATTGACTGAGCATGGAAACAATTGCCTTTAGAGTGAGCCCACTAGATCACAGTGTGGCATTGGTGTGGCAGTGTAGAAAAGCGGGAATAGTAGATGCTGAGCTGAAGGCCGCACTGTCCACTGAAAGGCAAGCAAAGCAAAAGTTATCCATTGTTAGATAGACCTATGGACAAAAAGCAATGTTACAATGTAAAAATAACTCCACTTTGTATTCCCAAGGAAGCGGCAGACCTCCATACCAATCTCTACCTATTGCAGGTGTCATAGTTCTGTTCCAGCGATGGTAAATAAGGGGCTGGTGCATCCATTTCAGGGAAATCCACGTAGTGCATGCTGCAAAAGTCCATAGCTCCCAAATCAGCAGGATTGTTCCGCCCCCCCGAGCTTCCATAAAATTGCTTGTTGAAAAGGCGGTACTGAGGGTGAGGGGAGAATGGTGGTGAAATTCCCCAAGGCGAAACCATATGTGGGCACCTGTCTTGTGACTCCTAAAATCCGTCACGGTCATGTGCTGTCTTGAAACACGCAATTTACGTACACCAAAATACCTCCCATGGCAGAGGGAAAAAAACTCGATTGTATGGAGCAGGTACTGCAAATTTGCACCACATTCCCTAAATGACCAGGATATCAGTCTTCTGAGGGTAACTGAGGTGGAAAGGGAGGGTTTACTGAAAGTATCTAGGTACAGGCCTGGCCCTTATGCCCCTATGCTGTGTTCGCGATGATGCCTGCACAATTAACGAGAGAGTGGCAGAGGAAAGTGTCCTATCACAGTGGAATAAATAAGGCTGCCTTCCCCAGAAGCCTTCTGCAAAGGATCCGAGTACCTAAATGAAAGTTTCCTGGAGATATGCATGGAAGATTTACAGAGCATCCCTGTGCACACAAACATTCTTTTCCAAGGAGAACCCCTTGCTTAGGTGAACTAACAACAAGGAAGCCCATCCCCACCACCACACTCATTTTTTTTCCGCTATGACAAGAAGCTGGACTAACTATTTGTAAAATAACCATGCCATCCATTGTCTGAACTATGAGCCTATTGGATGCTGGAAGTTGAAACATTAACTCTGTTTCTTTTCCTAATTCAGGCAATACCTTACTCTTTGTAGTTTTGTTCAGGGTACTAACAGAGTATGCTAGAACATAAGGACTGTAGAAAACTCATGTCTGAACAGTTTCTTCAGCTCAATCTCTCATTTGTGCAGGTACTACTTGATAGTGAAACAACTCCCTTCCTGCATTGATAGTCACTGTCTTATCACTACTAAAGTTCAGTTTGATTTTCTTGCTTAGAGATACAACTGTCTTGCTGCTGAGCATGTGCATTGTTTCAAAGAATCCAGTGGTATTTTAATTTAATCTGGCTTCCCAGACTGTTTCATTACTTTGATTCCTGTATCATTTACAGTAGCAAGCTTAATGGCAACCTCTGTGGGTTCAGCCATGCCAGTGGCAATGTTGCTGAGTGCTATCAAGTCAGCACTCAAATCAAATGAGTTTGTTATGGAGTCAGTGGTTGTGTGAACAATCTTATTTACATCTCCTTCATCATGTCACATCCAACATGGTGCAGCCTTCTTGTGTTTTCCTTGTGAAACATCTGAGTCTAACATATTACACGTAACCTTCCTGGAAGTTGTAATAGCTGAGCACATGTGAGCAGTGATGAACCAGCTAGCCAAGACGCCTGGTTTCAAAGTTAAACTCTTTATACCCCTTTTTACTCTCCTATAACAGTTTACTGTCTGTTCAACTGTTGTGTCTGTCCAGACTTTATTGAATTTATTTCTACCCAAAGCATGATTTCCTTGCACAAACTGCTTATGAACTTCAGGGGCATAATCTGGCAGAAGCTTCATATCATTGAAGTACGCAGATACCCAACAGACATAGCTGGTGTGTTTAAAGGCAAAAAAAAAAAAAATAACGGTAGCATCTCTACAACCACCCCCCCAATGCAGATCCCAGTTGCTTTCACATTCTGCTGTGATGAAGCACATGGATGTTAACCATTTTGATGTAATCATCCCAAAATGTGAAGGTTTCAAAAGTTGCTGTTCCAAAATGATGGAATCTGTGCAATACATTCTCTATGTTCTTAAGAGTATTATTCACTTTGTAAAATTATATCTAGATGAAAAGAAAACATCCTGTCTGTGTTTTATGGCTGTAAAACACGATCTTAAAATAACCTTTTTTTTTTAGAAATTACATTGTGGATCATAAATTACACATATGAACAGAACGACTAGCAGAGAACATATTAAAGTAAATTTGCCATAATGAAATCACTATAGGATAAAATATATGTTTAATTATACACAAGTTAAAGGAAAGTCATTACTTTGACTTTTTCAAGAAATTGGTGAAATTTGACTTGATTTACAAAAGCATCCATAATTCACAAAGTTACCAGTGCATAATATCATATCCCCTTCTAAAATGACTCTTTAAGGTTAGTCCCTTCTTAAAAATGTGTTAAACCTTTTCTGTGGTGGGAGGGTGATACGAATTTCAAATTTAGGCAGTGCTTTCCATTTGGGTCCCAAAACTACAGGGAAAAATGTCCAGCTCCTCCACACTGTTCTTTTCAGTCTTCTCCCAGCCATCAGGTTAGAGAGCTCTGGGTATCCAGCCTTCCTATCTCCCACTATCCATGCGCACAGTCCCTGCAAAAGAAAAATCCCCACCTGGAGAAACCACTCCCACTATTGCTGCTGTTATTTGCTTCTCGTTTGGTTTAGGGGGAAGGTTGGGGTCATCATTCACTTCCAGGGAATCATGGTCCAGGTCCTGCTGTGGGGAGGTGGCCTGGGGCTGCCTACCATCTCTACATTCCCATATGTGCTTTCAACTACTGCCCTGGTTGCCTCTGTCGCAACCCTGTGGACGATTTTCAGGAAGTCTGAGTTAACTCCTAGTCGAATCTTTGCAAAGGCATTTGCATGCATTAAAAGTAGTATTCTGCAGAAGGGAACAACCTTCATATATCTCAAAAGATTTTTAAAAAGTAGTTTTGACTTGAAGATCTAGTCTCACTTAAATCATTTTCTAGGGAGTAAAGTACTTGACGATATGATATAAATATTACACGTTTCCTTACTTTTCTTTTAGTTGCTCATTTTTATTCAGATTACCTATTACTATTTTACCCTAAAACTCTGGTATCCACAAGGCCCTGTGCTGGCATGGGTATATTAACAATACCGCTCTCCATCCTTACTTCAGGTATTAATAATCAGGTATTACAGTGGTTCTCCCTAGGGGATTTACAAAGATTTTACCAGGAGTTTTTATTTCCAATCATAGAAAAACGCCCTAGACCTGCCTGCCTCGGTTTACCCTTGAGAGGAACAGATATAGCCCTCTGTTCAAAGGATTGACACTTAGAAGAATGTACTATCTAAAACAAATGTCTCTCTATTAACTACTAATTCTAATACAATTGGTTTTTAAATTGAAATTCAATACAGTAAAACATAGAAATAAGCCACTTAAGAGCATACAAAACACTGTAAACTATATATAGTACCATTACATATAACATAAACTTCTAAAGTTTCAATACAGCATTCATAACACCATACAGTAGTTCCTTATCATAAACTACAATGTTATGAATTGCCACAGGGCATAATTGATATACAATGTAGCAGCATATAACATAAGGAAATCCCACATATAGATGTATATATCTTTAGCACACTGCAATATGAAACTTATTACAATGTGGCAAGCAACACATACATGCATACGGTAACATTACAATAATATACTCAACAATACTACTAATACTATTATAAACTAACATTCTGAGTGCTGGCGAGGCAATCACAGAATGGGTGGGGAGATCATTCACACCACAGACATCCAGCTTTATTTACAGTCATTCCCACACATTCCTTATTGTTAAGGACAAATCATATTTCCTCCTTCTTGATTTAATCTCTCTGATTCATCTGAGTTCCTTCTGCCCCATCAGAAAGCACTTCTGCTGCTGCCTTATTTCCAGGTCTTCTCCTGCTTCCCTGTTGCTGCCCAGGTGGTCTTCTCAGATCTTCTCCAGCAGCCCCGATTTCCCACGCCCATGCAAGTCAGCTCTCTGCCTTATATACAGTTTTCCTGACATTTACAAATCCTTGCTGATTGGTTGCTTTCTTAATGTCACTCAATATGTTCTTCTCATTCAGGGTGAGATCATTTTGGAGCAATCAACTGCCCACTATGCTAAATAGTTTTACCTTGTTTACCTCAAACGTGGACCTTCTCCTGTTCCTCCTCCAGGTTGATATAATTTTTAACCAATCAGCTACCTGATGTGCTAATTAGCTTTACTCATTTACTCCAAACATAACACCTCCTTAGTTTACTTATGGACCCCTCCCTTCAGGTATTAGGAATGACCTTTATTTCACCCCATCATACCTTCCTGCTATTGGTCAGTTTCCTATTACCTCCATTTTATGTCTTTTCCTTCTCTGACTGATGGCATAATTGGCCACCATTTTGGATTTCTAATTAATACTTACTCTAAACTATCCTTAATTACTACTTATCAGAAACCTTAAACTTAAAACTAACTATATTGCTATTCATGACTAATCGTTATGATGCTGTCCCCATTTTTGTTCTTCTGATTAAAGCAGGTAAAATCTTCACCAATTTTTGCCCCTCTGCACATGTTTTTTTGGCTATATGGCTAAATGCTATCTCTGGTGCTGAGCATCTTATCTGAACTAGAGCAGCTTTAAATATCTCTTGTATCACCTGATCTTAAACATTTGCTTTATGCATCTGGAATGAATATTTTAATTAAAATGCTTCCAAAATTAAATACTGGGGAGAGAATTTTTTTTAAATGTAATATCCATAAGTCATGCAGTTCACCTTTAGGGCATACAAAATGCAGCAATGATAGGTGAGTCCAGTGAGTGGCTACTTATGCAGCTCTATATTAAATTAACATTTAAAATGAAGTATTTTAATTAATAATTTGCTATATTTAATCCTGACTGTTATTGTTGGGCTTGAGTATTTTGTGAAACACATCAATGTCCTGTCTAGAAATAATATGGGAAATCTTTTTCCCAGCTCACAGCCTGGGTTAACAGACTGCATTTCCACAGGGCCTATGAAAGAAGGAATTTATCCCCAGTTGCTAATGCAGCACATATCAGTGGAATGGGGGCTATAGAAACCTATGGAGGATGCTGATAAACTGCCCTTCCCACTGTGTAATAGAACTGAATCTGTTCTGGTTTAGTCAGCAGTGGGGACTCTAAATGACCAGAGGGGGTGCAAAAAGGTGGGGAGGATTTACCCCAATAAGAAGCTTCCATAGTACACAACATTTTAAAATGTCTTCTCTTACTATAAAATATTTTGGAGCTTCCACTCCATACAAAATATACTGTAGTATATTGACAATAACTAGACTATGTGAGGATAGACACTCCATCTAACCTTGAAGTACTTAAAATACAGCACTAATGTTTTAGATATGTATACTGGTTTGAATATGCTCTAGGTGCTCTCACAAATTGACTGACCAAATAAGGTTACATTCACATTTGCAGGAAATATATTTATGAATTTGGAATAAAAGAGAGAGTTTTATTACTTGCATAACTGACAAACCTGGGACATTTTTGTGGAAGATAGCCGTTGGGGATAATAATTTGGTGAGAAAACAGAAAAAGGGTAATAATTCATAAATTAGCAGATCATTAATCTTGTCTTTTTGAGAGAACAAACTAATTTATTTCAAAGAAGGTTGAACCTGAGGTGCAATCTATAATATTTTTGATAGCCTAATAATGTTGAAAGGCTCATAATGTAATGCTATATTATTCATCCTTTGAACTTGAGCTATTTTTATAAAATATTGGAGGGTACAGATGAAAAGTATCAACTTTGGAACACAGTAAAGCAACAGAGAAGTACTGGGTTGCTGTATAATTTTCAGAGAGGTGAGCAGGCATTTATGAAAGAGAGCAGCATTGTAAATGAAGATTGATTGCATTTTAAAAACACAATGGTTGCCATTAAAATATCATTTTAAAATAATTATCACACATTGAGACTGGTTGCCCTCTTTCCACACAATAGCCCAGTGGAGGGGAGAGTGGAGGAGGAAAACATTGTAAGAGTTCTTTTCCAAATTCTTACCTGAAGGAAGTAGGGTATGTCCTCTCTTGTGGAACAAAGTCGGTGGTGATGTCCTCAAACTCTGTGGATCACAGTTCTATCTGTATGGAAGTTCTGTGCCTCTGCACTGCACTGCTCTCCACTCCATCTAGGTCTTTCTGTATTGGTAGCTACCCTTGGAAGTCCTCATGAAGGGGGGCTCTTCAGTATAGAGGGGAACCACAGAGAAGCTACCATAGCTGCAGGCTGCATTCACTTTTTTTCCAAATTCCTTGAAGGGCTTATGCGGGGCTGGTCCTGGGAATAATCATACCTCTTTCTGCTCACAGCCACTGTCTTACTTTACATGTCTTCTCCCCCTTTTCCACAGAGTATCCCCTTCAGGGTTCATGGAAAGGGAAATGGTATGATGGAGGTGGCTGATATCATAGAGAGAGAGATGTGTAGATGAAAGGGGGACTGTTGAATTCAATGGTATCTGCAATGTTGTACTTATTTTCTATACTGAGTTATGTCTTGAATGGCTTCAAGACTGAGCTTGATAAGTTAATGGAGGGGATGGTATGATGAAACTGTCTACAGTGGCATGTAGCTGATCAGCAAGTAGTAGTAGTAAATATCCCCAAGAGCCACTGATGGGCCCAAAGATGGGCGGGGCTTTGAGTTGCTGCAGAGAATTCTTTCCCAAGTGTCTGGCTGTTTGGTCTTGCTGAAAGGCTTCAAGTCCAACTGACCACCATATTTGGGATCAGGAAGGAATTTTTCCACAAGTCAGGTTGGCAGAGACCCTGGGGTCTTTTTACCTTCATCTGCAGCATGGGGTATGGGTCACTTGCAGGTTTAAACTAGTGTAAATGGAGGAACCTCTGTAACTTAAAGTCTTAAAATCGTGATTTGAGGACTTCAGTAAGTCAGCCAGAGATTATGGGTCTATTATATGAGTGGGTGGGTAAGGTTCTCTGGTCTACAATGTGCAGAGATCAGACTAGATGATCATGATGGATCCTTTTGGTCTTAAAATGTATATCAAATCACACTGCATGATAATTGTGGACAAATATTTTTAAGTGATAGTCACTATGTATTTAGTATCTGGAAAAAAAATCATACACAAACTTTTCTAAGTGCAAGGAATAAATAGATCTTTTAATATATTTTTCCCTACTCAGAACAAAAAATTATGCGAAAAAAGTTGTTTGGAAGCTTAAATATATTCAAAAGCTTCCCTCTAGCAAAATAAATTTTGACTATGTATAAATGAAAGGACTTCTGTGATTCCAGAATTACTCATATGGTGTGTGTACTATAGAAAGTGTCTCCTTATACAGGGTCTGTCTTCACTGATGGCAGCAAATTTGCTGCCATCAGATAGATTTATCCGGAACTGAAGATCCAGTCAATCATCCGGAAGTTGATTTAGTAAATCCAGCTCCACAAAAAGAATAGTGCTGCGTCAATGGGTACACGTTTCCTGTCGTCACAGCAGAGTGGAGATGGTGCGTAGACTTTAGGAAGTCAACGGGAGAGATGCAAGCTACTCTATGTAGCTTGCATCTCTCCCGTTGACTGCTGTCGAATTTGCCAGTAAGTATAGACCAGTCCACAGACTTCATATGTCTTTCCAGATACTTGTGTGTGTTTGTTACATATTTTTGCAATGCTTTACATAATTATACTTGTTTTTTTCAAGATAAAGATATTGCAGTTGAACTTCCTATAAAGTTTACGCCGCGATATCCTGGTCGCTATCCCTGCCAGATTCTGCTGCAATCTTCCTGTGATATCCGGGTCTACATGATTGAGTGTGTGGTGAATACAGACAGTGCTGAAGCTGAGCTTGAATTTGTAACACCAGCCTATCAGGCAGTGATTCAGGACATACCAATAGTAAGTCCATTTTACAATTAGAAGGTTAAATCAAGACTCAGGATTATTGGATTCAGCCTTTTAAATTAAAATTAACATCCATAAATCATAGAACCCCCAAAAGTATATACTTATTGACTATATCTTATTACCCAAAGTCTAAACAGTATATATATATATAAAACTTGTTTAGGGAGAAGAGTTACTGATTGTTTTCTGCCCACTTAAACGACTATTTAGTCTGTCATTCCTAATGATTTTTCTTCTGTGATTGACACTTGTTAACATACAGTACATTGCAAATAGGGGAGAAAAGGTTGGTATGAATAGTATGAATACTAAATGTAAGGTTTCTGGCAATGGAATGAAAGCTGAAGTCAGAATTAAGTAGCATGATAGTAGAATTAAATACTGTATAGATCATATTAATGTATTTTTCCCTGCCAAAAAGAAGTTTTTAAAAATAATTATTTAAGATAAATATGAGGTTATAAATAATATGTAATATAGATACATATAGTGCATTCAGAAGTTAAATATTTGAAGCATTCAGCACTAAGAAGCTATGGTGGAAGAGACTGGTACAGTAATTGCCATACTGGATCCGTCTAGTCATTAATCTAATCTAATAATTAGACTTTTAATAATAAAAATGACCAGCACTTGACATTCCAGAAATTGATGCAAAAAATTCCATAGTGGACAATTATGGTGTAACATGACAGTCCAAAAAGATAGTGAGAGAGACAAAGGGTCAAAGAGTGAATTTTGAGCTGTAGGTTTGTGTATCTGATGTGGTGGAGCATGAAAAAAACATATTTGCATGAATTCTCCATCTCCCATTGAGACTCCAACTTGTCAACACACAACTGTTGCTCTTCTCTTTCATACTTCGGAAGATATGAGCAGCAGGACAATCTTTCTACTGAATAGTTTAGTCTTCAGCAGAGTCAGTATCTGAGTGCATACTGCCATGCACATTTTTGGCTAGATTGAGCCCATCATTATAAGTACAATTAATTTTTTTTATGATATGAATACATGATACGTGAATTTTTAGACCACCAAGGGCACTTAACCATAAGAGAATTCTTACTAGTACCTACAGTACCAGCATTATTAAACTTATGCTTGAATACGTTTTAAAAGTTAAAAATATAATCTTTATTTTCTTAAAACCAGCTCTCAACTGGCACTCTTAGAAAAATAAAGATTTAGACCTAATTTGGTGTCCATTTTAAGAATTAATGGATGGAAAGTTAAACATAGCTGCAATTGCAGCTAAATGTATGTTGTAGCTCTAAATGTCCCTTTTGGATGACATCTTTGTTTTTTGTTTCTTTATTTGTTTTTGTTTTTTGCAGAGTAACATGTCTAATCAGGACTGGAAACTTCAAGCAATCCTAGAGGGACATTGTTTTTATGGCCCTCCTCTCATATATATTGGTCCAGGTGAAACAACTCGATATCCTCTCATGTTCAAGCCTACTGCTGAGTGTGTAACTATGGTAAGAGAGAGAGAAGTGATTTCAGCCTTTATAAGAAGTGCTGCTATGCACAAAACTTGCACCTGCACTCCAGTTCAGCAAAGCCCTTAAGCAGGTGTTTAACGTTAAGCATATGCTTAAGTGATTTTCTGAATCAAAGTTATTCAGGGTAAGACTTTTTCCTGAGGATGTACATGAAATAAACTGCCTTCAGTGGAGCTTGAGCTAACATTATGTATGGTTAATTTATCTTTTCTCCTAGTCCTTCCCCTCTCTCTCTGCCCACCTAATTTTAATAAATTTATTAGGTATTCTATACCAATTGAAAATAATCTAATTACACACACATACAGTGCATTCCAGCCTTAATTTAAATATACATTATTTAATTTTTTTTATCAGTACATTTCAAAAAATGCCAATTTTAAGATTCTTTAATAACATTTAGCTTCCCTCATTGCACATGTGTGCCATGGGGATTCTACAGGAATGGATGTTATATTAGTTCATTAATTAATTTCCATTACTAGTTAAGTCCATTGCTCACTAATTGGGGTGGATTCCCAGGCTCTCTGTCCCTATAGTAGTTGTCATTCTGGATATTATGAAGTACATGCCAGGGTAGGGGCAATTTGAGAAGACTAGAAGTCCTGATTTTATAGAGACAGACGTGATATTCGGGACTTGGTCTTATATAGGTGCCTATTATCCCCCGCATCCCTTTTCCCTATTTTTCACCCTTGCTATCGGGTCACCCTCGGGCTGTTTCATCTTTTAACAGGAAGCAGTTTGTGCATTTTTGCCTGTGCACTAGCTGAACTACTCTGGTGGTTGGGATGCCATGCAAAAACACAATTACAACACCACTTCTTGGCCTAACACAAAATAATTACTACTCACAAACTGCACAGTAGCCAGTCACACTCCTTACTAATCTCAGTATGATGCAGTTCACAAATTGACAAAAATACAAACCCTCCTAGAACAGTTAACAGTCCTAAAGACAAATATCACCTAATTAAAACAACCCAAGCTAAGGAATATGGAATTATTCCCTGGGGACACTGTCATTACACAGCAGAGGTAAGATTATTGTGTTTTTGTACTCTATATTTCCTGTTTTATGGGAGTTTGAGTTGGGTGTGATTTATCCTTAACAATTATTGATTTCTTTTTGTATGTTTGATTTATATGTCACATTTGAAAAATAACATGGGATAGACAGAGAAGCCACATTTTAAAGAATATATATGAAGGGTTAGATTAGTTGAGTATTCATGCTTAACTCTGTATTTTCTAACTTTTGAGTGTTTGGTTTCTCATTCGTAATATTACACCAGTATTATTAATAATTTATTATTTACTTGTTAGGCATATATACTGCACAATATTTTTGCTTGGGAGAATATAATTTGTGTGTCTGGATAGCCATAGCTTATTCTGTTAGACTGGTGCAACTTCACTGGCTTCAGTGGAGTTACTGCAGTGTACATGAGACTAGAATTTGGATATATTTTGAAATATATGTATGTATAAAGCATTCAGTGTGTGTGCACATACTCAGCTAAGGTGACCAGATAGCAAGTGTGAAAAATCGGGACCCCCCCCTTTTTTTTTGACCCAGGGGAGCACAGTTGCCTATATAAGACAAAGCCCCTAATATTGGGATGTCTGGTCACCCTATACTCAGCAAATTTGTATCACATGTAGATCCCTGCACACAACAGGTCAGGACTAGTTTAATACTTTGTCTGTACTCTAGTGGTGAAATCCTGCCTCCACTGAAGTCAACAGGAACCTTGTAATTGACTTGAATGGAGTTCAGATTTCCATGCAGGTTCCCATTGTTGTGGTGACTTCATGAGTAGGTCACTGTTCTCAATATTCTTACAACTCTCTTTGTATCTTAATGTAGTATTGATGCATCTGCTCTCTGTCTTTCCTACCACAATGAGCATCCCAGACTTGGGTTAGTTTACAAAAGAAAACTGTGGATAGTTCTGATGTTGATTGAATTTTCTTCTTCTTTCTTTTAAAATTATAATCCATAGGAATTCATTCCAAGCCTTCCAGACTGTATCATTAAATAAATTGATGGTTTTCAAAAGGGTTTTCATTTTTTTTAAACAATCTGTCAAAAATCACTTCTTTTGGGGCTAAATTCCACTGACAGCCAATTTTAGCAAGATGCAAAGTATCTTCTTCCCATGCTATTGATTTAAATCTGATCAAAATTTAAATAGCCAAAAAATGTGAGTTATAAACATGTCAGCTTCAACCTTGTTACATAATGCTTTTAAGATTTCACTGTTTTAGTTTCATCCATAACTGTGTCTCTGTAGTTCTCGTTCAAAGAGGGGAATAAAATTCACAGGTTTTGAGCGTGGATACTAATGATCTCGTTTTTAGTTTTGTAATTTCCCCAAATGCTATTAGTATTCTAGTATTCTGATCACTGTAGTGGGCAAAGCTATTAGGCAAAGTTATTCTGTGAAAACCAGCAATTATGTTGAAGTATATGATTTTTCCTGTAGGAAAAAGAAACCTACACAGGCAAATTTTATTTGTAATTTATTGCGTAAGAGGATTTATATAACACATAAAAGCAAGAGTAAGTGTTGTCTCTTTCTTTCTTTTGCATGGTAAATACAATTGGCTCAAAAAGTTTGATACCAGGAGCCATCTCTTGCAAAGGATTCTTCTAGATGGATACTACTGGAACAAAGAAAGTACCTTTCTTTTCCAGTTTTTCATGTTAATTAGGAATAGTGATGGCTTAGAAAATATTTTCTTGGAAGGTATATTTCTTTGCTGAGTAGAAGTAAACAAGTGTATAATTAATATACATGAGGCACTATACTGCTAACTCTGTAATATAGAAAAATTAGGGGGAGAAAAGGCTTTCTTCCTTAAGTTTGTCTTCATTAATTCAGTAGAAGTGTTTACATATGAGCTGGAAAGTCAACAGGCTGCTGCCTGCTCCCTGAAAGCTCATTTCACTACCTGGATTCCAGATTAATTAGGTTGAGGGAGGTATTTTTTGGTAATCATGCAAGACTCTCACAGTGCTGAAACCTCCTTATTTCTTTCTTTGTCACAGGGCAAGCTTATTCTACAAAATGAAACAGATGGCACTGAACACATCTTTGGCCTTAAGGGAGTAGGGAAGAAACCTCTTGCCCTGGATCACATCGTGATAGACTGTCAAGTGAGACAAATTACTCAGAAGGTCTTAATGGTGCCCAACTATACTAAGAACAAGTTGACGTACAAGGTAAAGTTGTGGAACGTTAGAATATGTGCGTATTTGTCCAAGGGGATGTAAATGGTGTGAAAATAACAAAGAAAGAATATTGTCATTGTTCTTACATATTAATTTTCATGTGGCAGCAAGAAATTGTTTCTATATCTAATAGGATTTAGCTTGTTATTACTATAGGTGACATTCCCATAGGGAGGAATTCTTTTTTACTAGTGCATGATTTTATTATACATTTCATGAAGAATGGTTTAATTGTTTCTTATTATTAAATAATTTAATACTTTTGTTTTTCACTCTTTTTACTCAGTATATTTTATAAGTGGATTTAGAGAAGCCTATTTTCCTATAAAAATTAATTACTGCAATTTTTGTCAGCCTTGTACAATTTTCCTAACATGAGTAGCTTGTGAAGGGGTTCTGCATCTAGAGCTTAGAAATCTCAGTATTCCAAAACAGTAAATGCTCAAAGGTAGTTAGGTCTTAGCTAAAATGACATTTTAACTATGGCTTCTATTAGTCATACTTACATCATTTAATACAGATTTTCTATTAATATATAAAAAAAGCCCTGTTTTAAAAGAAAGCTATTTAGGTTGTATCATCAAGTGCTGGAAAGTAAGGAAATGCCAGATTTACAGCTGCCTTATGAAACCATAATTCTGCCATCATGTTGTAAACAATGGAGATCTAAGAGTGCCTTAAAAATAGTCACAAGACTCTTTCATAGTAGAAAGTATTAAACAATGTACATAGGCGTAGGTATCTTCTCCGCATACAATGTGTCTAGAATAGTAAATTGTCTGTACACTATTAGAGGCAAATTCTGTACTCTCTTTTGTGGATATTTAGGACTTCCAGGTAGCAGAACAAGTTGTTTCCTGCATGCCAACAGGCAGAAGATGGCTGAGGATTGGGGCAGGATCAGAGGACTATCTCCTTCCTTTCCAGTCTCAGAAAGAGTTTTCTAATACTACTCGGGAGATTTGGACCTTAGTGAATAAAAAAACACTAAGCTCTTTTGTGGCTTTTAAAGCTGAGCAGAAAGGATTGTGAAGGCAGGGGAGGGTGGGTGCGGAGGGGTGGGAAAGGTATTGTAGCATAACCCCTGTGCAGTACTTGCTAGAGGGGTTCTATCGGTGGAAGTTAGAGGCAGGAAAATGGACTTTCAGATACTTCACCAGGGAATGTCTATTACAGTTTTTCTGGAGATTTAGCATGTGCTTTGCTAGTGCTGGCCTCCGCCAACTGGCCCATGAGCAAGAGTTGCTGAAGCACCAAGTTTCTGTCTACCCTACGTGCATGTGTGCAAGAGGGAGAAGAAGCTCCTTGAACTCTCTCCCACCCTCGTGGTGAAGGGTAGCTGAAATCAAATCCTAAGAATTCTGTAGCGTTACCACCGTTCAGCTGGATCTTGCTATACTGCATACATGAAAGAGGACTGTAGTTCCTATTAGCCAATTTTTAATTTATTTAATGTGAGCCATGTTAATTTGATATTCTTCTAGTTTTTTAATCAAATTGTCATGTGGTATCAAGTCAAATGCCTCATAGAAGTCCGAGTATATCATATCAACCCTATTACCTTTATAAGCCAAATTTATAATTTCATTAAAAATGATATCAAGGTAGTTTGACGGGATCTATTTTCCATATATCCATTTTAATTTGCATTAATTATATTACCCTCATTTAGTTTATTATTAATCAAGTCACGTATCAGTCACTCCATTATCTTGCTCAGGATCAATGTCAGGCATATAATTCACCAGGGTATCCCATTTACTCTTTAAAAATTGGCACATTAGCTTTCTTCCAGTCTTCTAGAATTTCCCTACTGTTACAAGCCTTATTGAAGATCAGTATTAATGGTTCAACAAGTTCAGCCATCTCTTTGAAAATTATTGGATGCAAGTTGTCTGGACTGTTGATTTTAAAATGTCTAAATGTAGTAGCATCTGCTTAACATCCTTCAAAGATGCAAGTGGAATTGAAAGAGTATTATTGTCATCATATGATGAGACTATATCATATGTTTTTTCCCCAAAAAGAGAACAGAGATATTTATTTAACACTTTTATTTTTTGTGCATTATTATTGATAATTTCACCATTTCCATCTAGTAATGGACCAGTACCATTTTTTAAAAATTCTTTTTGTTCCTAATATATTCTTTAAAAACATCTTATTGTCCTTAACTTTGCTGGTATGAATTTCCCCTTATGTTCCCTCATCAATTTTCTATAGTACTTAACTTCTGATTTGTTATTACTATCAATTTCCCCTTTCTTCCATTTGTTGTATATTTGATTTTTCGTTTTTACAGCTACCTTCAGTTCTACTGTAAACCAGGTTGTTTTTTTAACCAGCATGGCCTTCTTCCTCAATTGTGGGATTATGACTTTTGGGGCATCTAATAAGGTGTTTTTAAATGATTCCCAATTATCATTCATATTTTTATAATTAAATTCTTCCTTCCAGCTCATTTAGTTCATAATTATTTTCAGCTTTATGAAACTGGCCCTGTTAAAGCACTATATATATTACTGGTCTGGACTTTATTTTGCTTGCATTCTATAAAAATGATCAAGTCATGATCATTTGTACCTAAGATACCATTAACTTTTAGTTACCTAAGATACCATGATCAGAAAGGTTTTTTTTTCCCTACATATTATAGAAATAGGTGTGTAAGGAGGCAGTCATCCTGTTCCCTAGTGTGATTCGTTGGTCTGTAGCAGACACCAACTAGTACCCCATTTTATGCTTTATCTCTTACATCATTGATCCATAAACATTCAAGATCATGTTCTTCTGAGTTATTGGTGACTTGAGAACAGGTATTTGTCATATTTGACATAAAGTGCCACTCCTCCCCTTTTGTCTACTCAAGACTTCCTAAATAGCTTATAACCATTGATTTTTAACATTCCAATCATGCAAATCATCCCATCAGATTTCAGTAATACCAACTAGATTATTCTCATAAATGAGCAAACCCATTTTCTCCTGTTTGGGCTCCTAGCATTAGTGTATAGGCAATTCAAGAATTTATTTTCTTCATGTCCTTTGGTTTTTTGATTAATTTTGTTCTCACCATCTCAGTTTTATGCTAACCGAGTGCTCGTATCTTTCCTCTTTTTACCATCCCCTTTTGCTATTAGTTTAACTTCCTCCTGACTACTCTAGCCAGCCTGTCCCCAAGGAACTTGGTTCCCTTCTACAGAAGTGGAACCCCTTCTAACTATACAATCCCTTCTCTGCTCTTTCTGTTTTGTCTTAATGGGTCCTCCACTGCCAATGAAAGAATGGCACTTCTGTTGGGTACCTCTACATCTAACAAATGTGTCATGGTAATCCGATTATGTTCAAACAGAATTTTAACAAGGGGCTCCCTCAAACAATTTGCCTTACCTGATTATATGTGTGACATTCCCTGGGTATAAATTCCATGCCCTTTTCCCCAACCCCTGAAATCCCAAACCCTATCAATTTCATATTGTTTAACCACTGTGAAAAATCCATCTAATCCATACTCTCCCCTTGTATCCTCCCACATCCATCTATCCTTCCAAAATCTTTCAAGTTACCATTCCCACAGACTTCCTATCACTTCATGGAACTTCTCTAGTATGCTTCCCTACCTCACAGCTATTCTTCACAGCAGTAATGATGGTGGAAGAATGATGTCATGTAGTCTCAACTGGCAGCCATTGTGGCACGTAGTTTCTCCTGTGGCCTCTAGCTGTGGAGTGGTTGGCCAGGTGGGAAGTGAGTCGACTTTGTGGGTGAGCTGGGTGGATTGTTTGGGGAATGAAGGTCCCATTTGATTCCTGAGATGGGTTAGTCTGTCTGGATGGGAGGGGTTTTGGTAGACAATTAGGTCTCCCCAAGTGATGGAGTTATGGAAAAGAGGTGGGATGTTGCTTCAAATTCTCCTCTCACTTTTAGATCTTCAAACTCTGGGCTGCAGCTGCGCATGGGCATCAGCAGGGAAAGAGGTGGTCTTTAGTGGCTGCAGGGCCCTCACACAGTGTGAGACATCTTGCCTCTGCTATTTCATGTGTTGCTGGAGTATCTTGCAGGATGTAGAAGGTTGTAGGAACTATCTGGAATGTGCATCGTGAGCTGCTGAGGGATGCACTGATAGAGGGAGAAGGGAAGGATACTGGGGTTCCCCTTCTGACAGCCGCCTTTTGCTGTGGCAGTACTGGGAAGCAGTTTAGGAAAAGCCATGGTGAACAGCACTGGCTTGAAAATGTTCATATGTAGAACTTGTTTGAGTAATTTTGGTAATAGAGTTCAGGATTGTCACTCCGAAGCCTAGAATATCTGTTGAGTCATTGTGAAGTGATGGCGACTGCTACAAGCATAGCTGAGGTCTCTTTGTTCAGAATATCACCTGGTCCAGTCATCACAGGGATTCGCTGTCTGTTAGCATTCAGTTTTTAAATTCTCATTCATTTTTTATTTTATGAATGACATCTGGGATTTCAGCTATTGCAAGGCATGTATTTATGTTGTCAAGAGTCCTAGACCATTGTGATATCAGAATTAACTCAGCCAATCACCACTTTTACTTTACGGATAATCTGCATGCAAAAGTTTCATTGGTTGTATGTGGAGAATGCACAGATGGTGGATTCCTTGTCTTAACTGCCACAGTTCTTCAAACTACTCACATAACACAATCAGCCCCCACAATAACCTCAAATGCACACACTCCTCATTCATCACCCGCACAAATCAACACAAATCTTCTAGAATTGTCACTGATCCATGTGTCACTCGGAAGCCTAGGATGTCTGTGACTCAGTGTGAAGCAATGAAACTACCTATGGGTATGGTTGAGAGATCTTTTTGTTTAGAATATCACCAGGTTCAGTCATGGGGTCCTATGAGAGCTGGGTGGAATGTTGGTTGTCAAAGGTTCTGTGGCAGTTGGAATGTGACAGTTCAGCAGAGAAGAGGGGAGTAACAGCTGTGTGGGGTAACGGAGTTGGTTGTGCCTCCAGCCAGGGGACAACCAATGCACAAACTTTGGGGAACATGTACAAACAGCAACATTGCTCACTACAGCTCATCACATGGAAACAAGATACTCCACTTTCGCCTATTTTAAAAACAACTTTACAAATTACCTTTCAGCTACTAGCGCATAGATAAGTGTCTGCGTGGGATGGACTCACTCTGTCCCCACCAGCCTCCTGCTCTAGAAAGTGGAATCCAGCTGCTTGTTCCATTCAGCCATTGCAATTGGTTTGCTCTGGTTGGGGTTTTTGTGTCTATCTCTGCAAAGGAAAGGGCTGGAGGCCTTTTTTAACAAAAATTGAGTTACCTTCATGAAACTCAAAATCAGCTCTGAATGGTAGACTGGCCTCAGTTTGTCAGTGCAGCCGTCCTATTTCTTTCTCCTTTGTTCTCAGCTAGTTCATTCAGTGTTCTCTCCTTGGCTGGGTATGCTGGCATCAAAAATGAGTTTGAACCTGCAGCAATGTATAATTCTAGAACTCAGAATTCTGAACTATGATATTAGCTGTTTTAATGTGTTCTGATTTGAAATATTGATTTGGGAGTGTTATATGTAGCTATTAGTAGTGAGTACTCCAAATACTAAAAATCTAAATGTTGGAGGGAAGGAAAGAGCTGAAATATTAATAAATCATGAATATTATCTGCATAATTTTTTATTTGTTGCTTCAAAATCTCAAACTAAGTTGCAATAAAAGGGCCTTTTCAAAGGAAGGGTGGCACGCCAACTGATACTTTTTCTAAAGCAGAGACACACAGTTTATAATACAAATATACACAGACGTCTTACCTTCAGCTATCTTGAATTCTGGTGAAAAGAACAGAAATAACCCCCAAAGCCATTTGGAAGAGCTAATTTATGGATGCATTTATTTTTAATTTAGTATCCCTGTGGGGGCACTAAACTGTACGGTGGACTCCACTTTTAAGGTGAAGGAAAGGATTGCAGTTTTGAGTAAATGAAGCTTTGATGAATGATTGTATAAATTGTAGATTTTTTTAAAAATTGCTATTGAACAATTGAAATAATAGGTTTATATCATTTTCTTTTTGTTTAAATATACCTTAGCTGTAACACATAAATTAGTTAAATATTTATCCCTTATTCAGCTATAAATTGAATTGTTTTCTTTTCCTAAGTAATAGTAGTATGGTCTCTTATTTTATTAAATACTGAGTGAGATAATTGGCTGTAATCTATCTCTGATGTTTAAATTCAAGGAAAAACTCGCTGAAGAGAGTGACAGCTGTTATGTGATATTTCACAAAATTTAGGATTGAATATTTTTTTAAATAACAGCTTCATAATAAAGGTAACTATAAGTAAGTATTATTACTTTAATGGCTTACATATACCTGAAATTTAAAAAAATAGCATTTTGGACAATTGGGGTTGGGCTATTTTGAGTTTAACTTCATTCACATAAGTGTCATTCTATACATTCATTTATCTGTCTGGCTTTAATTACTATCAGCTAAAAGTAAATCACTTGTTTGATGGTGACTCAGCTCTGTTAATAATATAATTTCTTCATACTATTTGAGGGCCTGGTTCTCCACTGCCTCCCACTCTGGATGTTCATTTGCATCTTTGCAAAGTGAATGTAAAATGCTGCCACCGCTAAAAGTGAATGGAAAATTTTGATCTCGTAGCATTTTATACCTGCTTTGTACTCAGTTTGTACAGGTAGGTATAAATGATGACACAAGGTGCTGGATGCTTGGAGGATCAGGCCCCTTTTTTCTTTCACATGGGTACCATGATAACTGTTAGAATAGTCTGCCAATTTTAGTTTAACTTTGGTATTTCATAGTTCTTATTTTATGAACAATCATGAGGATACTGGACATAAGTTCTGTGGGCTTGGAAAACAGAGGGATATATTTGCAGATACTGTAAGACAGCACTGCTTCAATGATCTAATTGCAACGATTGCGTACTAACTATTAGGGCAACAAGAGCAGCCCTGCTCTTTCTTAATTATAGCATAGACTGTATTTCTAACACTGCCAATGTAAGTAAAGCATCTAGTTATGTTAATGAACATGAAGGGCTAATAACAGTATATGGAGTCAGGCTATAATAAAAAGTGTTCTTAAAGCTTTTTTGCACAACTCTACCGTTGTACCGTAGTCCTATCCCTTCTTCATTTGTGAACTTTTTTGAGAAATAAACCCCCAATCTTACCAAATTACTTCAGACTATATTTTGTGTAATGACCATGTATGCTTCATGCAACAAAATAAGAATTCATCTTATTTTCATTTAAAACTTAAGTTGGAATTTGAACACTAATATTAAAAGGTAAAAGGCAACTCTATTAACCTACTCTTCCATCAACTCCCATTTTACTGATTTTTGTGTTTAAAAAAGTTACACATTCTACTGGAATTGGGATTATGGCAGTATTTATATTGTATGTCTGTATTTTTGTTTGTTATTTAGAATTATACTAATTAAATAAGAACACCAATTCAATGCTTTGGGTGCCATTGAGAAACTCCTAAAAATAAAATTCATTCATAAAAAGACTCTAGGAAAAGTGATTTTTTAGTATTATTTAAAGGTGGTAGACTGACTAACAAAGAGTGACTAAGATGGAAGTGACAATTTTATGGTTTTAACCCCCGAATGACTGCGTAGTTCATAAAGGTCCTCTCTTACTAGGTTGTTTATTATCCTCTCTCAAGGTTATGGCTTTGAATGTCAAAGACTTGCAAATCTGCAGTCTAGTCCTCCTTCTATTAATGGATAGGACAACACTGGACTGGCACATCAGATGACTCATCTTTTGAGAGTGGTTGTCTTTGAGTAACTTCCTATCTTCTTCTCCCAGTATGAAGTGTCGTGATAGAGATGCTAAGCATTTCAGACTGATAAGTCAAATATTTCAGAAATGGTAATGATAATGACTCTTCCTGATATTAATACTATTTTGGATATGTTTATTTTTATCGCACTCACTTTAACATTCCTTTCTATTTTTGAATATTATGCAAGCATCAGCTGAGGAATTTGTTAGAGGCTGGATGGGACACGATGCTAAAAGACGCTTATTGGAGGAAGAGGGAACTAGGAATTGGGATGCTTGGGTTTTATATCCATGTCTGCTACATGTTTGCTTTGTGACCCTGGACAAACAACTTATGTCTCCAATCCTTATTTTCCTTATCTGTAAAATGGGTATAATAATATCTACCTTTCTAAAACACTGAAATTTTTGTAAATTTTGGGGGGACAAGGACTATCCTATTGTTGTGTGTATGTATAAGCGCCTAGCACAGTGAGACCCTGGTCCTTGATTGGTGGTTTCTACATGCTACCACAATATAAATAACTCAAAACATTTTTGGATGAAAATACTCTTATAGGGGAAAAGATTATTAGGATGGAACTTCAGCGACAACTTAATTGATGTTTCTACCTGACAGTGCTGAAAGCAACTGACCCAAAAACATTCCCAGCTGATGTGTCTAACATGTACAGTTACAAATTTTAACTTTCTCATCAAGCTTCAGTTCAAAGTAATAGCAAGAAATGATTCTTATAAAAATCTTAAATAACTGAATTTTGTTCTAGACTAACACTCTATACTCCTGTTCACATCCTAATTGCTCTTGGATACATAATACAAGATTTAAAATAAAGTGCTAACTAAAGCTGTGAGAGTCCAGTAGAGAGAGAGATACTGGGTGAATCAAGTGCTTTAAAAACTTTATTCAGAATGTGTGTCATTATTGTAGTTGCTGAGCAGCAGCACAAACAATTTACTGAATAGAGTGGGGGAAAAAAGTATAATTGATGGCTGTGGTATGTTTATGGTTGTCAAGGTTTCTGATATAAGAGAGAATTTTGTTGTGAGCATTGTTTGGAAATTAGGCCTCTGAAGGAATGAATAGCTGAAAGAGACAGGTAAAAGTGCTTACAAAGATAAATGAGTAGGAGCGGTTCATTGATGATAAATGGCTGGTATTTGAATTGTAGGAGATATGGCATACCAGTGAGTTCCATCATAATTTTATTGGGGCATGGTACAGTGGCCTCTGGGAAGTCCTGCAAGTGGTCCCTTACCTCAGGTTCCCTTTTGATTCCTCAGATAAACTCAGAACATTCTTAGGAGCATATAAATTGCCCTTTTTGTGGGGTTAATTTATTACCAAAGGCCCTATTTTCATAGATCAGAATCTCTCCAGCACAATCCAAAATATTCATCTTAGCAGTCCAACACCAAGTCCAGCTCTGGTGTATCTCACCATGCCTCAGCTCAGCATTCAGGAATGGCTCTGGTGTCTTTCACTTTGCTTCAGTTCATCCCCTCTAGCTGGTGTGTGTTTCATTCACAGGGGTTTCATTTCTTCAGGGGTTTCCCTTCCCTATAGCTCCTAGCTGAGCTCTGCTCTTCCTCTGAGCTCTCTTTGCTCTCAGGACTCTGGGCTCTCTTCCTTTTTAAATACTGGGTCCCTAATCCCTCTAAGGTATCCCTCAGGATTCTGAATTCTCCTTTATATCTCTTGGGGCAGCCTGAGTTTCCTCATTACATCGAACTAGGGCCCACATGAACTGGAATGGGAGAGCTGAGCCCAGTTTCATTTAAACTACAGGATGTTATAAAAGATGAGGCTGATGGAAGGCTGAGTGAGTAGATTACAGTTAAGTGCAACTTTAAAAGTAAATTTAAAATTAGAGGAGAAATAAAGGGCATACCAATTTCAGGTGGCATTGAGGGGTTTGTTCCACCATCCACTGAGGACAAGGGTAGATATTAAATAATTGGTCTGAACAATCAGGTGAATGAAAGACAGTCACAAGGATGGAGTTAAGCTGTAGGACACCACTATATTAATTTACTGCTACCATCCCATTTTATCTGCTCACCCCCCTCTCACATGCCAGCATTTAATTGGGTCCTGTGTAGGATTTCATGGCTTATGTTATGTAACCAGTAATTTGGGATGAGTCCTCTTTAGCCAAGCTCCTCGGATGCAGCATACTTCTGAATCTTCTTGCCCTTGCCCTACCTCTTGTAAGGAGAGTGGAGTTTACCACAGAGCAGTGTTTCTCAATCTTTTAAGTAGCAAGTACCCCCTAACTTCTGAAAATTTTAATAAGTATCCCAACTCTCAATTTTCCATGGGATTTTATATTTACAGACTACTGTGAGCCATATGTTGGAAGAAGGGCTGAGTATATAAAGCTGTGATATGACAGATGTCAGATCTAGTGTGGGTAGGGTTACCACTTTTACACTAGGGGTGTGCAACTCAAGTATGTACCTGGGCTAGAGGTGATGTTGGCCAAAGCTAGGAGGCTTTGAGTGGCACACCGATGCTGGGGAATATAAAGCGCTGTGCCAAATTTTTTGCCATAGATTTGAGAGGAGGAAAGGGTAAGACAGAGACTGAAGGAGGACGAGAGAGAGAGAGAGAGAGGGTAACTGGTAAAATCTGGATCTGTCATAGTTGTCAATTTCACTGCTTAGCTACAGCAGTGAAAATGACAAGTTTTCTGGGCACTGGACTTTGAGCCAGGGAGAGGCGCTGCCACGTTGGCAAGTTGCAGGCGGCTGCCACCAGGATGCCAGCCCAGGAGGTGGGTGACTGCCACTCAATCTGAGCTGGGGCAGAGAAGGCTTCCACGCTGGCTGCAACCCAGGAATGTGGGCAGGTGGCTGCTGCCCATCTTCAAGCCGGAGCACTGGAGGCTGTCCCTCGGCTCAGAGCTGGGGCACAGGAGGCAGCCACCCAGCTGCGATCCCGGCTTGCAAGAGGCTGCCACCAGGCTCCCACCTCCCAGCTTGCAGCTGGAACCTGGCAGAAAGTGGGTGTCTGCCGCCCGCCTCCCCCAAGAGCTAGTGGCTGCCTCCTGCCTCCCAGCTGTGACCAGGTGGGAAGCAGGTGGCTGCAGCCCAGCTTCCTGAGACTGTTGCAGTTGCCACCCGCCTCCCAGCTGGGAGCTGTTACCAGATTTGCGTGTCACCTTGAGGTATGCTCATTTATTAGGGTTACCTTCCTAGAAGGGGTGATTCTATTAATGTACTGCAGGACCTAAGGTTTTCAGGGCTGTGTTCCTCCAGCCCCAGATTCAAATAAACCCCTCACAGATACACACAACCATTCCAGATTAACCAAGTTCGTATGAGCAGACCAAGCTATCAGCCCTCTCAGCTAACCCCTTATATGCCCCTTTGCACCACACCAGAATGGAACACACTTATGAGCAGGCTGGGTCCAAACAGCACTTTTCAGCTGCCCCCCTTATAGGTCCCTGGACTCCGTAGGCTAGGCAGAGCAGCAGTTCTCAGCTGCCTCCCCTCTCACTCTACAATTGTTCTAGCAGTAACCCCGTTGATGAGCAAATCCCACAGGATTTTTGGGCACTCCAGGGATCATTGGCTTAGGTAAAAGAAGCGTTGCTGCAAAGCAAGATAGGGAAGCAAAGAACACAAAGGAGTAAATGAAGTTTGGAGAGAGAGACTGGCAACCAGCTTGATTGTAACAATTAGTTTATTGCCATGTACCTAAAACTTATGATACTAATAGTAATACCATACAAGGAGAGAAAAACAATCAACCGCTTACAATACTACACACTTACAGTTGGAGTATTGGAGAAAGCTATCCGAGGTCTGATTACAAAAGTAGAAAGTTATGCCTTGAATAAAAGAGAGAGAGAGAGAGAGAGTGTTGGGAAAAGATGGGGTGGGGGGCCTCACCACTCCATGCAGCTCAGAGGTTCCCAGGAGACAGGCTGGGCAGCTTAGGGTCTGGAGTGCTTGAGACAGGCAGAGCCCCAAACATGATGAGTCAGGAAAAGAGGAAGTTCCAGTGGATCTGATGCAGGATTTGGATACAGGCATTAGAACAGGGGTTTGAAGTTGGGTAGGGGTTTTTGTAGAACCAGGCTTGTTTATGGGTAAACAAAGTCTCAATGAGGTATCCCAGTGTGGTTTTCTTTATGCTGGACAACAGGAGCTGATCAGTCTTGGCTATGGTCAATGTTCCTTGAGGGATCTCACAACGCAATCAGGCAGATTCAGTGTTTTGCATATCAATAACTAAAATGGTCTGATAACTGCAGAGCTGGATGAGTGTAGGTGTGGGTTCATTTACATCAAGAGCAGAGATCTCCCATCATGCAGTGCTTCCCTGTTTTGCCAATCCCATAGTTCAGTGCGGTTCCTGCTTTGGAGTTTGATTCTCCATTCTCCATGTTAATTCTTGTTTCATCTTCGATGTATATGAGGCTTCTGTTCTCCATTCGATGTGCTAATTGAGATGCCTCTTTTTATATCTTTGATGTAAATGAGGCATGGGGAGTTATCTTAATCCTATCACCCTTGTTTGGAGGGTTTTAGGTGTGTCTCACAGCCTTTTCATTGCTTTTGGTTTGTGGCTCAAGCAGAGGCTGGGGGATTCAGGTGAGCCAGAGAGAGTAGGGGTTTTTCACCCTGGTTCTCCAAGAACACAGAGCTGCCAGGTAACAGAGCTGTGATTGGGCAGGAAGCAGGTGGCTGCCGTCCACCTTTCCCAGAAGCCAGAGGCTGCTTCACACCTCCCAGCTGGGAGCTGGAACCAGGAGGGAAGCAGGCTGCTGCCACCTGGCTTCCCTAGATGTCGGCAGCTGCTGCCCGCCTCCCCTTCATTCTGTTTTTCTCCAGGTACCCCCTGCCTGTGTTGCATGTACCCCCAGGGCATAGTGGACCTCAGTCTGCAAGATTTCCGGTCTCCTTTTCTCCTTACAGGTAATCCGTCCACCAGCCACACTCCGGGTCTCATTTATCTCTGAGAGTTGGCCCTTTAGCCTTTATTTACACTGGAAACTGGCCACAAGTTTCAGCTAATTAAACATTCCTATATAATCTCCCAACTGTAAAATTCCTATTTTTACTCTTTTAAACCTAAATTGTGCTTCCATGATGCTTCAAGGAAGGTGGAAAATCCTCTGCATCTCTGCCAATTTGGCCCAATAGGAAAAAATTCCTTCCTGATACCAAAACAGGCAATTGATCAGACCCATGGCATCCTGGAAAGGGAGGTCATTATACCTCAAACATAGGGAGAGGAGGGCAGGACATCAGTAGTGGCAAGATTGGCCTCCAGACACTTGGGAAGGCTTTAAATTAAGGGGGCTTGTGAGAGCCAATCAGTCTCCTCCAGCTGGCCAATTGGAGTCAGAGAAGTCCCTCTTCCTCTCGAAGGTACACTCCCCCATTTGCATAGTGAAGCACAAAGAGGGACACGATCCTAGCATGTCTGAGTATGAGCTCTTCCTACTCATCTCCACTTCCCAAGAGCTGGCCATTTCTCTTCTGATCCAACCAGTTTCCCACCTTTATCCCTGCTGAGACAGGGAGAAGCATTTGTAAGAGAGTCTGATGTAAATATCTAAGGGTTGTTATAGGTTAATGGGAAAATGGAAGGCTGAGATGTCAAAACAAAATTAAAGGAGTACATGATTCATTGAATGGGTTTATGAACTGTCAAGTCTGACAAAACTATGAAGCCAGTAAAGATTTTATTTTTACTTCTGTGGTATAAAAAATTTGGATATTGAGCGGAAGGTCCCTTAACTGATGCAAAGATATAGAAGATAAACCAATGACAAGAAAAGAAGAAGAAACTAAAGAAGAATTAAACTTTGAGGCTGTACAGTTGAAACCATAAATCAGTAAGGAAGTCTAAAAAGATTCAAATAAGGTTAGCTTGCCCATGTTTCATATCCCCTGGATTTTCTAGTATGTATTTTACAACATAAATAGTATTAAATGAAACTACACCTTTAACCAGAAAACAGGAATAGAAACTATTACACTCCTTTTCGAACCTTCACTTTTGCATCTTTTACAGTTTGTTTTTCATTTTAATTGTGCAATTCTTTTATATTTAATTTCCTATTTTGTTTTACTTAATGGGTGGAGAAAAGAACAAGTTTAAATTTTTTGGCTTGCAGAACTTTAAAAATAAAAAGTCCCTTGTAGTTCTTTGATTCACATCTTGAAAAAGTAAGAAACAACGAGAGACCTTTGGGAGAATTGAGTGGGAAAGGGAATCAAGAAAAAGGGAAAAAATTGCAAATGAAATGTTATATGGATTTTAACATTCCAGGAGCATATTTTGTAGGTATGTCCAGGGAAAAGTGTGATTATAAGTATATTAGCAGAAAGTTGGTTAAACCAAATTGTTAAAGGAACAATTAAATTGTAGACAGAAGGAGTATAAAGAAAAATATCACACATTAGGGTGATGATTTGTTTTTGTTTTGTAAGTCAAACAACTGGTAAGAACATACAGTGGAAAAAGTAAGAAGAAAGAACAATTAGAGGAGCATAAATAGAAATAGCAAATGAACTTTGTAGAACTTTCAGTTATTTTAAGAGAATCAGAAGTCAAACCAGGAAACTAAAGATAAATTATTTTAATGTAAGTTGTGGGAAAAGCTATTGAAATTCTTATAATGGATGTGGCCTACAAATAATAGAATCATAGAATATTAGAGTAGGAAGGGACCTCAGAGGGTCATCTAGTCCAACCCCCTGCTCAAAGCAGGACTAACCTCAGATAAATCATCCGAGCCAGGGCTTTGTCAAGCCGCAGCTTAAAAGTTTCTAAAGATGGAGATACCATTGCCTTCCTGGGTAACCCGTTCCAGTGCTTGACTACCCTCATAGTGAAAAACCTTTTCCTAATATCCAACCTAGACCTCCCCCACTGCAACTTGACACTATTGCTCCTTGTTCTGTCATCTGCTACCATTGAGAACAACCTAGCTGCATCCTCCCTGGAACCCCCTTTCAAGTAGTTAAAGGCTGCTATCATATCCCCTCTCATTCTTTTCTTTTGCAGACTAAACAAGGCTAGTTCCTTCAGCCTCTCCTCATAAGTCTTGTGCTCCAACCCCCTAATCATTTTTGTTGCCGTCCGCTAGACTCTTTCCAACTTTTTCACATCCTTTTTTTAGTGGGGGGCCCAAAACTGAACACAATACTCCAAATGTGGCCTCACCAATGCCAAATAGAGGGTAATAATCACTTCCCTCGAGCTGCTGGCAATGCTCCTACTAATGCAGCCCAATATGCTATTAGCCTTCTTGGCAACCAGGGCACACTGCTGGCTCATATCCAGCTTCTCTTCCACTGTAAATCCCAGGTCCTTTTCTGCAGAACCGCTGCTTAGCCCATCGGTCCCCAGTCTGAAGCTGTGCATGGGATTCTTCCATTCTAAGTGAGCAACTCTACACTTGTCCTTGTTGAACCTCATCAGATTTCTTTTGGCCCAATCCTCCAATTTGTCTAGGTCACTCTGTATCCTATCTTTACCTTCCGGGGTATCTACCACTCCCCCTACCTTAGTGTCATCTGAAAACTTGCTGAGGGTGCAATCTACCCCATCCTCCAGATCATTAATGATCACTGAAAAAGGGTCATTTGATTGAGCACAGATTCAAGCAGGGAAAACTTTAAAGGTAAAATGGTGAGTTTTTAAAAGTGTGCGTGTGCGCTTATGTGTGTGTGCATGCCCATACGGGAAGGATGCTAATTGTGCTGCACAAGGGTGGAACCCTTTCAGTGCCCTGGGGCCTAAAAGTTACCCTGAAAGAGATGGGGCAGGAAAAGAAGATTGTAGGGCTATAGCCCTGCCAGATAAACCCCTCCTCATTGGCCAAGAATGCCAGAGGAGTAGCAGCACCACCCTAAATGATAATGCAGCGTGCATACTCACCCTGTGCACCGTGGGACTTTGGAGGGAATTGTGTGCATTTGAAATATGTTATTGAAAATAATCCATAATAAATTATTGGAATTCAGATATTTCCTTAAAGAAAGATTGATTTCAATGTAGAACTCACAGTTTTCAAAACCTTGTTGTCAAAGTTATGCTCCTGAATCCATTGTTTGGACCTAAATAAAAGCAGCCTGAATTTTGAAGATGCTGAATATCTGCTAATCCTGCAGGCTTCAGTAGGATGGCACCAAGTACGCTGAATATGTAAATAAAATGTACAGTGTCTGATTCAATATTTGCATAATACAAGAAAAGTGGTTAGCCTTCAATTTCTTTGCATTTGTTACTTTGTGGCAGAACCTAAACATTATTTAAATAATGTGAATGTTGACAGAGTAAAAATGTAAAAAATCTCTGAGGAAAAAAGCACATTATAATTAATATTTTTATGGCTTTCAAAGTTCTATTCTCAGTGGCTTTTCAAATTTTCATTACTACTGATCACCAGAATTATGTAGCTTGCTTTTTTACCTGTCCTCATTGTAAATAGCATCTCATATTTGCATTGATCTGACAAGGATTATATTAACACAAATGCTATTCAGAAGAATAATGGAAAGACTAATCAATGGCTCTAGTGACAAAAGCCAGAAGCAAGATAACTAGCAAGATAATCCTAGCCTTGTTTTCTTCAGAAAACATAAATAAAACTTATGGACTGGAAAGAAAAAGCTAACTATTGGGAGAAAAAAATTGATCCAAGCTGCTAATGATTTTATTACTGCAACAATAACCTTTGCTGAATATGAAAAGTCTTCTCTCTGCGTGCTGGAAAAGCTGGGTTCAATCATCATTGGAATAATTAACAGAGCTGGAAGAAGACCATCAAGCCTTTCTGACTGGAATATTGGTTTAGCTCAAAAACCCATCTAAAAAAACCAATTTTACTATATAATTTATTAAGTATTTATACAGTGTCATAATTCTGCAGTATATTTTATAGAGGTTTTAAAAGAGGCTCTGATGCTCCCTTTGAAATCTTAGTCTATATCAAACAAACATAAACAACAGACAAAGGAAATGATGAGGGGTAAAAATAATTAAAGATCTTGGGTAAAATCACGGCCTCATTGAAGTCAATATCAAAATTCCCATTGACTTAAGTACAGCCAGGATTTGTCTCAGTGTGAGACACTTACAGTTCATTTATAAGATTTGAGCATTGGGGTGAAGTGGGGAGCAATGGAGGATAAATTATAGGCATTGGCCCACACGAAGATTTATAATTGAGGAAAGAAGAGTTTGAACTTTATACAGAGCTAGTGAAAGGACTCCATGAGAAATATAAAATGGTTGAATTAATGGGAAAGAGAAAAAAATACTTGTGTGTGGGGAAATATTAGAGAAACCCACCCCATTAGCATTTAACTTCAAATGGGGGAACTACACAAAAATGATGAGGCTAGTCAAATGGTAATTAAAAGAGCAGTTATAGGAGTGAAATGCCTGCCAACTGTGTGGAAACATTAAAAACACCACAGTAGAGGCTCAAATTATATGTATACCTCAAATAACAAAAATAGTAAGAGGACCAAACAAATGCTACCACAGCTAAAGAGCAGAGTAAAAGAGATGGTCTGGCATCGGCTGTTGTTGGAAGATCACATACTTAGCTAAATGGACTGTTGTCTGACCCAATATATCCATTCTTGTGTTCTTATGTTTTGAGCTGCTAAATGGTGATTTAGTTTGGCGAGAGAAGAGACGGGGAGTCTAGGGAGAAAATTTACAGAAGTTCAGGCAGGAGAGAACCATGACCTGTGGAACCAGACTTTCTGGTGTCTGTCTACCATATATAAGTATTTTTAATGTTGTAACCACCAATGTACCTCGGTTACTAAGACCATGCTGGCAGTCTGGCTCCCAGCAAAGGTGCAATGGAAAGCAAGAGCAAATTTTAGAACAGTTAGAGGGAAACTTAGAGTTTTGGAAATTTAAAATAAAAGTTTGAATTTCCAAATCCATTATGAACACTAGACTTAATTTTTCAGTGAATCTTGGCTGTGAGTAGACTTTTCAGTATGGTCACTATGCGCTTGTATTGTGTAACAAGAATTATTGTCTGCAAAGTTAATATCTATGTTAAAAAGCCTTCTGCTGTTTCAGTTCTTATTAAAAGAATTTCCTTTCTATCCAAGTTATAGACATTTAACATCAATAACATACTACTGGTTATTTTTACATAATGTATAAGTTGCCAGAATAAATATAAAAAAACACAACACTGTTTAATATGTCCTTTATTGAATTTAGTGTTATCAGATGTTCTATTTTTGTTCTCCGAGAAATTATGCAAAATACTGGAGGCCCAATTCCTTACTTACGCTTAAGTAGTCCCATTGACTGACTTAATGAGTTAATGCTATATAACTTGATTAATGGCTCCAGAATTTATAGCTGATACTTTCTGTATGTGCCGCTAATTCTTATATTGTGCATATTCTTTCCACTTTACCGTCAACCAAAGACTATGTGGAAGACAAGGATTTATACCTCCTTTGAAAAGCACTTTAAGATCTAACAATGAAAAGTGCTATATAAAAACAGATATTGTTATTATAATAATAATAATTATTATTATTTTATTGTTTGTACCTTATGTTACTTTTCAAAGCTATTAGAAAGGATGTATTTTTTATTTTCTTTTGGAAGTGGAATTATATTTGATTTGTGTGTGTGTGTGTAATCTATCTTCTAGGTGACTTCAGATCTTCCAATGGTGGCTGGTACTCCAAACCTTACTGTAGAAGCTGATGACACAGCTGCTTACACTGTGAATGTATCTGCATGGAAACGAGGAATTTTTAAAGGTAAAGTGTAGGGTTAAATACAGAAATGCAGTTTTTATATCATTATTTTTATAATAATAGTTAACAAGTACAAAACTATAAATCCTATTTAAATTAGCTTGAATAGAATAATCTAAATATGTCCATATCCTGTGTCTGTACTGCTTACTGTATACTGAGCAAGAGAATACACTTTCCTCAGCCTGTGTACCTGTTTCATGGTATATATGCCACTAAATATTTTATGTGCAGGGAACACATTTTCAGTGTAATAGAAAAATTTATGCCTTAGGATCATGATGTTTGACCATTTAAAGCCAATTCATTCCTTACTAGTGCATTGAATTAGTCTCTTGCTTTTCAGTGGTGTGGCCCTTCTGAATGTTCAGCTGTAATTATTAAAATACTGATGTTATTCAACTCTTGTACTTGCATAATGTTTGGTTTGAGAGGTCTATTACTTTGCCACATGAAAAAAACAACAGTTCTTTAAGGAGATGTAGATATACTTCTTCCATTGGGAAGGGTGCCACTTTTGCCTAGTTCTGAAAAATGTGTCCATTGGGGCTTTCACAAAAGCCATCTCATGGTGCCAAATATTCAGCATTGCAAATGATATAAGGGACATGAGGCAGACCACCTCTGTTTCTTCTTCTCTACAGATACAAATGAAGAAACATCAGCCGTTTGTCTGGCTAGTCGGGCTAGTATTTTTTATTCATCAACTATATTTATGTGTAGGTTTCTTGTTATTTTTAAGAGAAATATTTTCCTGCTAAATTTAAATTTATTGCTCCCATCTGTGTCAATGCTAGTAATGTTCAATAAAAGTTGGAAAATGGCTGAACCATTTTTGCTCCAACTTTCTAGAAATACTAACCTCAGGCAGGAACCAGGTCTGGAAAATTTTAATCCAATATTTGGCATTTTCAAAAAGCTAACGGTGACTGAAGTCAATGAGTTGCAATGGAACTGCTTGTGCAACTTTAACTGTAATTGTTGCTAGTTCTCCAGTTATAACTGATGTATTTGGAACTGGTCATTATAATTTTATTCATAATTGCTTTTTTGTTTGGAGCCTAAGGACCACACCTTGAAAAGATTTGGCATATGTGCAATTTTAGTCACAAGAGTAGTCGCACTGAAGTTTGACTAGAACGAGACCATTCATGTGCGTAGTTACCCACATGCTTAAGTGTTTGCAGGATTGGAGCCTAATTTTCCAAAGAAAGTTGAACAAATGTAGACATAACAACATTACCGACACAAAAGAATTAAAAGCAGAGTCTGGTCTTGTCCTGTAATCTAAGACACCAATCTTCTGAGTTATAAAAGATGGAAGGAGCCCTTGCTTTTCAGTCTGTTTTTTTTTTCTTTCTGTCTCAAGGGCAGGGTAGAAATAGAGTGTGCTAGTGACCCCGTGCATTGAAACACAATGACTTAATTACTTTTTTTTATTGGGAAGTGTCCTGTTTCATGCTGATAAGGACTTGGATGTCTAAATTTAATTTTACTGTCATATGATTTAGTATCGGTATATACTGAATCCTAGTATTTTATGGTAATATACCAACACTGTCGATTGTTTATGTTACCTGCAGAAGAACAGAAAATCAAATTCCCATATTTTCCTTTGGAAAGGGATTTTTTCTTCAGAAGAATAAATGACAATTATTATGAAAAGTAGATCTGACTTCAGTGTTAATCAACTGAGTAGCAACAGTTGTAGATAACATTAAAATGCCATAGTAATGAACATACTGAATATAGTTTGAAAAGCATAGCTACAGAAGTGAGACTGTAAATAGAAATTGCTCTTTCCAGCTTTGGCAACACAGATTCACTGCTTCCTCTGGGTGTGCACACTCCTATGACGCCATTACGTAATGAGCTGTGGCCGCAGCTCCACCTGTGTTCTTTTATGACTACTTCAGCAGTGAGTACAGAACCATAAGTTCTTTCTCTCTGCTTTATATATTGGAGAAAGAAGTGTTTAGTGTTTATTTGTTTTTATTTTTAAAGTCTGTCTATTTAGATGGGCATGAGAAGGATGGAATTATGACAGAGTACTTCCTTGGAGAATTTGATTCTATCCCTGCCTCTGTGACAGATTTCCTATGTGATGCTGGAGTCACTCAAACCAAAATTTTCACAGGTGGCCAGAGTGTGCTCCTTATTTTCAGGGCATCCAACCTGAAACACTTTTTGCAGCAGGACTGGCCAATTGTAACTGCAACCAAGGACAATGGGAGCTCCACTCTGAACGTATGAGGTGCTATAAAATACTAAGTACATCAAAAATCAGGCCTTAGGTATCTCATATGCCAAAATTATCTGACACTTTTGAAAATTTTGGCTTCAATCTGTGTGTGTCCGTTCTTCATGTGTAAAATGGACGTAATACTACTACCTCAACTCTCAGAGGTGTTGTGATCATGAATTCATTAACTTTTGTAAAGAACTAAGATACTACAATGAAAGCACCATTAAAAAGCCCATGAGGAAATTAATAATCCTGGGTTCAGTGCAGAGTTTGGATAATGTGCTTTTAATATCATTCTTTATGTAATTTTAAAATACATTTTGCAGTTTATACTTGACATGAAGCACTTCTTATGATATAAACTGGTGTACTGAGCAAAAGGAGTTCAGTTTTCCTTTATATTCAAACACCATTTTTATTAGAACACTTTGTTACATGTGAAATTACAATGGCAAAATTACATTTTTTGTCTTTTCCAGGTTCCTATTTTAATATTAGTGTGCTAAAAAGGGACACAGTTTTAAAGTCAGTCCTTTCAGGCTTTGATCTTTCTTAAAAGATGTCTTTGGAAACATTCTAAGATTGGGCTAAGATTGTATACTCTAATTAATTTCAGTCATAGACTTGCCGTAATGTAGAAATAAGACTTAATAACTAGTTCATACAATGTTCTGACTCCAGACAGAAGTCTCCTGCGATCCATTCCTAAATAATCGATTAGCTTTGTTTAGATTTTATAAAGTGATTTCCAAATATTCTTTTGTAAAGTATTAAATAGTTTTAGTTGTGTTGCACAGAAGATTAACAATGTTTTCATTAAAGTTCCCCTTAAAGTGTGTTTCCCTTCCCCACAAAAAACTTCCCAGGAGGGCCAAGAACACTGTTGGGAACACGCCCAACCCTGATATTCGAAGATTCTGTGTGCAAAGATGCTGTCGTTTGATCTGCTCATTTTTTCCCCAGAGCCTTCCAGAAACTGATAGAGGCTATTGCTGCTCCAGAGTGGCTGAAGTCAACATTTTTCCTCTCCAGAATGGCTGTGCCAAGCAGTATAGACTGCAGTTCAGCATACCCTAAAGTGCTGTGTTAGTGAACGTTCACCCCTGATTACATTTCCTTTAGCGCATTCTGGGTTCCCCTTAGTAGATACAGGAGGCAGCTTCATTTCCATCTCCCACTTTGCACACTGTCTCAACTTATTGGTGAAGGAGTTTTATGAAGGCACTGTCACAGTGACAAAAGCCCTGACAATAAAATAGGCCCAAAGATCTGCATCCATTTCCTCTAGTCTTTCACTATATCTACTCTCTGAGACCTTCAGTTGGACATTTACTTCCCTGCCACAGGCTGCAGTAGAAGATTGGTCTAGAATTCTACACTTCACTCTTTGGATGAGCTTGATGAGCAGCACACAGTACTGTGTATCTTAACTGAGTGGAACTGCGGACTGTGTGTTTGACACCTCTATGCTATAGTCACCAACAAATGTAATGACTTTTCCATGGGGAATATGGAGCGACTTGCCTTCATTAAAACAAACACCTGCTTCAGCCAATAAACAAATGTTGCAACACATGCCTACTAATAGCAGAAGGGAAGAAAAGCATCTGAAGAAGGAGGAAGAGAGGACATAGAGAGATTGTTCAAACATTAATAACAAATATGTGCTCCATGTGGAAACCTGCCATTGCTTATCTTTATTTACGTGCTGAACACATGCTGCTTTTCTTCTGGAGATCACTCTATTTCTGTTAGATTATAAGTAAAAAGCCAAAAAGAGAGAGAGAGAGATTTTGCTAGCATTGGCATTTGGAGACTAATCATACAGAAAACAGACTAGCTGAAGTATTGCCAGTTCATTTTTTATGAATTGTACTTTTTCCCCTCTTTCTTTCAATTGTCTTCCCTTCCCTTGCATTTGATTGTACAGTTATATTCAGTGGTGTCCTGTGCATATAAGATCTGTAATTGGATGGGTGGGAGTGAACTCATTTTCTAATTTTATTTCACATCCTTACTTTATTTTTTTATGTATTTTTGAAGCATGTGTAAACTTAGTGGGGATTATTTTTGTTATTACCTTGAACTTCTAGACCCTATTTTGGGAAGAGGGCAATATATTTGCCTACCCTAACAAGCCAGACCCATCAAGGCTCATTCTGCAAGAAAACAGGAGCTCTACCACCATGTAAATAAGTTGATGAAGAGGACTTTAATACTATAGTATTAGTATAGTCAGAATGCTATAGTTTATATACCTTGTTGTCTTAACAATATTTCCCTTCAGTAGCTACACATTTGTGTGAAGCTGCTGTATGACACCCTACATATTTGATGATTCTGAATGGTACAGCTGCTTCTGCTGACAGAGTTCTCTAATTTAATTTAAGGGCTTCTGTATTTGGATAAAGATTTGATATTTATATCTTATTTAACTTTAAAATGAAATTTGAGCCTAATACACATAGGCAGTTTCTACAACCTCACTTATTAATTGGTAGTTTTTTTCAGGGGGCCCTGCAGCTCTTCTTCAAAGCACCATTCCCATCCACCTCAATCACATTAGTAAATCTGGTATGATTGCAGCAAAGTGGGCAAAAATTGCAGGGAGCTCATTTTTAACTTGACTGCTGGAGATGGCTGTGGTCTGCTATTGTCTTTAGTCTGGTTCAGTCCACTGATGACTATTGAGGGCTGCTGTCTTTACTGAGGTCACCACACAACCAGATTATATCTGTCCCACTGCTACCAAATCCTGTGCAGTTCACTGCTATTACTCTACCAGGTCAACTCCAGTCCACAGCTGAAGGCTCTCATCTTGTCTCACCCCTGACTTGGAATTGCCCTCACCAGACCAAAGTAAGACCTCAGACGCAGTCCTCAATCCCTTCAATGCACCCTGTATTTGAGTACCGAATCTGAGCCTAACAACTCTTATGTTAGGATACACCATTTTCCCATGAAGTCGTCTTAATAAATGAATTCTCATGTATATATACATAACATCACATTTTAACTCCCTTCTAAGAATAAAGCATAACAAATTCTGAATAGTACAACTTTAAGCACTTTATGAAATTCCACTGAATAACATGCAATTATATCTGTCAGCAGGTTTTCCCACCTAGTTTTTTTCTTTTTGAGTAGGGGAGAACTTGAGAGCTTCATATATGCATTAGCCTGACAACAAGTATCAACACACTCTCAATTTCCTTTTGTGCATATATTGGAAGCCCAAGAGCTTCTGTTCCCAGGAAGCTGCCTAGCACTGGAATTTACAGAAGCAATATGGAACTTTCACTCCCTTTTATTTAAGTGAAGATTCTCTATACACAAATTTATTCTAAATAGGTTTCACAGCATCCTGCAGAAAACAAGATGGATTTGCCCCCCCATCATTGACCAAAAGCATAGCCATAGATATCATATCTATTCTTAATTTAAAGCCAACCTGTGAGTCATAAGAATGACTATACTGGGTCAGACCAATGGTCCATCTAGCCCAGCATTCTGTCTTCCAACAGTAGCCCAATGCCAGATGCTTCAGAAGGAATGAACAGAACATGGCAATTATTGAGTGATCTGCAGAGCATGGGGTTATATCCCTGATCATCTTGGCTAATAGCTATTGATGGACCAATCCTCCATGAACTTATCTCTTTTTTTTTTTTAGCCTTCACAACATCCCCTGGCAACGCATTTGTTTGACTGTGTGTTGTGTGAAGTGGTTTTTCGTTTGTTTGTTTTAAATCTTCTGCCTACTAATTTCATTGGGTCCCTTCTGGTTCTTGTGTTACATGAAGGGGATAAATATTACTTTCCCATTCACTTTCTCCATCCATTCATGATTTTATAGATCTTTATCATATTCCCCATTAGTCATCTCTTTTCCAAGCTAAAAAGTCTCAGTCTTTTTAGTTTCTCCTCCTATGGAAGCTCTTCCACACCCCTAATCACTTTTGTTGCCTTCTCTGTACCTTTTCCAATTCTAATATATCTTTTTTGAGATGGGGCCACTGCACTCAGTACTCCAGGTGTGGGCATACCATGGATTTATATAGTGGCATTATGATATTTTCTGTCTTCTTATCTAAATCCCTTTCCTAATGGTTCTTAACATTGTTAGCTTTTTTAACTTCTGCCACACATTGAGCCAATGTTTTCAGAGAAGTATCCACAATGACTCCATGATCTCTTTCTTGAGTGGTTACAGCTAATTTAGACCCCCATCATTTTAGAACCGACTTTACTAAAAGAATGCTCTAATGCACAGTGAATATTTGTTTCTGGGCTATTGCACTATATCTTTAAGAAGACAGTCACACTCATTAAGAATTTATCTGTAGTACTTAAACTACTAGCTAAACATTCCATATATTTTCAAATTCATGTGATAGATTCCAACACAAAATAGCTTTCTTTAGTTGTCTTCAGACAATATATTGGGATATTATGAGCAGAGTAATGGATTTGACTATGTGTTTAAAACAAGAAAATAATCATGCTCAGAGAATTTTTTTGCCTATAAATCCTTCAGTTAGTACAGTCCATTTTATAAAGAAGAAAAAAATTGAATATTTTCCACTTCATTAAAATGTATAGTATTACTATGTGTGGCCAATGAATCTCATATTGTGAGACATGGTGCTGCCAATGCAGTTTTAATGGGAAATAAAACAGTCTTTTTTTCTATAAAGAGAGATTGCTTCTTTTGCAATGATATAAAACAATATTTCTGCATCAGTATTTTGGTTGCAGTTGAACAAAAGTTGATATTGCATCCTAAAACAAAAAAAAAAGCAATGACATTTTTACCGTGAGACCATCTTAAAGAACGATCTGACAAGGAAAAGAGCGATCTCATATTATGGGATACCATTGTGCTCTTTCCCTCCATTTTCAATGTGTATTTAAGAACTATTTTTTCCTGTTGCCACTCTTTTAGTCCAATATTTAATGTTTTTGTTCTGAAATGCACATATGCTTAAAGACAGCTGAGAAACAGTGGCATTATCAAAAACACTCAGGATTCACTTAACTCTGCATCTATTAAAGTCAATAGGAGTCTTACTGTTTACTTTCATGGGTTCAGAGTTAATGCAAAAATGAGAGCTCTTGAAAATCCCAACCATTATATTTTGCAAGCCCAGTTCATATCTTAATAGATATATGGCATAAAAGTCAAGAAAAATACTAAAAAAACAGGGATAAAGAGTCTAAGGATAAAAAATCCCTATAAGTAAAATGAAAACTTTGGCTGAAAAATAAAAATTCAGACACTGAGCTTTTTCCGTATAGCATTTGTACGCCTTTCCTATAGCTTTTCCCACTTTTTGGTTGTTATTTTGTTAAACTATATAGTAACTATATAGTTACTATGTAATTTTTAAAATCTTTTCTCATATAATGACACTGTTCCTCCTGTCCTTCAATATTTTGTTATATTTCTGTTAATTCATAGCAACTTTCATGGATTTTAAAGCCAGATGGGACCATTATGATCATTTAGTCTGACCTGCTGTGTAACAGAAGCCATAGAATCTCATCCAATAATTTCTGAATCAAACACATAGCTTCTGTTTTGAGCTATGCCATGTTTTTTAAAAGACATCCAGTCTTGATTTAAAGGCTGCAAGTGCTGGAGAATCCACCATATGCCTATAAAAGTTGTCCAATAATTAGTTACACTCACTATTTAAAAAAAAAAATCACATTTTATCTCAAGTCTGTATTTCTCTGACTTCAGCTTCCAATCACTGGACCTCATTGTGCTTTTCTCTGCAAGACTAAAGAGCTGTCTACTATCAGAAATCTCTCTCTCATGAACACACTTTTAGATCATGATCAACTCACCTCTTAACCTTTTCTTCAATAAACTAAATAGACTGATCTTTTAAAGTTTTTCACTATAAGACATGTTTTCGAGTCCTTGAATCATTCTTGTAGCTCTTCTGAACCCTTTCAATTTGTCAACATTTTTTTTTAAGTATGTACACCAGAACTGTATGATGTATTCCAATAATGGTCCCATTAATGGCATTATATAGAAGTAATACTACCTGTATATTCCTGCTTGATGTACCTCTGATTGTTTCTCCAAGGACTGCATTGGCCATCTTAGCTACAACATCATGCTGACAGCTCTCATTAACTTGGTTATCTACCTTGCCTGTAATTCCTTTACAGAGTCACTCCATTCCAGTATACTGTCCCCACCCAGTAAGCCTGACTTACATTCTTTGTCTTTAGATATATAACCTTGCATCTGGTTTTATTAAACATATGTTGTTCAAATTAGTCCATTTTACCAAGCAATCCAGATCAGTTTGTATAATTGACCTGTCCGAATCATAGTGTCATCTGCAGTATAGTATCATCTGCAGTTTTACCAGCAATTATTTTGTTTTCTTCCAGAGCACTGAGAAAGATAGTGAACAGCATTAGATCTCTGTGGGACCCCACTAGAAAAATCTCCACAGGATCATGATTCCCCATGTAAAATTAATATTAGATTTATCAGGTAGCCATTTTTTTCCAATTTAATAGGGGATGCATAGATTTTTGTTTAGTGCCATTTTTTTTTCAAAATGTCACATGGGACTAAAGCAAGTATCTGAGAGAAATCTAAATATATTATATCAATATAGTTACCTTTATAAACCAAACTATTAATTTCATCCAAGAAAATATCAGGCTTATTTGACAAGATTTATTTTCCATGAAGTTGTGTTAAGTGGCATGAATTATGCTTCCATAGTTTAATTCTTTACTGATAGGGTGACTGTATCAACCTTTCCATGATTTTGCATGGTGTCTGAGTCAGTCTAATGGGCCTGTAATTACTGTGGTCATCCCATTTACTTTTTAAATATTTCACAACATTAGCTTCATTCCAGTGCTCAGGAACGTTTTAAGTATTCTGAGATTTGTTAAAAATTAACACTAACGATTCAGAGATCTTCTCTTGGGTGCAAGTTATCCATTCCTACTCATTTAAAAAAGTTTAATAGTTGCTGTTTAACATCCTCTCTAGTTGCTGATGGAATAGAAAGTATTTTACTATCACTGCAAAACATGAAAAAATCACCCTTTCCAAATACAGCACAGAAATATTTATTGAATACTTCTGCCTTTTCTACATCATGATTGACATTTTTACCATCTTTAACTAGTATTGGACCTATGCCGTTGTTAAGATTTCATTTGTTCCCGATTATATTTAAATAATTTCTTCTTATTGTCCTTAATCTTACTGGTTATAGATTTTATGTTGTTGATATCTTTAGCTTCTCTTATTGATTATCTGTATTTCCTAACTGCCAGTTTGTATTCATTTCTGTCAATCTCCCCATTTTTCCATTTGTTATTTATTTATTTATTTCATAGCTACTTTCACATCCCCTTTTAACCAGGATGGTTGTTTAACTAACAAATTGGCTTTGGTGACTGAGGAATTGTAATTTTATTTGATATTTAATAAAGTGTCTTAAATGACTCCCAGTTATCATTTACATCATGTTTAAATTTTTCTCCTCCTGAATTTTGCTCAAAATTCTTGACATCTTTCAGAAATCTCCAGATTTGTACTTACAGTAGGACAGTCTGTGATTCACTGTTCCTGCTTTGTAACATGAATTCTCTTCAGACTAAAACTACACTAGCATTTTGATCTCTGGAGACCTAATATCAAATTCACACTTGAGTGTTACCCCAAGATCTCTTTAAGTATTAGTTTTTTCAAAGGCAGAGAAGATTCAAGTATTAGAGTTGCTGCTGGAGACAATGATGGAATTCAGACAGGCCTTTGAAGATATAATGCAGGAGAGGAGAGAGGAAGTGTATAGACAACTGAAGATTTGCAGACACCTTTCAGACAAAAGGACCTGGAGGGCACACTGCCAGAAGAGGAGGCTGACCCAGGGAAGAATGTGACCATGCAGACAAAGCAGGAGAAAAGACTAGCTAGTGGTAATGAAATCAAGGAGAGTAACAGATTTGCTACGTTGGGTAATGAGGAGGAGAAATGGGCAGATGATGGGGTGGTGACGAAGAAAAGAAAGGAACCCAGTCCCTTCAGAAGAGTGGAAGAAACAATGGAGGCCAGGGACTGGAGACTAAGGAAAAATGAGAATGATATATAGGGGACTGTGAGAGACAACATAAAACAGCTTCATATCAACACCTGGAAGAGACAGGCCTTATGTGTCCAGGGACTTTGTATTCAGGAGAGTTGACAGGCCTGTCACCAGATCTAGAGAACAGAAGAATGAGCTCCAAGGAGCAAGGATCTGAGATGTGGAAGAAAGATTGAAAAAGATCCTGATAAGAGCAGCAAAAATCCACTGATTCTTTTGAAAGTCAGGACAAATTACACTGCTAAATTCTGACTGGAGTGGTTCAAGGATGACTACTCTCAGCTTGGTAAGATGTTCAAAGAAGTGGAAGTTCAGGTGATTTTCAGTAGAATAATGAAGGAGGGTGAAGATGTGACAAGATAATGAAGATCAAAATTAGTTCAAGGATTGGTCCTACGAGGAAGGTTTTGGGATGTTGTACCATTGTGAGGCATTTACAGAAAGACTCTTCTCTACTGACGGACTCCTTTTGAGTACCTGGGATATTAATCTTCTAGGATCAAAGCAGGCACACAATTGATAACAAGGGCTTTAGATTAAGATATGAATGCAGTTGGGTGGGAGAGACTCATGGAATTTCCACACCTGGCTTCAATACACAGGAGGAGGAAAATCAGCTAAATGAAGATATAGCAAAGGATAATGAACACCATGAGGTAAGAATATGGACAGCACGGAGAAAGTAAATACAAAATTGAGTTAGTTAGGTGTCACAGTTAGTGAAAAGACTACATTTAATCTGGCTAGAAAACTCTGAGCTTCTAGGGAAATAACTAAAACGATTGTACATAAATGCAAGGAGTTTGGGCAATAAAATTGGAGGAAGTGGAACTACTGGTGCAGGAGGACAAAGCAGATATAGGGATTACAGAAACATGGTGGAACAGCATTCATGACTGGTATACAGGTATTGACCCATATGTGTTGTTTAGGAAAGATAGGAATAAAGGTAAAAGTGATGGTGATGTGTTATGCATCAATGAAGTGGTGAACAGTAAAGAAAAATGATACTATGGACAAAACAGAATCTTTTTGGGTCAAAATCCCCTTGGAGAAAGATTGTAAAAGAAGCTCTCATAGGATTGAGTTAGGGGTTTCATGACCTCTAAAAGTTCTTAATAAAAATAAATTTTACTGTGAATATTTTGCCTAGCTGTGTAATGCACCAAACACTTAATAAGATACAATTTAAAAAGCTTCCTGTGGAACATACTTCAGATAAATACTAAGAATATTAAATAGTAATACATCTCATTATAGAGTATTTTAAAATAAGCCTAAACTCAACAAAATAAACAGTTTTTATGGAAAGTACAAGAGGCCATAACATTAACATTAAAACCTATTTTTAAAATCTTACACCATATGCTGATTGATATACCAAGTCAAAAGTTGAAAAATTAGTGCAGAGACTAAAATTACTAGTCGACCTGTTTCAGCTTTAAGTGTCTCTACAATCTAATAAAATGCTGAGTATAACAAAAATCAATTAACAGGGAAATATAGTGCTTTCAAGAATATGTGTTGATTAAGCTGCATATTTAGAGGCACATAATGCAAGTAACAAAACCAAAGTCTTTCCAAGCTGTTCTTTCAAATGTTTAGGAATGTCATCAGTACTGCTTAAAGGAACTATATATGTATTGGACTTTCTTTAAGATTAAATAAAATTCTTTAGGTTTAGTTGAATAGGGCATTTGCCAGTCCATAAAATAAAGCCTAATTTTGCAATCTTTGGATATTTCATAGTCACTTAATATTCCATTACAAAACAGGTTCAATCCCAAAAATGAATGACAGTCATTCAAAATTGCTCAGGATAATTAAAGCAATTAGGTATATTGGATGGCAACAGGGAAATCAGATTACTGTGGTCAGTGATTAAATAAATAAATAAATAAATAAATCGCAGACTCCATCAACACTAGAAGCTATACATGAAAATGAGATTGGAAAGAAAGCTATTAAAAGCTTTTATCCAAATTTGGTAATCTTCAAAATGGAAATTTATCTACATTCCTTATTACTGGTCTTTAATTTGTTGTGTAAGTTGCTAAAATAATTATCCTTCTGAAGACAGGAAAAAAAAATTGGAAAGAGGGTTCATTTCCTTGAACTCACCAAAGATGTATTTTCTGTCAAAATCAATTGTAATTGGATAGCCGTCATCTGGAATTTAGGTTTTGCCTCATATTTTATTAGTTCAGAGCTGCAACAACATTAATATAAGTCTGGCAGACAATTTTATAAAACTAATGTCCTGGTTAATATAACATCTGGTACCTATTTGTTTTAGGTGTAATTTCATTTATTGTTGAAGAACAACAGCAGTCTCGACATAACAGCTCACCGAAGGAGACAGATGGTGAACAGGCCCTTCAGAAATTGTCAACAGAGACACCACAAACTGTTGATGCAGCAAACACTGGTATGTTTATTATTATGGATAATTTCATTATCAATCTGTATAAACCTCTATCATCATTCATTTTTAAATGAAATGCATATTTTATGTGCCAAGCCATGGGTCTGTGAATAATGCATAACTAAATGTATATTTCATACATGTACAAGAGCTTGTCCTTCGGTTGATTCTCAAAAGATATTTGGGTAGTTTCAAGCTTTGGTTGGTGGTTATTTTTCTTTCTTTTGAAGAACTGTTAGCAGTCCAGCATCTGATATTTCTCAAAACCAAAGATAACATTGATAGCTTAAACACAGAAGAAATCATTTAAGATATTTTGTTTTACTTTTAAAGTTATTTTTCTGTTGATGGCAAACCAAATAGTACTGATGTGATTACATTGTTTCAAAACAGCAAAGAAGATAATCCCTGAAATTTGCTATAAAACTGTTTCAGAATATCAAATCAACCTGTTTGATAGGAAATCCCAGGCTCTTCTTTGAATATTGTCAATATAAATCCCATCCATGGAATGTGCTAGTGCCCTAGGTATCAAACCAGAGAAATCAGGTTCTGTAGGAGTTGTGTGCACACTCGCTTCTGGTGCCAAATATTTAAGGGTGATATTAGATAAGGGACCCCATGTTACTAGCTCCATTTAGTTCTCAGATTTCCCAGTTCTAGCAGTGGAATTTCCATTCTAATTGCAGCTTGCCCAAGATCTCTTATTCCAGATAAGTGTAGACACTGAGGGCTGGTCTACATTACACTGTTAGGTTGATGTGAGGCAGCTTATGTCGATCCAGTTATGTCAGTGTCTACACTACAGCCTTCCTCTCGCCGATGTGAGTGCCCTACTAAAGCAACATAGTAACTCCAGTGCATCCCTTAGGTTGGCTGTTGCTTGTCTTGTCAATTTCATGGTAGGAGAAATTGACAAGAAAGCCAGGCAGCTAGAGATGAGAAGCCAGGGCAAGAAACCAAGGAAGCTGGATCCTGCTCCCTGGGGATGAGAAGCCCTGGGCGGCTTCCTCCAGCTCCCAGTGGGGAGTGGGGAGGGGAGAAACCCCAACAGCTTCCTTTGCTTCCTGTGGAAAATGGGGAGAGGAGATGGAGGCAGCCTACCAGCAGCCTGTGGGCAGCTTGGGTCCTGGCAGGGAGCTGCCAGTGGAGCTGAGGGACTGGGCTCTCAGCTCCCCACCCTGCCCCCTTAGGTCGGTGGAAGCGCTCCTGGTGAGGATGCGCACCACTGACCCAAGGAGAGTAGTGTGGACATGAACCACCATGGTAATTACTGCACTGGCTGTAAGTTGATCTCATATCGGTCGACTTATGTTTCTAGTGTAGACATACCCAAAGAAAACAAGCAATTTGATCTCTGTTATGGGTCCTGGTCAGGTTGGCCAGTAAAAATCAGGAAAGGAGACTGTGGGTGGGAGAATTCATCTTGAACAAAGACTATCTTGCTAGATTGAGTTGTAGACTTTTAGACATGTTTAGACTTTTATTTGCTTGTAACCATCTGTACCTTTATTTCTTTTATGTGGTATCACTTAATCCATGCTCTTTTGCTAATAAACTTGTTTTATTTTTACTATAAACCAATTTAGTGCTGTGCTTGAAGGGAAGGGTTTATTTATCCCAGTTAAGTTAATAAACTATTATGTACTGAGTCTTTAACAGAGCAGCAAACTTAATATCTTCTGTGAATGCATAGTTGTAAGAGCTGTGTATTACAGAGAAACATCTCTGAGAATCTTGGGGACTGGAGTTCACTAATTATTGCCTACTAGGTGAGGCTGGTGCTGCGGGAGCTGTGAGGAGTTTGCAGATGAGGAAGGAAGACCTGTGTGGCTGGGAGCTGATACACAATGTAATCATTCACAAAATTCACTCTTGCTGAGGCAGAGAGGATATCCCCAGCAGTGTTACATCTGGACTGAACAATGAAAGTATCTGGGTATAGACAGGCTGCAGACTGGTTTCCCAGTGAGAAAAAATGTGTGAGAATGGCTAGTAAGGACTACAGGCATTCATCAGTGGGGTAGTAGCACTTTAGAGAAGCCTATAGGGAGGATACCTTTACCTCCCCAAACACCATCTTACTATTCAGTACCAAGTCTAGGACTTAGACCTTGATCCTGCAAACACTTAAGCACTTGCATAATTTACACACCCGAGTAGCTCCACTAAAGTGAATAGGACTACTCACGTGTTTTAAGTTAGGGCATAAACATTTGCAGGATTGGGTCCCCAGTGCAGAAGGGACAGGATTTAGCTCTTAGAGTCATTTTTTTAAAATAATTTGAATAGAGATGCCAACATTTGTGTTCCTGATATCAAAGTATGATCCATTTTTATCTTCATTGATTGTATCTATGCTGCAAGCGTCTCTAGTTTAAAGAAGAAATTAAAATGGCTTTTTCAGGAAATTCTGCTAATGCTCTTATCTAGTTAGTTTTGTAGAGTCTTTGAAGTTTTGATTTCAAGCTTTATTGCAAGAACTTAAAGAAAATTGTGTGTATTAAACTTTCCACTAATGTCTCCCTATTGCTCTCTAACTGCAGGTTTTTTCTGTTGCTGTTGGTGGTAAAACATTACTGAAAATAATGTACATCTGTTTGTTTACAGCATTTGGTTTTTTCAGATGATTTTACCTTGTTGCCTTAGTTCATTATCATTATCATCATTACCGTAGGTGGATTAAAATAAGTTTTTACTTCTAATTGATGTTCTTTGTTCTCTATAATTGCAAGATAGCTTTGTACTTAGGTTTTTGTGTGGGGGTTTTATTTTTTCATTTTCATATACATAAATTAAGATTTGCTTAAAATAAAAAAATTGATGTTAGTTAATTTTAGTCTGTTTCTGGGAAAAATTACTTGGAAAGTAATGGATACTTTATCACTACTACCAGTTATGTTTTAGTCAAAGTTAGCTAGAATAATGTTTAGTTTACAGGACGTAAGATTCTGCAGTCTGAGACATATTTGCTTTTTTAATACTTTTTCATTTTCCTTTTCAATTATTAAAAAATAAGTAAATTAAAGGTCGGATTAACCTCAGATAAATCACTGAAAGTCTGTGTTGAGAGCCTATTACTATTATTTATACTTCTGCAGCAGCTAGAGTCTTCAGCAGAGGTTAGGTCCCAGTTCTGGTGGGCTAGGCTTTGAATATACCCACAGTGAGATACAGTTTCTGTCGCAGAGAGTTTACAAACTAACAGAACAGACAAAGGGTGGGAGGGAAAACAGAGGCTCAGAGACATGACGTGACTTGAGCACGTATTCATACAGTAGGTCAAAGCTGGAAACCAAACCCACGATTCCTGACTCCCAGTCTAGTGTCCTACGGACCAGACCACAATGCTTCTCTAGAAATCGGCTTCAGGGTAAGGACTAACTAGAGGTCAAGTGGGTTTTTTTGAATGTTTTTAAAAAGCTTTGTTCATACAACTCAGGCAGCTAATTTACTTAACTTTGCTTTTTGTAATACTTTTCTTTTTTCATGATATATTTAAAATAAGAAAAAATGACTGAAGGTGTAAAGTAAAACGTTCTACATTTATATGGACTGACACAATACTACAAAATTATCTTTTTATCATGGTGTAGTTCATGCAAACTAATGCAAAAAGTTTGTTTATAGAATTAAATAATGCATTTATAATGTTAAAATGAAAAAAAAATAGCAGAGGAAGAGCAAAAGTAAGAGCTTCAGGCAAGGTAGAAACGATATGCTCAGATGGGATTTGAAAATAGATGGAGAGACAATAAGGTGACTGATTAAAAAAAAGTTGTTCAAGACCTCAAGTGATGTAGATAAAACTCTTTCAGGATTAGCAATGAGATTATATGAAGGAACTGAGAGGAAGTCATTGCTAGATAACAAAAGAGAAGAGGCAGAGGAGTAGATAGGTAAACAAATAAAGAGGTAGGTTAGAACAGACAAAGCCAAAGAGAATGGTTTTGAACTGGATCCAACAATGAATGATCTGTTTAAGGATAGTGAAGATATGGTCATATCACTTTGTAGAAGTGAGGGAGCTAGCAGTAGCGTACTTTACTTGCCGGCCTCTGGATAACTGGAACTTGAGAAAGCCCTAAAGAAGAGAAAATGATAGTGATATTTAGCATTTAAATAGCATTTTTGCATATTAAAAGACTTTTACAAACATTATCATATTCTCAGAAAACTCCTCTGAGGATGGTAAATATTAACCCCATTTTTCAGATGGAGAAGCAGAATCACAAAGTGAAGTGACTTGCACAAAGTCACATGGTAAGGCAACAAAAGAAGGCATAGATGAAGAATTTTAGCAGAGGGAGAGTTAAGTCAGTGATATACACAGGCAATGTTGAAGAGGTGCAACTGGCAAATTTGTCAACATTACAACATTACAATTGAGTGGTGAAAGAAACTTCAGGGTTGAATCCAATTTTTTGGAGAATAATGGGAGCCAAATTGAAAATCTCTGTTGAAGAGAGAATTTGAGCCCTCCGATCACAGATTTATTTGGTCAAAATGGATGGGGAGGGGTCCTTAGAGATGTTGAAAACTATGAAGTTGAATGTCATCAGCACAACAATGATAGCTGATATAAAAGGTAACTTAAAAGGGAAACATTATTAGATGACTATATTAGCCTGTCTGTGCCAATGATAAAAAGTCTATGAAGACAATTAAAAATTGATGTTGTCAATAAAGTGTAATCTTCATGTCTTTATTATTATTATGGTGGCACTTGGTAGGGTCTCTATAGACATGATTGCTTTCTAACCTGGCTTAAAATAGGGTGCAGATTTTTTTTCCCCCTCCAAAAGGAGGTGGCCAATTATTGTGAAATTTCACTAAGGATTCCACAACCTCAACCGTAAACCTATCCTAGCTGTGCATTACCTCTTTTAACCACCCTTCTGCACAGAACTCCTTACCAGATACCAACCTCCATTACAACCAACTACCATGCTACACGTTTACAACATCTAGTACTGGGGAAAATATTTGCTAAAGAGATATATGGAGTAAAGGTTGAGGTGCATGGTCTCAGGTGTATAGGAGTTGAGATAATGATGAACTAGATGGAAGAGTAGAGGGTATGGTACATACCATTAAATGACTTAACTTTTCATTTCTCTGCTTTTATGAGTTTGACTCAGAAATGCTGTGTGTGTAGCAACTTTAACTGTTTTGTAATGACATTTTTATTATTTTGATTTCTTTTAAACATTTATGTGGTGCAGTCACCATGGTTTTGGATGCCTTAAAGCCCTTAATTTTAAACAGTCAAGAAGATCTATAAGAGATCAGTGTTTAATGCCATGCTCCCATGATTACTAGTTGGGGTAATGAAGAATTTACTCTGTTTACAGCATCCTTATTACACTCTTTGTTTCACCTTTCATGTCCTTATTCGCTAATAATTAAGAACCTGTTTTCCCTTTGATTTTCCAGTAATAATGTTAGTTTAATTAATTGCCTTTTACAGTACAACTTGTTCTGGGATTTCTGCTCTATTATTTACCTTAGCTGTATTCATGTGATTTTTAGCTTCTTCTCTGGAAAGTGTCTTCACTTTTTTGCCTATCCTTTAGCTCAGTGGTTCTCATTCTGCAGCCCGCAGGCTGCTTGTGGCCCAGTCAGCACACAGCTGCAGCCCAGGTGACATCCTCAGGGCCATACAAGTAGTATATAGTGTGGATGCAGTCCACATAACACACACAGGGCTGCATGTGTGGCCCACAATGGTAATTAGGTTGAGAAACACTGCTCTAACTGAATATTTTCTCAAGGAATTCAAGGGCAGGGAAGGATTCATAGAATTATCAGCATCCCTATCACAGGTTGACTGGCCCCTTTAAGTGGAGTGACTCGTCAGCTGCCTCCCTACTGGGGTTAAAAGAAGACATCTAGGCTATATAAATGGGGAGAGACTGAGACAGTGAAGAGTCATCAAAACAGAGGGGAGATCTGCCTGGGAGTGAAGATAGGCAGGTGACAACCGCCAGAGATCAGGAAACTGTGGGAAATCCTTGAAGTAAACTATTGGTGATTCCTGTGGAAAGACTAAAGAAGCAGAGCAGCAAGAGGAGTTAGTTGGATGGCCTATCCAAACCAGAGAGCCAAGTTCAGAGGGCTGGTGAGGGCTAAAGGCCAGAGATCTGAAGAGAGAGTTGCCTTCTGACATCTGCGGTGGATAGCTGAAAGTGAGGGCCAGAGAAGTCTGAAGGCAGTGGAGTGTTTACCTGCTGACATCTTCATTCTGGAGTGCTGGAGCCAGAGGGCCAGAGAGGGCTGAGGGATAAGGGATGTTCCCATGGTGAGGATGAATTCCCAGTGCAGAGGCTGGGGAGCAGGGTTCTCAATGGGAAAAATGGGGTTGCCCTGCAGCTGGAAGGGTTGGGCTGCCTGCCCTGATAAAAAGACCAGAGAAGACCAAAGAAGATCCCAGGGTGTGGTGAAAAATACTGAGGTGTTGTATATGCTATTTAGATGGACAGCAGGATCTGGTGTTTATTTTTTTAAGGACTACATATACTGGGTATGAGAAATGGACTATGTTTTGTTACTTTTTGTTATGGGCTATTTACATTACGTGTCTGTAATGAACTAGCCCCAAGGAGGGGTATTACTGAGCAAGAGAGCTTGAAAAGGATTTACCGTGAGCCCTGAAGAAGGGATATTGATGCAGGTATGCCTATTCTGTTGCAGCCTGCCTCAGGAGACTCTGCAGGTGGGACTATCTCATGGCGCTCCCCTATCAATCCACATATCTCTTTGTAACTCTCTTCCTTCTTTAAAAGCATGTGAAAACATAAGGACTTTGCAACATGCCTGAAGATAACTAGACCTGCTTTTGTTGGACAAGACTGGAAACAAGTTCCAGAGTTGAAGGTGTTTCACTAAAGACTCCTTGCCAACTGTTCCCTCCTAGCTAAAGCACCTCTGCTGCACTGATCTGCTGCGGTTTCACAGGGGAAGATAGGTACTCTTGCAGATAGCCAGTATCCAAATCTATTTGGGTTTTATAGGTCAAAATGTAATAGTCCTTTTGACCTTGGCAGTGAGCCAATAGTCAGGGTCTTGTGGGTTTTGTCCCATAGGACGAGAAATTAATGATGGAGCCAGGTATTTCTGAGATGCAATCGTGTTTTATTTAAAAAGAATGTATGCAAAATACTGCTTCCTTGAACCCAAAAGGAGGCAGTTTCATTGTTCCAAGCCTCTTTCCAGTCAGTATGCTTCCACAAAAGCTCCATCTTTTTGCCTTCTATATGGGCCATGTTTGCAGTGCGTTACTTGCTATCTGCTTAACTTTCTGCTGTTTGCCTCTGAGTACTTCTGCTGACAGACAGACAGACTTCCAGAAAGCAACATCCAGCCTCTTGTGTTTGCATTTAGTCTTCAACAAAACTGTTCCACCCACACAGCTCAGCTTCTGGCTGGTGTTGCATGTGGTTTATGTTTTGGATGGAGGGTTGTAATGTTTCAGCTATCTTAATCCAAAAAGGAGCTTAACTGTTTTTTACATTTATCCTGACTGAAGGGGTACTTTATATATGTATTTGCCTGTGAATGTGCTATAAATTACAGTATAGCTATCACTACAGAACAGAGAGCAACAGTTTCAAAACTAAAGATTTGCTTCATATTTATGCTGTGTCAACCCTACCTGCCACCATTCAGCATCCTTTCTACTCCAGAACAAGCTGATTGATCTTTCTCTTTAATATTTTCATTATTTTTCTCCTTCCTCTATTATTTTTTCAAAAAGCCATTTTAAGGGCTATCATCTTTATAGAGAAAGCCAGTTAGCTAGAACTCTTAAGTCAAGATGCTCTCTTCTCTGATTTAAACCAAAGAAAGATGGCTCTGTTTCTGCATTGCTGATGTGTGGACAGGGTTTGTGCATGCTCCTTGTTAACAGAGCCAACTTTTGGTTCTTTTAAAACAAAATCTCAGCTTTCATTTTTAAAAGTGAGTCTCTACTCCTTTCTTTGTGAGAGAACCAATGCAGAATGATTGCTAAGAATGAAAATAACATGCAGCTGGACTTCCCATCTTTAACAGGAACTGGGAGGACTTAAGGATGTCACTTGCCAACATGCACACAGACTTTTTAATGTAAAGTGAGTCAGTTACACTTTGGGTGTAACCCAAAGAATCATTTTACCAGTCTGCTCCACAATCTTTAGGTTTTTAGGCTGACTTTGTCCATTGTGGTGTCATAATGGTACCTAATAATGCATAGCTCTTGCCTAGGGCTTTTCTTCAAAATGCTTTACAAAGTAGGTAAGTATGATTATCCCATTTAACAAATGGAAAAACTGAGGCACAGAGAGGGGAAATTACTTGCTGAAGGTCAGACATTGGTTACATTTAGGCAGTAAGCATTTCTTTTAATAACCTGGCCAAAAATGCTGAAGTCTACTTTGCTTGCGAATATTTCCAGCCTCTTTAAATGTGGCATTACCATTGCACTGTTTCAAGGGGAACTCTCTTCTTGCATCCAGTACCTCTGTGTGTACATGGATGGAATGCTCAGTTTAGTCCTTGAAACCCACCTTGACCTTCTGAAGCTAACAAATCCAGCAGCTCATGGGGAGAGGGGAGAAGATGGGGTCAAGCTTTTGTTGCTGCCACAATGAGCAAAAGTTGTGTGGCCATTGCAAACCTGCCTCTCTCCCCAGCTCCTTGAGCCTCCTTGAGCCTCTCTCTCCACCAGCCAGCCATAGCACAGAATCTGAACAGCTGTGCCTAATAGAGTGCCTAATGTTCATGCCCAAAGCAGAGTCTGACATCTCAAGAAGGAATCAGATTCTGAATGTTTCTGTTCATAGGAGAGAATAATTTTGCACGTGTTCTTGTCTCAGTTTGGCCTACATCAAAGATTAACCTGTTTCAAAATCTCTTCCGTGTAGGTACATTCATTATATAGAATGCTTTATATTCTCTTACCATTTTGCTCAATTTTTAACTTCTGAGAACTTTTAAGTTGCACCCTCAAAAAGATGGACCATGTTGGAGCTTGTCTGTACTTGTTATAAGCAATATTGTCTTGACTCAGTAGTTAGGCCAACATACACTTTGGCAAAGCTTTTCTTCACTCTCTTTTAAAATTAATGTTTCTTTCAGCCAGCCCTCCTTCAATGACAGGTACTACTTTTTAGTCTCAGGAGGATAAAAGTAGGTTACTTATCTATAATTGGAATTCTTGCAATTTACGTTCTTCACAGATTCACACACCTTCTTGCCCACTGTCTTTAGAAAAAGCAGGTTTTCGGATAGGTGGATTAAGGAATTGAGGTGTTGATTGGAAATGTTCTATATTTGAAGATGGTTTCCTGCCAGAATTTATTTATTAAAGGTAGGGAAAACTTTAGGGTGTGAATGTGATGAGAATACAATGAAAAATTTTAAGCACAGAGATGATTTAGAATGAGATTTTACAGTGAATCATATTATAGTCTAAAAGAGTCATAGAGGAACTCATACACAAGTGGAGACTAAAACGTATGTATGCATGATTAACTTGCCCTGTGATTTTGAAAGAAAGCATTCATGGCTTTATTAGTTGTTAAATTCTTTAAAAACAATATCAGCAAATACATTAACCACTGATACTGTCCAGTTAGTCATCTTGATTTATCTGCATCATAAATTTAGATTGTGTAGTTAAGATTGTGTATGTGAGTCTAACCTACACACTGAATTTTCAGAAATATTGTGATCCAAGTCCATAAACACAAATAATTTATTTTAACTGAGTCTCTTTACCACCTATCCCCCAGATCGTTTAGAAGATGTAGCCTTGGTAAGCAGTTACAAGTAATCCTTCTGTAAACTCTGTATACATTTTTGAAGAACATAAGCTACCAACTGGCTTCCAGTTGTTTGCATTTTGTAACTATGTTTATGGCTTCTAATATAAGATACTCAGTGAAGATATGGTTTGGGGGTGGTTCAGACATGTAACATAAATGATTGAACAATTTTGTCATTTCTTCCTTTGTGTTGAAAAGTGTTCAATTACTGTGTGCTTCACTACAGCATTCAAATTCATTTTAAAGTGTTTTGAATTTTCCCGTGCCCTTTGTTGTTCATTATACAATTCATTTGAACAGCTTCATTCTGCTATTAAACTAACATGTTGAACTGAAGCAATTCAGACCCAGTGATGTTTTATGGACCTGCAATCCACGTAGAATTTTGTTGGGCATAGAATGTACGCAGTGAGAGTCTTATGCAAACTGAGTGTAATTGTCCATGTTAAATTATTAATAAAACAGACTGTAACTGTTAGCAAACTGTTAACTGTTAGTAAACCTCCCATATGCTGCATCTGAGCTTTAGGTTGAATCTTCTTTTATACAGCAGGTGTTTGTGTTTTGCTGTGCTCTTGAAGCTAGTCATATTATGTCTGCCATAACCATAAATCAGTCACTTCATTTGTAAACCTGTACGTCTGCATGTTTTTGGCAGTCAGACCTTACAGGATTTCATTTGCATATAAACAGATGAGAGAATTTTCTTATCTGATTAACATTCTTGGGTTATGTATTTTGCTTGCTCAGATGGTGTGTAGCTGAAAGAGCAAAGAAACTATATAAACCGAACTGCTGTGAAACACAGTCATCCTATCAAGTCCCATAGATCTCAGATATTTGCACGTGTATGAACATTTTGCTGGGCAATAGGGGCCTAGCCTAAGTGAGAAAGAAGCTAGTTTCTTCACAGCTAATAATCTGGCTATTGCCTTTGAGTTATGTGCTGCGAAGCTCCTTTTCTAGGTCATTGTTTCGCCTTTCTCTTGATCAGCTTCTCTGTTCATTCATTACCAATGGGCTAATGTCTCCACCTGGGGAATTCTGAGTAGTCCAGTGTTGTTGGAGGGGTCAGGACTAAGCTCTGCCCTTCAGTTCAAGCCACTATATTTTCTGCTTCTGTCAATTGAACAAGTTAGTGGTTCAGTTTCTCCTGACCATTTTGTTTTACAACCTTTATTTTTATTTGTTTTTGTGCAGTTGTGACTTTTAATCTTCCTCCTCCTCCTCTTCCTCACCTGGATTGGATAAATAGCAGCATGCTGTTTTCTGTAGTTGTTGCTACAGCACCTCCCTATGGACTTCTCTGCGCACACTTAGGCATGGCAGCAATGTCCTGAAAACAAAACACCCAGCTTCAGTCTAAACAGTGTTCCCTACATGAGGTAGCATTTACAAGCCCTACAGAAGGTGAATTATGCCCCGCATATTCTCAGCCAATCAACCTTCGCATTGCCAGGGTATAGGGCTCAGGTTTGGACAGGCAGTGTTGGGTTCACACCCTGCCCCAAGCCGATGAGCTGTGATTGCAACCCAGAAAAGCCTGGTCAGGAGCTTCTTTGTTTTTGGGGAGAGAATCTAAGGACAAGGTGGAAGCTATCCAGCCAGCTCAGGGGCAAGGCCTGAAACAGAACTGGGCTGGAGGGAGGAACTGAGCTGAGAGGATCCAGCGTCTTCTGCCAGATACTGAAGTGGGCCCTCAACTCCTTGGAGGGCTTCTCCACAGTTCCTTTTCTTCCTTCCTGCTCTGAATCAGGGAATTCTCATGATAATCAAAGGCAAATTCTGCAAACCCTAGAGACTCTTGGTCCCAAAAAGGCAAAAGCAAGTATGTCCTTTACAAGGCAACAATTAGTACTGTTAATGAACAAGTGAACCTTTCTTCTTTGTCTTCTGCTGTTAGGGCATGTTTGATACTGGGTTTATCTCCCTCACAGATTCAGAGTCTCTCTCACAGTGCTCTATGTATGCTTACTGCCCATCCCCCACCCTGCAGCAGTCTGGGCATGCAGTGAAGCCTATATCTCCTGTGCAGATAGCAGTGAAGCCTATATCTGCCTCAGGCTGCAGCCTAATGGATATTGAATCTGTCTGGTTTTCAGCCCAAGGACTCTCGTTCTCCCAGGGAAAGGGGCTCAGATTTCAGGCAGCAGTGGAATGGGAATTGTGCCTTCTGATCATCAGCCATAAATCCTTGCTCAGCCAAGGAACTGGCCTCAGACGCTGAAAGGCAGGAAAGGATCTCTCTCTTTTTCACTTGCTCCGCATACAGGGCAGGCTGGCTCCACATTAAAGTTTTAAGCGCATTAGGTAGCCTGTGCCCAAAGCAGAGGCCCATGAGGCTTCCACCCCCCCAGGAAACTGCACCTTTTTGAGATTACAGAAGGGTAAGTGAGAAATTCCTTGCCATGTTCAAAATGATCCTGATTTACTGATACTAGGTTGCCCCTACAGTACTTATTTGGATGCTAGCCAGACTGGGGGAGCAGAGGTCAAAAGCAGACATGGCTCTGACTGTAATTTTATCATAATGGTAAAGATTTACAAAGATCCAAAACTTCATTTTATCAATAATTTCCTGAAGAATCATCATTAGCCAATTATCGCTGAAGTCTAGGATTGCTGGTGCCGTTCATTAGCTTCATCCTGAATGTTTCTCAAAATGCACCTGCTGAAATTCCTTCTGCCAAATAGAACCATGAGCTTGATGCAATGCAAAATTAGGTGTCATTCTCAGATTACATTTGAATATATCTTTCTGAGCAGGTAAATGCAGTAGAACCTCAAAGATACAAACACCAGGGTTAGGAACTGACCAGTCAACCTTGTGGAACTGGAAGTAAGCAATCAGGCAGCAGCGGAGGGGGGGAAAAAAAAAGAAAGCAAATATTGTACCTGCATTTTAAGGTTGGCATGCAAAACTGAAACAGTCTGGGGTCTGTGCTGTTCCTGTAAGCCAAAGGTACTATTTCACCCCTCCCATCCCAGGCAACTGGGAGGTGGAAGATGTTTTCACCACCACCTCCACTGCTTGGAGCTGAGACAGAAAGCTCCCTGCTGTTGCAAAGAACTGAAGGTTGCAGCCAAAGCCTGGCCTGGAGTTGCAGTCAACTGCACCCTGGAGGAGGTTTAAAGGGCTATGGACTGTGCACTGTGTTACCTGGCAGCTCTGTGTTCTTGGGGAACCAGGGTGAAAAACCCCTATTCTCTCTCTGGCTCATCTGAATCCCCCCAGCCTCTGCTTGAACCAGAAACAAAAGCTATGAAAAGGCTGTGGCAGACACACCTAAAACCCTCCCAATAAGGGTGATAGGATTGAGACAGCTCCCCATGCCTCATCTACATAGAAGATGTAAAAAGAGGCATCTCAATTAGCACATGGAATGGAGAACTGGAGCCTCATTTACATCGAAGATGGAACAAGAATTAGCATGAAGAATGGAGAACCAAGCTCCAAAGCAGGAATAGCACTGAATTCTGGGATTGGCAAGTCAGAGACACACTGCATTATGGGAGATCTCTGCTCTTGATGTAAATGAACTCACACCTACACCCATCCAGCTCCGCAGTTATCAGACCATTCTAGTATTGATATGCAAAACACTGAATCTGCCTGGTTGCATTCTGAGCTCCCCCAAGGAACATTGACCATAGCCGGGAGTGATCAGCTCCTATTGTCCAGCATAGAGAAAACCACCCTGGGGTACTTCATTGAGACATTGTTTACCCACAAACAAACCTGGTTCTACAAAATACCCCTACCCAAGTTCAAATCCCTCTCTTGCTTTCCTCTTCTGATGCCTGGACCCAAATGCTTCCCTGACTGATCCTGTTGTGGGGTTTGCCTCTCCCTCAAGTGTTCCTGACCCTAAGCTGAACAGCCTGTCTCCTGGGAACTTCTGAGCTGCAAGGAGTGGTGAGATTCCCCCCCCCCCATCTTTCCCAATTCTCTCTCTCTCTCTTTCTCTTTTTAATCCAGGTATAACTTTCTACTTTTGTAATCAAACCTGGGCTAGCCTTCTCCAATACCCCTACTGTAATTTTGTTGTATTGTAAGTGTTAGATTGTTTTTCTCTCCTTGTATGGCATCACTATTAGTATCATAAGTTTTATATACCTGGCAATAAACCAACTATTGTAATCAAGCTGGTTGCCAGTTTCTCTCTCTCTAAATGCATTTACTCCTTTGTGTTCTTGGCTTCCCTACCTTGCTCTGCAGCAATGCTTCTTTTACCTAAGCCAAAGATCCCTGGAATGCCCAAAATCCTATGGGGTTTGCTTATCAAGGGGGTTACTGCTAGAACAATTGTGTTGCAAAGAGGCATAAAAAGGGGGTAGCTGAAAAGTGCTGCTCTGCCTAGCCTACGGAGTCCAGAGGCGCATAAGGGTGACAGCTGAAAGTGCTGCTTGACCCAGCCTGCTCATAAGTGTGCTCCATTCTGGTGCGGTGCAACGGGCACATGAGGGTGACAGCTGACAGTGCTGTCTCACCCAGCCTGCTGAGTTCAGGGACGTATAAGGGGTCAGCTGAGAGTGCTGATAGCCCGGTCTGCTCAGACACACTCAGTTAATCTGGAGTGGTTGTGTGTATCTGGGGGGGGGCGGGGTTATTTGAATCTGAAAACCTTAGGTCCTGCAGGATAGCTCCATTGGGAGGGGACTTGTAGCCATATGAACACACCAGTAACACAAGCAGCACACTAATAGAATCACACCCCCTCTTCCAGGAAGGTAACCCTAATAAATAAGCATACCCCAAAGTGACAGGCAAATCTGGTAACAACTGTTGCGGCCCAATCTTTTCCCATCGCTGCACTCCCGGATCCTGCCAGCACCTCTGGGAGTGCAAGGTGTAGGGGAGGAAAGAGTGCTGGCAGCCGCCTGGCACCCTGCCGCGTGGTGCCTCTGAAGCACAGCAAGCAGTGCATTGAGCAGGGTGACCCTGGGGAGAAGCAGCTGAGCTGGGGCTTGTAGTACCAAGGGTGTGGGGCAGGCCTCCCCAGTTCAGCCCAAAGGCAAGAAACAGGAATAGGGCAGAGAGCTGCTTGCAAACCAGGCAGTGCTGCCAGGTGTCATCTTTGCAGAGCTCTCTCCCAGCCTCAGCTGGAGGCAACTGACTGCAGGGAACTGTACCATAACATTTTGTTCAGAGTTACGAAGAAACTCCATTCCCAAGGTGTCTTTGAGGTTCTACTGTAGAAACATGCTGAAAGCAAACCTAGCTTGCAGCCTAGACCTTGCATGCACTCTATGGAAGTAAGTGTACTTGGAAGACAAATTTCCAAAATGTCATAGTGCACACCTTTCAGTTAATTTTGACATCTCTGTGAGGATGTGTCTTAAGGGAAAACACAGGAATATGGCCCTATGGGATCAAACCAGGGATCCATCAAATTCAGTGCCCTGTTGTGACGTTCACCTGGTGCAATCTGGACAGGTGTATTGCTGCGTCACCCCAATCCCCCCACTCCTGGTGCCCATCTTACTCTGCTTTGCTGTGAGAACCCCCACTCCTGGGCTGTTCACACACAATCTCCAGCATGTGAACTGCTCACAATTAAGTGAGTGAGTGCTTCTAGCCAGTCAGTCTTTGGGTTATGTGACAGAATGACCCCAACGCTACTTCAGTACCAAGTGCAACCCTATGAATCTCCACCTTACAATGTTCCGTTATGCCCACTGAAAAATATAAGTTCATAAATTTAACAAAGAAATGATATGCACCAGCCTTGTTATTCCAAGTGGAGTCTCCAACACACTTCAAACCAAATGCACTGCTTTAGATAAAACAAACACACACATTTATTAACTACAGAATGATGTTAAATGGTTATAAGTCAAAACATAACAAGGCAGATTTGGTCAAGAGTAACAAAAGCAAAACACATTCTAAACTAAGCTTAACACTTTCAGTAACCTTACAAACGTAGATGATTCTCACCACAGACTGGCTGATTTCCCTTCAGCCAGGTTCTCCCCTTTGATCAGCACCTCAGTTGCTTGGTGGTGTTTGTAGATGCAGCTGGAAAAGAGAGAGCATGGCAAATGTCTCCCCTTTTTATAATGTTCCTTCTCCCCTCTGGGGCTTTGTCCCTCCTCAGGGTCAGGTGACAAACAATGTCCTTATATGGAATCATTCCTGTCCTGAGTTAGTGAGCAACACCTCATCAGAGTTCCAAGCTGAGCAAGGGAAGGAAGGTGACTCACTCGAGAGTCCAGTTGATCCTCCATTGTTGCCCAGGCCAGTCTTTCTTCCTGGAAGGCTGAGCTGGGTTTGTCCTATACACGCCTTGATGAGTTGTGAATTTTTTCTCTGCTCCTGAAGAGTCTTGCCTGGATTTGTCTCAAGCCATGACGACACATCTTTGGGAATATTCCATAGTGAAGCCTCATAACCATACACATAAAATGGCAACAAACATATTGCTATAACAATAACAATCAGTACCTCATGAGCATACCAAAGATGTCTTATATGACATACTTTGCATTAAACAGCACACCATTATACTGTAAGGGTAAACATGGGGGTGCAGGGCATCAGACCTGTCTGTGACACGACCAGTACCAGCTGTATCAGTAAAAAGTGCAAAAGCCCACTCCAGGACAATTTTGTTACTCACAGAGGACGTCTCCTTCTACCTCCCACTAGAAACTGGCTTATGAGTGAGACATGAGTGTTTATTTCCCTTCCAAAAACCAAAAACTAACAAGAGGTCAAAACTCCTTTGTGGCAATGGAAATAATGTTCTGAGTAAAGAAGAATCTGCTACCTTTCAAGGCAGTTTGCATAAAGGATACCGAAAAGAGGAAAGGGGAGGGTTGTGATTTTTGTCCTAGTCCTTCACTGGCCCAGAAGGCATTTGGGACTTGCTAAAAGGATAAGGACCCTATTTTGTATCTGCAGAAAACACCGGAAATCTTGACTCAGGGACTACTTCATTCAGACCAGCAGCAACTACAATTAACAGCCTGGACATCAGAAGAGAAGTGTGGTTCGATATGTATTCTCCCTTACCCCATGATAAAGTCTGGTATCCAAACAGAACTCAGACAGGGTATTTCATTCTCTGATCTGGTCAAATGTGTATTTCTCGTACAAAGGGAAAACGAAAGCTATTTGCAGCAGAGGCTGCCTCTTTGTTTCTGCAGTACCTGGCACAATGGGGCGCTGATGCCTAGAGACACTGTTGCGATACACATATTATTACAATCCCAAAATTCTGGTGATCTCAGCGATTCAGCTACACTAGAGTTTCTCCAGGTGGTTTGGTTGGAGTCCTACTACCAAACACCATAGAAACATGGGTACCGGCCATCGCCACTTTTTCTTGACAGGCACACTTGATCCTCCATTCGGATTTCAGGTGCCATGATTAATCACAATGACAATCACAGAAACTTGTGACTAGCCTTTCTAGCTTCCATTACCTCCAAAAGTCAATGTTTGGAATTAGTTCCCATATGCATACAAGAACCCACTGTCTTTGTCTTGAGGTAAAGGTTTTGCTTATTGCTCCAGAAATCTTTTGGTTCATGGGAAGTTCCTCTTTCCCACAATTCCTGTGAAATAGTTCTTCCATCATTTATTGTAGCCGTTGGAAGGTTGTGACATAAGTGGGCATTCCTTGAGCTCTAAAGATATATCTCAAGCACATGGAGTCCATACGCCCTTTGTACCCTGCTCATCTCATTGTATCCAAAATGCCAAGACCTTAGAGCCTCAAAGTTGCTGCAGGCAAGATGTAAAAATCCTGCAAAAGTTGGCATGCTAGGCACCTGAGAAACTATTCGCAGAAGTCTCTGGAGGTACTGGTAGGTGAGGGGGGAATGTGAGCCTCATCTAGTCAAGAGTTGTAAATTATGTTTCCATTCCTTTTCAGAAGTATCCTTTGGTAGGAAAGTGCTCCTGGGTTGGTTCTCACATAACTTCTTATTTATAAAGCTCTTGCTTTCTATGGTGGGAACTTCCATTCCTGCCTATTATTCTTCTATAATAATTAAACTCTGTTTATCTTTTCTCTCCCTACTGCTTGGATTCACTGCTCACTACTTCTCATGAATAATGTGTGAGGAGCGAAGCTGTGCAACAGAATGAGAAATTATTTTCCTGATAATTTTCTTTCTGTTAGCAGCTTCTCTCCCAAATTCAACCCACCTTGATGGTCTGGTAAAAGACTCAAATATAAATTGAAAATGTTCTTTTAATATATTGTCTGAAAGTTAATTTAATAAATTATGTCAGATTGTCTGAATGCTAATAGTTGGTTGCTGCAGTGCTTCTACAGTTGTGGTAGAACTGTTCTGGTGGCCTGCGCTGAAGGACAGACCTTTGTCCTGGAGTTTAAAAAACAAACAAACAAACAAAAATAAAACAAAAAAACCCACTGGGTTGCTTCTGAATTCCACAGGTAGAACGCATTAGTCCATTAATAATGAAGTTGGTCAGAAACTGCTAGAAGAAAATTATCAGGTTAAAACATTTCTCATTCCTGCTTGCTTCCTCTAACAGCCCCACTTTGATCTGACCCCCCTAGCAAGTAAGCCATCATAAACACACAGAGGTATGCACAGCAGCCATAAAAAATAATAGAGATTTCTCAGTTTGTCACAGTAATATACCCTGTGTCTGCCTACGCAAAGGTAAAAATAACTGGTCGTTTTTCTAATTTTTATAAAAGATATTCTATTCAGACAGTATGAACATTCCTTGAAACCCAAATTCTAAAAATAACAGCAGTAAAGGGAGCTTGAAATCTTGTTAGTTAAAACTCACTCAATTTCTAGGTCTACACCTGCTTCTGAATATCTTGTAAGTTGTATAGCTTTGCAATCACATTTTTCTATTTTATATATTTTGTCATCCTTGTTGCTATATGAAAGACCCATTCCAACAGCAGAAAGATGCATTCAGATTGACTAGCTACATTAGGAAAATACTGAAACTTACTATACACAAAGGACTTTCAAACATGCAAAGTAAATAAACTGAAAAAAAGAGAAAAATGTATTTTTCTAATCTTTTAGTTATCGTACATTTAGGTGTTGTAATAACATTAAGTAAATATTTTCAGCCAGAAGTTTGGATTTTTTTTTTGTTTAAATTCGTAGTGTCTCTTTGAACTGAAAACCAATCTCTCACTTCAACACAGGAGACCAGTGTGATTATATGAACAGCTAGCATCAGCATGGAATGTTGGCAGATTTCTTGTGATGTGATAAAAAGTACAGTTCTTTGCCTGGCTCTGGTGTGATTGGGTTTATTGTAACATCATAACACCAGTGTGAAACCACTAATTTAAAATGTAATTGCTGTTTGTATTATGTATTTCACTTTTACTTCTGAAAACTTCAGGGTTTTTCTTTGTTTGTTTCCTTCTTTCGTTTGAAACAGCAGTTGAAAATCATATAGCGATTGAAAGAATACTATCACAATACTTCCATATTTTGAATGAACAAGATACATCCACATAATGCAGTATGTACTCAAGAGTAACGAGAGTCCTGACGAAGTGGGTTGCACCTCACGAAAGCTTATGCCTGCAGAAATTTGTTAGTCTTTAAGGTGCTACAGGACTCTCGTTGTTTTTGCTGTATACGGACTAACATGGCTACCTCTCTGGAACTTTACTCAAGAGTGTGTATCTAAGTCTGTCCTAAAGGTTGCAACTGGTTATTCAGCGATACCGTTTAATGGTATAAGCCATGTTCCACACTGGTGAATTTTATGGTAACTTCACATCAACCGTTATTTCAACTTGATTTTTAGCAAGAAACATCAGTTATCTCTGACACTTCTCCTTGTTCATAAATAGTCTATGGCCAGTATCATATCAGGATATATTTCTCTACAGCAGCTGCAAAATAAATGGCCCATATAGTATTTACTTTTAGTTTGTAAAAAATGTGCAAACTATCTGTTGCCTATTTACCACTAATCTATTGCAGCAACCTTGTAGTGGAGAGTTCTGTATTCTTATACATTCGGTCATGGTAGCATTGCTTAAGTGACTAATAGAGTATTAATATTGTATTTCCACAGACTAGCAACAGAGCATTTCTGGTAGCTTAGAGTGGCAAAAATTACCATAATTTCTTTTGTTGAGATATTCACCATCTCCTTCTCAAAATACTTTCTTCACTTCCTCTTAGTGTTATGCTCGTTTCCTAGTTATTATCAATATTTTTACTTAACTGCTAACTATTTTGGCTGTCCAGATTTTTTAAGGAGCTACTTGCTGCCAGTGTGAGCCAGAAATGCAGATAGTATTTTCCACTTTGTCTTCTGTGCGTGTGTGCACAGAGAAAGAGAAAGATATTGTCAGGATGCTGTTCATCTATATTTATTGTATTAACTGTTGTTACAGCAGCTTCCTCCATAACAAGGACCCGTTATAATAAATAATTGGCTATGTGAAGCGGTCCTACATTCAACTCAAAGGCATTCCTCTGTCTGCATCCAATAAATCCTAATATATCAGGGAATATTCTAGGCATCAGTGGGTAGAACCCTATTGATTTTGGTGAAGATTTGAAAAGTAAAAAAGCTTGATTTCCACCGGTAGAAGGGAAATCAGGCCACAATGTGTCCATGTGGTGCTGTAGGCAAGGAATCTCTCTGGTATTCGCTACTGCTAGCTACATATATCACAGCTATCACGGACGAGCAACTTAATATGCCTGTCTCCCTCATTGCATGCACATGTTGGCCTATGGAAGCAATGAAGTGTGTGAACTTTCAAGTGGTAGCTTTAAAGGTGAGTAAAGCATAATGCTCTACACTGGAGGAGACAGAGGCAGGTATGAACAATCAAGGGGGTATGTTTGGATGTCCTTTAAGCTGCTTATTCTCCACAAGGGAAGATACTAATGGTTACCTTTAGGGAACGGAAACTTATTTACTTTATAATTCTTACAGGAGTGTCACTCCATCCATTCAGGTCACCTCATCTCCCCTGAGGTTTAGGAGGTTACCTTTTCTGAGGTGTTTTTCTCTTACATTTTGTTTTTCATTTTTTTAAAGGGAGTTATTTTCCCTCTTAGTGTGATCTCATTGACATGAAATGTTAGTGTAGACAGTGTAATTTTGGCAATGTTAAAGGGAAAGACATGGCGTCAACATTGTGTTTATTATGGGAAACTAGCATGAAACTAAACTGTGGAGCGCTAGTGTACCCATAATCTTCATAATTTAAAAATTGCCTTGCGCTTTTCATTTTGAATCCTGAAGGGATTCTTCATAGATTTATTTTTGTTTATGGAAGAGAATTTGGATTTTCAACAGAAAGTCATCTATCCCTTTCAGAAAAGGTTATTTACAGTGTCTTTCCTAGAACACATGTATATACTGAACTGCTCATTGAAGGTGATCATGACATTGCAATCAAACTGATATGACTTGCTCTCTGATACAGCATTTACCAGTATTCTGTTGATTTGTGTTCTTGTTCCTCATACTGCAATTACAATAAAGTCTTGGTAAACTGTGCTACAGACTGTGCATGTTTTATATTTCGTTGACATGGCTGAAAAAAAGCCTTGCTCATACTTGCTGCAGCTCTGTAACATAGGAAAAAATCCAGATTCATGCAGTATAAAATAAATTATTTGTATGACTTCAAAATTGTGTGCCAAAAATATTTTACTGCATGTAAAAAATGGCAAATATGCATATGCAACATATAGTTACCTAGTGTTTCACGTGCAATTTTACAAAAAATCCTCATTTGTATTTTATACTTTGCACTCCATTTATACATATGTTTCAAAATGTAGCCCCGATATTATATGTATCACATAGAAAAGGTTAGTATGTGAATTACAGTAACAGTAATTTCTGTTTGGCTTGGATTTGCAAAGGCGTTTGATTTTTGAAAAGACAAATAATGATATAAAAAAAAGTAATTATGTTACTGGTGAAAGTTTACAGTTAATACATAATATTAGACTAACTTTATTGAAGAATACTTCTTCTCTTATCACAGTGATGATATGTAAACTGACAAGGTTGGTTGAACACCAAAAGCTTTAGAAGTTCAGTTTGGATAAATATCCCAAAGTTTGATAGTATCCAAGCCTTTCTTGTCAGCAGAACTGGTCTGGAGAGTTCATAGAACAGCTGTTTGTCAATATTTTGGTGCTTCTGCTTCTGTCACCACAGGAATAAAGAACAAGAAGTTCAAGTTTTATAAATACAGAAAGTAATGAAATTTAAGTAATGATGCTTTTAAAAAAGGTGGATTTTTTGAGATTCAAAAGCATTTGTAATTTTTGTTCAGAGCTTAAATGAGGTTTGAGGTTATTATTTTTTACTTTATTCAAACAGCTCTGTAATAGTTGTTACTGAAATCTAGTAAAAATTTCTAAATACTTTATTTCTTTGATTCAGGATTCCTTTTCATTATGTTTGTGTGAATACATATATATATATATATATATAGGAATGGAAATTGTTTTTCAAAAATGTCTAGTCATCCATATGCACCCAGGATTTTGTTTTTCTGAGTTATCAATAACTCTAAAATGGATGATGGTGTTTATCCTTTACTCACTTTTTCTTCCTAAAGAGATTATATCCATGTAATGCCATGTCATTAGTTCCAGTGTGTCTCCTCATCAGTGGAGATTTACCAGAAAACTTCATAATCCTGTCCAATCTTGCAGTTTTTGCTGTAGGGAGATAGCATGCCATCCCGTGTTCCTTGTACCTCTGCTTTTTTGGTTTCTACTTATTCCAGTTTCCTTATAGCAGATCCTTCTCCTTTTGACATCTGTAGCTACAATTTCTAAATTGTCTATCCAAGAAGTCTTCATTTTCTGATATGCTCTGCAGTATTTGATCATTAATGATCTGGAGGATGGGGTGGATTGCACCCTCAGCAAGTTTGCAGATGACACTAAGCCACTAAGCTATGTGGAGTGGTAGATACAATATAGTGCAGGGGTAGGATATTGAGTGACCTAGACAAATTGGTGGATTGGGCCAAAAGAAATCTGATGAGGTTTAACAAGGAAAAGCGCAGAGTCCTGCACTTAGGACAGAAGAATCCCATGCACAGCTACAGACTGGGGACTGATGGGCTAAGCAGCAGTTCTGCAGAAAAGGACCTGGGGGTTACAGTGGATAAGAAGCTGGATATGAGTCAGCAGTGTGCCCTGGTTGCCAAGAAGGCTAATAGCATATTGGGCTGCATTAGTAGGAGCATTGCCAGCAGATCATGGGAAGTGATTATTCCCCTCTATTCGGAATTGGTGAGGCCGCGTTTGGAGAATTGTATCCAGTTTTGGGACCCTCCCTACAAATAGGATGTGGACAAATTGGAGAGAGTCCAGCAGAGGGCAACAAAATGATTAGGGGTCTGGAACACAAGACTTAAGAGGAGAGACTGAGGGAACTAGACTTGTTTGGTCTATAAAAGAGAAGAATGAGGGGGGATTAACTTTAACTACCTAAAAGGGGGTTTCAGGGAGGATGCATCTAGGCTGTTCTCAAAGGTAGTAGACGACAGAACAAGGAGCAATGTTCTCAAGTTGCAATGGGGGAGGTCTAGGTTGGATATTAGGAAAAAGTTTTTCACTAAGCGGCTGATGAATGGGTTACCTAGGGAGGTAGTGGAATCTTTATCTTTAGAGGTTTTTAAGCTGTGGCATGACAAAGCCCTGGCTGGGATGATTTAGTTGGGGTTGGTCCTGCTTTTAGCAGGGGGTTGGACTAGATGACCTCTTGAGGTCCATTCCAACTCTAATCTTCTATGATTCTATGTTGAAACTTTTATTTCCAGGCAACTTATTTTTTCCTCCAGTATGTCCACCAGCTTGCACTTTGTGCTCCAGAAATCTTTTCTGTCTTGTAGCAGAAAGGAAAACCTTTCCTTTCAAAGACAAGTTTCCTCATGAACCACATCTTCTGCTTGATGTAGAGCCATACCTAAACAGAAGGAACCACACTCCCCCCTGTATACTGGGTCTGAAAGTCCCCTATTTTTTGTATGTATAATATGTCATTTAACAATTTAAAAATGTTTAATTCCATATTAAATATATACACACATTGTAAACATCTTTTGTCTGTGAAAGTACCACAATTTACTTTTGACAGATTTGAGAGTGTGATTTTAAAGAATAGGATTGTCTCCATAAAAGGTGTACAAAGTACTGACAACAAACTACCAGCGTCCATTTCACTTCTTTGCTGGACACTTTCCATGCCTAGTTTGGCTACAAAAACTACTAATGTGTAAATTTATGAAGATTTCTTTAAGGAAAGCATTTTATGAGCATGAATTGTCATAGCTTGACAAAGTGGGGTTATTCAGATATGTCCATGCATACAAAATAGGATACAGTTATAGTTTACAGATTATAGCTCAATATATTTTTTTCTGCATAATTTCCCATGTGTTGAATGTTTACATATTTTAGCCTTGTGATTACACTACTGGTAGCTGCCCACAAAGAGAAATGATTTGCTTCTTGTCCATTTTCTGTAATGCAAATGTCAGGTTAGTTCCATTTAAATATGGGGCATGAAAGAGATACCACTGGTTACCACATGCACTGCTTAAGGAATACAGTGTCTTAAGCTTTGTTGCAGAGGATGCAAATGATGCTTGTTTTTATCAAATTAAACAGGGAATTCTTGCTGTCCCTGTCTTGCTTGTAGTTAGTGAGGTACCAGCTTGCTGAAAGCCGTCAGAGCTGCTCTTCAGACTTTTGGGTAGGTCTGGAAAACTGTTCTGCAACATCTCAGCATCCAATGCAATGAAATCCTCACTTCCGCGACTCAGTGTGGGAGCTGCTTAAGCCTTTTGAAGGTTAATGAGAAGGTTTTCTTTGAGTACACCCAAACATATCTGACTATTTCTATAGAGAAAAGGTGGTAAGGAGAGAGGAAGGAATCTTCTGGGGATCCAGGGATCGTCTACACTTACTGCACTGCAGCAGCACAGCTGCACCATTGTAGTGCTTAGTGAAGACACTACATATGGCAGCAGGATAGCTTCTGCCATCAGCATAGGGTGCTAAACATCCCCAAGAGGCAGTAGCTATGTTGATGGGAGAAACCCTCCCATCAACATAGTGCTGTCTACACCAGGGGTTAAGTTGGTATAAATATGTTGCTCAGGGGTGTGGATTTCCCACACCCCTCAGTGATGTGGTTATAGTGACATAAGTTCCTAATGTGACCAAGTCCCAGTCTCCCTCTTGCTGCAGAAGTGGATCCCAGCTCTTAATTTCTGGGGATTGCATCTATGTGAGTTAAACAGTGAGATGACACGGACATGCTTTCCATGTGATCAACAATCTGATTTCAGACACTCCCAGAATGTATGGAAATGACTGTAGAATGGTTGCACATAATGTAAATTACACCAAGTCAAATCTAGCCACACCTTGCCTGGAATGCACTCATTTTTATACATGCACTTCCATCAGCCACATATTTTCTGAGTTAATTTTTGTCTTGACCAGAAAATTTGCATTCTTTTTTGCATTCCTATAAATAACTTATTTTACTCGGAGCTGTCACATCTACAGGTCACATCACTGGGCCCAAGCACCATAGCATCTGGACACAAAATTGTTTAGCTCATGATATTACTTTGTTTTCACTAGAGGGTAACTTGTTTCTGGTGTACTGTTTGTGAGGCTACCTGTGATTTGGCCCACTGAATTTTATATCATGCTCTGTTTTAGTTGATACATTTATAAAAACTCAGAAAATGAATTAATATAGTATTAATTCATAACTGTAGCTAAAATATATTATCTTAATTGAAACAGCACTTGTGTAAATAGAGCTGCACCATAAATATTTGTTTTGCACTACCTACCCTCTAAAAAAAAATGCCTGGTGTCTCAAGTTGGACACCCAAAATTACAAATCACTTTTGAAAATCTTGGTCATTGTTTTTGGGTGATGAAAATCTCATGCTTTAGATCATCATAAATCAACGTAACTTCAGTGAAGTCAATGAAGCTATGACAGACTACACTAGCTGGGATCTGTTCCCTTGGGTATACCTCTTGATACTTTTTAATAGGTAGTGAATGTTGTAGCTGTTTCTTTAATGGGACTCTTGTATCTATGTGTAAATTTAACTGGAAATATTTTAAATATAGTTGGAATTTTTATATTTATGACACCTTATAATGGAAGTGTACTAAACAACTTTTTAAAAAATTAATCTTCAGATACTAAGCAAAAATGTTTCCCTCCTTGGTCTTGGAAAGGACTTAAAAAGCTATAGACTTTTACATTATTTACATTCAGTTTATAAAGCAAATCGTATTGAAAAATTGAGCATTAGACTAAATGACTCTTGAGCTCATACCTAAAGTTTAAATGTTACAATCCTAACATCATAACTTCACTGAAAGAATATAATGTACTGCATTGTGTTTACAAGCATAACTGATTCTTTGAATGGCAGAAGTGAACATTTGTGCCTTCCTTTTCACATCATCCTGATCTTCTAACATCATAGCATTGGAAATTTTCTTAACGTGTGTATAATTTGCAGTTTTCTCTATATATTATGTACCAATTTTCTGCACTTGGAAATTAATGTATGGAGAGAAAGAGATGCTTGGGACCAATTATAAAACCACTTAATTTAGAAATGGTTTTCAGTAGATTTCTAGGTCACCCAATGCAGAAAGGTTATAACTTTCATCTAACAGATATAAACAAATTGGTTTCCGGAGAAACTGTAGTAAAAGATGTTCAAAATCTTTTAGTGAAAGCCATTGCTATGTACCGTCTTACACTATTTTAACTAAATGTTCCTCTGACAGAAAATGTTACATGGTAAATGATCTTAAAATAAACATAAAAGTGTCCTAAAAATTCTAGAAAGTGGACTAGAAACATAACATAAGCTTAAAATGTAAGGAGAAGGTAAATTAATGAAGTTTAGCTCTTCGTAATGGAATTCTCAGTTTGCTAGAACCAAACACACCTGAAAAATAAGCAAAGCGTTATGTGCAGAATTATATGCATTCAAGAGCTAATATACTAAAATTAATGCATAAGATTTGATAGTAGTGTTAGCCTCGCTCTCTCCCTCTCCCCCAAAAGAAAAGAAATTGTTTTCACTTTTAAATACGACCTTTATCTATCAGTTCATAGCTTCTCCTAAACTATGGTCCCAATCCTACAAAGGCTTCAGTGAGTCTACTCATGAATTCAGTGCTTAAGAGAACATAGGAGGGGTCTACATTAGTCACATGACAGTAATGGTGAACTATATGTGCATTATACGGGGTAGCCATAGTTGTGTCAGTCCCAGGATATTACAGACATGGTGGGAGAGGCAATATCTTTTACTGGATCACTTCTGTTGGTGAGACAAGCTTTTGAGCCACACTTTTAAAAGACGAGTCTGGGAGCTTAAATTCATAACTCTACTAGACACCAAAAATGGACTGAACAGACACAATGGATTTATGGTTTATTACAACAATCTGTAACCCACTAACCTCCTCTTGTCCTATGTAAGCAGAGGTGTTAATGGGCCACTTTACCTTGAATAGTCCCTAACAATATATGCTAACTACTTATGCTAATCAATCAGTTCCACCTTGCATTTTGCTCTGCTGGGTGTTCTTTTCCCAGACCTGAAGAAGAGCTGTGCCTGGCTCAAAAGCTTGTCTCTCTCACCAACAGAAGTTGGTCCAATAAAAGCTATTACCTCATCCACCTTGTCTCTGTATGTGCATTGAAAGAGAATTTACAGTCCTATGAAATCCTGTTCGTATGTATTTAAAAGCAGTGATGCTCTGTAAAAGTGGCATAATGGGGATCCATATTCATTTGCTTACAATTATTTCCATATCAAGTTTATTCAATTTACAAATTGAAAGGTGCTTTTGAAATTGCTTTTTCTAATTGCAACTCGGCATAGAATGAGAAAATCAAGATTTTTTCTGCATCTTATACTATCTCCCATAATAAATATTTGAAAATTAGAACGCACCTGAAAATGTTGACAATGATACCTGAGCTAGAAAAAAAATTCAGTTTATTCTTCCATGGCACTATTGGATCAGCAGCACTATAATTCCTGACAACTTTCAGCCAATTAAGTCATGGCTAGCTTAGTAGGTTTAGGAGGTGAGGAAGTGAAGTGGACGTTTAAAAAAAAAAAAAAAAGCGAGAGAGAGAGAGACAAAATCATGAGATAGTGGTGATAATGTATTCTGGTCCAGTGAAAAAGGAAAAGTGTTTTGTGATGTGGTCAGTAATGGAGGAGGTTGTATGATCTCTAGCTCTTTAGGATGTCATATAATCTATAATTGAAGATTATAAATATCTAGGTATTATCACTAATGCATTGAACAACTCTTTATAGTTTGAGAACTAGTATAATGAAAGTAAGAGAATGGTGTGGACACCAGTAAAAACCACATTTGTAATATTAAAAAGAAATGTGACAAGATAGCAGAATGGTTGAGCTGGAAAAAGAAGTTAAAATTCACTTAGAGAAAATTAATGATATAGAAAGTCAAATGAGGAGAAATAAGGCTAGGTAACCTGTTTGAGAGGTTTGAAGCATTTAACCCAGAGTAGTTCATTTGAATACTTCATTAGAATCTTAATGTAAACTTAAATTTTGAAATGTTGTGATTTGGGTAGAGCAAACTACAGGTTCTCGAACATGATTGCTGGAAATAAGTATTTAAACTTTATTTTTCAAGTGTCTTCATTTTAAAGGTTGAGGTATGTTCCTTCAATCTGCAAGACGATTTTTTAGGATTTCATGGAACTTCCATTTGTTTTTCTGATTTATAGCAGATAAGTTCAGAATCAAAGAGAAGTGCTTGTTAGTATTACACAATTCTTGTGAAAATCTAATATAAACTTGCCATGTGATTTCTGCCACACATGGGATATGAATTTGTTGTAGACAAGCATCCAGCTTTTTGTATCCTCAGAAGAACCCTTAGCTTTACAGAAAGTAAGATCTCTTGAGGTGATGGAGTTAAATTTGCTATTGTTGGTGAATGAATGAAGCGAGCTGGCAGGTTGTGCTCCGCCGAGACGGAGGTCTCGTGGTTTGAGATCTCAGTGGTGAGAAGGATGCGTACTGACAAGCCTCTGTCTGCCAAAAAAGCTGTTTATTCAGTTTCAAGCAGGCATTTGAGTCAAGCACTTACCACAATCAGGGAGGGGAAGCCCATCTCTCTCTCTCTGTCTCCCAATAAGCAGCTGCCCAGGCGTGTACCTGACATGTAGCACCCTGTGCACGAGGTCTCGTGCACAAGCTTCCAATTTCCTTAGGTTGTCCCTGCCATGATATAGTTCACTTTGATCTCCTTATTGGTCAGCTTTTGCTCCATTCCAGGACTGGCCATTGACCCTTGCCTTTTCTTATACTACTAGTGCATTTTTGGCACCCAATCAAACTACAAGCGGTGGTTAGTTGTTTACAACTTGAGCTGCTTTCAAACTGCTTTATACCAGTTTTGTGGTTAGCTCACTTCTGCTTTAGCTCGAGTTCATACCTAGGTCATCGGGCCTAGCCTTATCACTCATCTGTGTTCATGTTACAATGACTTCCGGCTTCCTACACATGTGTACCAGTTGTCCTGAACACCTAATATTAATGGCAAATCCCTGACCCCATCTCCTAAGAGCCTTCCTGATTCTGAAGAATGAAAAGTTGTAACCAGGACAGAAAGAGGACATGTAGGAGATTAAATCCTAGAGTTGATGCACTCCCGTGCTCAAAAGATGAGTATTCATTTTCTGGCCCTTTGCAGTGTCCCATCCAAATACTGACCAAGCTCAATCTTGCTTATTCTATTATATCTGACAAAATCACAGACCCATGCTTGAATGCAGATAAATTAGGGATTTGGGGGATTTTTTGTTGTCACAGGAGGCCCAGAGAGTGAAACAGCAGGGAATGGGACTAAAATCAAACACAGGTTTACCTGATAACACTTCAAAGTACTACCATGAAGTCATGAGGAAAGACATCAAATATATTTAAAATGATGAAAGTTTATAAATGAGCAAATACATATAGAGTTGCAGTATGTTTTCTCTTAATACCTTTTTTGATTTGCTCATAAATGTCTGAAAAATGTCACTTTTTGAACTGAAACTTTCCATGTGTGGAGAAAGATGAATGTTTTTGATAAGTTTTTTGTGTTAATGGATGGTGAAGAAAAAAATGTGTTTTGCTACTTGGGAAACTCTTAACACCACACTTTTTTATATGTACCTACACCACAAAACAGACAACCTGTAAAAGTTAGTGTGTAAGTAGTTCTCACTGAATAGTTATAACATTTGCAATGTGTACTATAAAATGCTAGGTATCAAAAAAAAAAAAAAGTATGAACATGTACAAATTCACAGTAAAAAAAACTTTACTTTCTTCAAAGAGTGTGTAGATCCAGAAAGATGGACTGCACAGATTTGGAATTGAGCACTTCTAAAAACTCTTTCCTTTTTACATGGCTGCTTGCACCTTACTGTTTCTGAGGCCTGAGATATTGCTCACATTGTTAAAAAATAACAGGGCTACCCAGGACAAGGAATCTGCTTGACAGGAAAGGAAAAGCAAGTTATATGGTTGGTTGTTTTCAGTTAGGATTGGTCACTGAGTGTCTGAAACAGTTTCATACAGAACATAGAATTTGAGTTACATTTTAATAAAAATGTTCTTAAAAATAGTCATGGGTGTAAAAGTTACAATATCTTTGTATTGATTTCATCCTAGTCACAAGTGGTATTAAACTGAATGGAAAGAGGCCCCAAATTTAATCTTCACTCACTTTTACTGTTTCTGTAGGAAAGGGGATAGAAGTTTAAGTATAATTCACACTTCATTTTTAGTGTCCTCTAACCATTGGATTCAAATGATAGTTGCACGTGCAACCTTAGCTTTGGAATTTCCTGATTATTGAGTGCTTAACTATGAAAGCTAGTGTTCAATTAATGTATTTTTTTCTATGGAATTCAATCATTAAGTGTAGATATTTCTGTCACAAAAAAAAAAAAAAAAAAAGAGAAGAAAAAGCAGCCTACAACTCATGGCAAGTGCTAACCAAGGCCAAACCTGTGTTCTGTTGAAAATTAGAAAAGGTGAGGTCTAGGGACACAAAAACCATCTGCCTTAAAATATCCAGATGCTTCTCCTTAAATTGTAAGTTACCGTTTTATAACTTCTGTAATTCATTTATCCCAGAATGCACCTATATAGCTATCCTGTCATGACTTGAGTTTGCTATACAATTAGGGTTAACATTTTACAAATATCTGTGCAGATGACGAACAGAAAAAGTTAAGTTATTCTCACAGGAAAAGGTTACTCAGCTGTGTTCTCCCTGAATAAATACCAGTCTTTAGAGTTTATATAAACTGCCTGTATGCTATTCAACAATATCTGCAAGTTTGTTTGGCACACAGGTCAGCCTGCAAAAAACAAAAACAAATAAAAAAGAAAAAATATCTTTTCAACAGAAGTCGCTGAATTGCTTATGTTAACTATAGTTAAACTATCCACTTCCCACACAGTGTAATTCCCCATGCTGGGTCCTGTGCTTTCATACCCACCGAGCTGGAGTGTAGTGTCTGTGTAGGCACTGGGAGTTAGTAGATTTATAGGGCTGTAGTTAAACCTGCATTTTATAGACTTCAGTCAATGTGAAGGATGGGTTGGTTGCACTGATATAGATGATTTGCTTTGGTTAAAAAACGAAGACAAAACACACAGGTGTGAGAAGGGAGAAGGCATAAAATAGTGGAAGTGAACTTCTGCTTTGTCAATGGTGTGAAGATGAAGGTCTGAGTTTTGTGGCACATTGGGCCACAATCCAATGGGGGACAGAGCTGTCTGAATGAGATACCCTACATTTCATGGACTGGGGGACTAGTCTCAGGCAGAGACTTACTGGAGCATCCAGGAGGGCATTAAACTAATAATGTAAAGGGACGGTGCTAAAGAGGCAAATGCAGCACAAACTCAAATTGAGTGTCTTGCCAACAATTTGGATGCATGTGACAATAATGTGAGGGAAGAAAATTTTCAGTTGCTTACATACCAATGCTGGGAAACTGGGTAATGAGCCAGAGGAACTAGAAATTCTCACTGATGAGAAGAAATTTAGAATAATTAGTGTAGGCCTTGCTGGAGCCCTTGCCAAGGGCAGTGAACCATAGTAGGCCTATCCTTGGCAAAATAGCCATGCACAAGGTATTAACTAACCAAGTAAGCACATTCCTGACCTGAGAGGATAATGCCAGAACACCCAGAGTTCTCAAGTAACTACATAAAAAAATTCCCAAGAGATGGTACAGGAACACACTGACACCTTGTAAGATAAGAATGGGATGACAGGATAACAGATGAAGATGTTTGTTCAAACTAGCTGGTACAAAGTATAAGGGTGGTAATTAGCAACATACAGAATGTAATATATAACTTGTTTGTATCAATGTATAAAAGGCAAAGTCATAAGAGGGACATCTTTGTGCTAGCCTAGGGGACAGGTTAATAATTTGCTGATTTGAGCTGGTACCATTGTCACGAGCACACATGTATTAATGTACCCATAATCATTGAGCGAGGGTGCTAGTACCGGGCTTTGTCAACAATAAACCTTTGCTACTGAACAAAGCCTATGTTTTTTCTTTGTGAACAAAATCGAGGTCTGCTGAATCAACACGCTGCTCTCTCTTCTGATGCAGCTAACACTGGAGCTTCAAGAACAGCAGCTCTAGAAGCATTAACAACTCTGCAGCACTAGCAACACTCTGCAGTAATCACACCACAATCATATTGGAGTCGCTAGTGTTATGAAGTTCAGATAATTGATAAAGGAAGCTAAAGACAACAGAGAAAAAAAATCTGTGGTTGGCAGGCCTGAGGAAAATAAGAAAGAGCTTAAATATATTAGGATGAAAAGAATTACTAGCAACAGGATAAGCCCACTACTAGATAAAGATGGTAAAATTGTTAATAATGAAGCAGAAAAGCCACAAGTGTTCAATCAATATTGTTTTATGTATTGCACCAAAGAGTCCTGTGACAATTAGCTGAAGAGATTTCTGCCCCACTAATGTTAATTTGTAATACATCTTAAAATACCAGGGCGATTCCAGAAGACTGGAAGAGTGTTAATATTGTGCAAATATTCAAAAGAGCAAGTGGGATGAACCAGGTAAACATCGATCAGTTAGCAATCCCAGACAAAAAAATGGAAAAGCTAAAACAGGATTCAACTGATAAAGGATAGGAAAATACTTAATCACAGTCAGCAAAGGTTTGTTAAGATTAGCTCTTGTGAAACAAATCTTATTTCATTCTTTGATGAGATTACAAGTTTGATTGGCAAAAGTAACTACATAAACTTTATATATTTAGACTTTTAAAAGTTTGACTTAGTACCGCTTGTTCTGATTTAAAAATTGATCACTATATAGTATCAATAGAGCACACGTTAAATGTATGATGAACTTGCTAACTGAAACATCTAAAAAAATAGGCATAGGGGAATCAAAGGAGAATAGGAATGTTTCTAATGGCGTAGCAGAGGTATCAGTACTAGACCGAATGTCAACGTTTTCATTAGTAATCTCAGCGTGAATATAAAATCACTGCTGATTAAATTTGTGATTGGTGTGAAGATTGGTGGAGCCCCTATCCCAAACTAGTCATGAGAATTGGGAGACATACAGAACTATCTGGAGTGCTTGAAAGCCAGGTCCCGCCAAACAAAATGTGTATTAGTACATCCAAGTGCAAAGTTATACATCTAGGAACACGGTATGCCTACAGAATGGGGAACAGTATTCTGGAAAGCAGTGATTCTGAAAAGGATCTAGGAGTTAGAATGGATAGGCAACTCAACATAAGCTCCTAGTGCAATGCTGTGGCAAAAAGGACTAATGTGATCCTTTGATGTATATGCAGAATAGGAGTAGGGCAGTAATTTTACCTATGCATATAGCACTGGGGAGAGACATACTGGATTACTGCATACAGTTCTGGTGTCCACATTTTTAAAAGGATGTCAAAAATTTGTAGGGTGCAGAAAATGGGATGAAAATACCAACTACTAGAGAGCACTTTTAGATTGCAGAGAAAGGCATAACAAGATCCAGTGTCTGGAATCTGAAGTCAGAGACATTTCTGTTAGAAATGGGACACAAATTGTTAATAATCAAAGGCATTAACCATTGGAAAAAACTATGAAGGTAAGGGGTGGATTCTCCATCTCTTGATGGCTTCAGATTGAGACTGACATGCCTTTCTGAAAGATATGCTTTAGCGAAACACAGGTTACTGAGCTCAATATGGGGATAACTGGGTGAAATTTAATGGCGTGAAATATGCAGATAAGGCTAGTTTATCTGTTGGTTCCTTCTGGGTTTAAACTCTGTGAATTTATAAAATCACCTTCAGTGGGAAGTGTGGACCCTTCCATTTCCAGTTTATTCAGATCCAGGGTTGGGGCAATGCTTGTCCCTACTTGCAATAATTAATGGAAGGATCCACTCTCCTGTTACTGGCCCTAGCAGCATAGCTCATATACACTCAAAGCAGGATTTAACAAATCCATTGGCCCACTTAACAGTGATGAGTGTCAATCTTTCTTTGTAAATCCTTAACCCATCTATTTCTGCAGAATTTTTCTTATTTTTTAATCAAAGTTTCTAATCTTTATAGTTGCATAAATGACCTCTAAAACGGGAAGGAAGAGATCATCAATAAAGCTTTATTCCCTCCTGGTTGTGCAGAAAGACAGCTTCCAGGACTCTGGTGCTGTTCGTTTCTCTACTAGATAGCAGCAGAATTAGCTAATTCTCACTCTTTGCTCCTTCTTGACCATGTAGGAGGAGAGATACAAGACGTTTAGATGGGATATAAACCATCAATTTCAGAAAAGAGGACAAACGCTATTTAATAGGGTTTCAGAAAAATATTTTCCTATGGCCAGTTCATTCCATAACTGCCTACTGCAGAGTTTCTTCAATCTTTCTCTGAAACTGTGGTACTGGCCAGTATCAGAGAAAGGAAACTGACTAGATGATTGGTTGGTCTGACCCAATATGACAGTTCCTATTGTCTAATGTTTTGATGCATAAATCTTGGCAGTTGCTAATGTCTGAGATTTAAATATTATCATCACATGACCTAGATCTAAGGTCATCTTGTTTGAAAACTTGATGCAAAATTTGATGCAACTGTAAAACAAAATATTCTGTGTAGACTTGTCAAGGGAGGACTGTTCCTGCTTAGGTGAAAATTTTATTCTAGGTGTTCTTGTTCTTTAATACTTTTGTTTCATACAGCCTTTTAGTGCAAAGATTATTTAAATTAATTATTCTTGTATTGTGTTTAAGCAATGCGCATATATGAAAACTATCTAATGCTAGTGATATGTTGGATTCCGTGAATTTTTAAAAATGTTATTTCAGTTCAGATTGCATGCATATTAATCATATTACCAAATTGAATCTACAAGATAAAGTAACAAGGAATGCAATGGATTGTTCATACTTGCAGTAGTTTGCGGTTTTCTTGGAATGATGCCTCAGAGCTAATTACAGATATTAATAAATACAATTCCCCGTTTAAGTCAAAACTTCCATTGAGTTGAATGGAGATAGGATTTCACATATTGTCTCACAAACAGATTTGTAAAAAACACTTTATTCTATTTTGTTTGACACAGGAGGAAATGCTTCATGTTGCAAAGTGTGGTTTTCTTTGGAGATTAATAGTACACCCTGTGCACCTGAAAGAACTCTGGATGTGAAGTGTGCGGCTCTGGTAAGATAGGTTTCAAGATTTAGTTTTGTGGCATTGCATTAACAGTGCAAACAAACATAACTTCCACTGTATGCGATATTGTACAAATTTATAAAGAGACCACACAAATTCATCTTTTGGACTAAAAATAACCAATATTCTGGGGCTTCATTTAAACTCAGTAATGTAAACTAAAAATAAGCCCTCAGTTGCTAACTTTAAACATTTATTTATAATCATTCATTAATTACCTTCTTTCACAGTCTCTCTGTCTCTCTCTCTCTCTCTCTCTGGTTTTATTCTCCTGTAATCTGTTTCATACATTGGTGCTCAGATAGAACTGGATTCAGTAAAAACCTTCAACCAGCTTTTGTACTAGAGCTATACAGAACAGGACAAATCTATTTTTGGTGCCTTCCATAATACACATTATTAAAAAGTTTAGGATTTTTTTTTAATTTAATGAATTTTTAAAATATCACTTAATCATTTTTTGGATTACTATGTAAATATTTCCTTTAACCATCCAAAATGTAATAAAACATTGTTAATCAGCTTGGAAGAATTATTACACAATTTCATTGAATAGAATAGCTTGTACTGTATTTTATGAAACATTTAAACATGTAAAGCTTGAATAGTCAATTATTTAGCATTTCTGCTATAATGATACTGATATTAGGCTTCATAGATTTATATTTTTGTGTATTTTTTGCCTTTGAGTTAGATATTTTAGTGTTTTGATTTTGTTTTGGTTTTTTTCCCATGGCTTATGTTTTTCTCATCTTCTTTAGAAGAATATTCATTTTATCATCTAGAACTGCTACTTTCTGTTTGGTTTGTAAGCAACTGAGAAAAATTGGTTTTTGTAATGGATGCTGATAACAAGTTCTATGAATAGAGTAACAGTTGCACTATTTTGCTGCAGGAAGCTGTCCTTAGAAAAATACAGACTTGATACTGTGGTTTGGATTCATACAATAAGAATTCATGTCGTCGGTGTCACCCCCTCCCCCAGCCATACTCTCCTCTCCTGATTTGTTCTTTGATTAATTAGTATTTAGTAATTTCATTGCTGGTTACATGATGACTTGTATCGTAAATTCAGTGCTTTAAAGTTAAGCAAAAAGAACAATATCATATTACTGCCTAAGATAGTTTTGGGTCTTGAATGCATCGTGATTATAGGCAAAGCAAAGAGATACAAACAATAAAAAAGCTTGAAAAATAAAATGAATATTGTATGTGACTAGAAACTCTACTATTGCTAGGTGGACTTAGTGGTACCGACTATGTAGCTTTCTGCAGGGTGCAACTTAAAACAAGAGTTTTATAGTGACAATGAAGTCAACCATTTGCTTTAGTGAAAGTATTACAAAATACATGTGCCTTGCATACGTACATTTTGTAAAATATTTAAAATGGCTTTAATCATTTATCACTTTTAATGTTTGTCATTCTCCCCCTGAAGCACCCATTCTGAATGTGAACTTGTGCATTGTTCAGTGGCAGAAAATGATCTTCACAAACTCTTGGAGAAGGAGGAGGGCTGGGATCAGGGCTGCTAGTGACTGGGTTATGACTTATGTGTTGTGCCTCTCGCTTTTAAATTTAGACCTGTTTGTTTAAAATGTGAATAGAACTTTCAGGCAGATTTAACATTTTTGATCAGCTCATATGAGATTTGCAGTTTCACATTGTTGATACAGTATTATGTACAACAAACATCTTTTGGCTGAATGTCACTTTCAGTGTTAGGGTTCATCTGAACCCAGAATTTCAAGTGGAGCTCAGGGGTTGTGTAGCCACATAGATCAAAACCAATGAAATCCTGCAAAGTGAAAACAGCGAGTTTCACACAGTTCTAATTAGATGCTCTTTTTCAGCTCTGTTGGCTTGTCACTGTTAACAATAGTAAAATGCTGGTTTTGTCAGTAAACCAGGGTAACATGGATAACTCAGGGGAAGCAGACAAACTCAATAACAATGTGCCATTTTTACAGTCGTTTTCCCAACCCTAATATTACTTCAGTATGTTTAGTCATTCTTTATTTAAATATGATTCTTAACAGATATTCTGCAGCTGGGAGAAAAAGTTATTGTTTTAATATGCAAAACTTTGCACTCCCTTGGCAGCTAGGAAAAAACTGTTTAGGAAGAAGTGGGCAAAAAATCTATTTTCTTTTGCTGTGATTTCCATGTGCATTTTTGTGCAATTTTGAAAATGTTCTGTTAAACTATTAAAAGCCAATGAGTTTCTATAAGGAAAAAAGAAAACTTGCTGTGTGCTTAGGGAGTTTAAAGGTCACAAAATAAATTTAACAAATCAGCAGCAGAATAGTAGGTCCACTAAATAAAAGAAGCTGCTTTTCTCTTAATTCTTCATTACTCTGCAAAAACAATACAAACTTGGAACCAGCCACTTCACTGTAAAATAGAATGAGAGGCTGCCTTTCAGCCCAAGTTATCCAATTGCAGAAAATGAATCTGGCTTCCATGCTGTACTGAATGTAGTTTCCATTTTTTAAAAAATATGCTGCCAAATCCTGAGGTTGCTACCTTGTTTTGGGTTGTTTTTTTTTTTCATCAAAACTCTTCGTACCTTCAGTGGAAGTTTGCCTGAATAAAGGATTCAGTAAAACCTAAATAAAGACTTCAGAATTTGGCTCATAAATTAAATAAAGTAAATGAAAGAAATTGTGAAGAGAACTCTTGCTCTCTTTGTATCATAATGTTTACATACAGTCCCTCCCCTTCATTCATCCTAGTCCATCACTGCTACTTAAGTAGAAATAAGTGGTTGATGTTATCTATCAAAGACCACAGCTTGCATAGTATAATGAATTTCTTACAGGATAAAAAACTGTCTGATTAATAGAAGATTTAGTTCTTCTTCAAATGCTTGCTCAAGTCGATTCCAAGGAAGTGCATATGCGCTGCAGGCAGTTTCCAGGTTTTCCCTTAGTGGTAGCCATAGTGTTGGCTCTGGAGCCCCCTGGAGACATACTTGGACCCTGCCGATCCCCCATCTCTTCAGTTCCTTCTTACCACCGCTGATGGTCGCTGGAATATAGATCTGCTCTAGCTCTGCAAGTGCTTTCCTAGCATGCCCTATTCCCCCCAGCTTTAAACCGTGCGGGTCTTGCAAAAAAGCCCATGCCCAAGAGTGATCCCTATATTACTTGTCTAAAGTGTCTCAGGAAGACCCATCAGAGGGATCGCTGTAAGATCTGTAGAGGGTTCCACCCAAGGACAAAGAAGGATAGGAGTTAGACTAAAGTTCATGTTAATGGAGGCAGCTCTCTGACCACATTCAGTACCGTGCCCACCGTGACCAAGCCAACACCTAGTACATCACCTTCAGTGCAGAGCACAATGGCGTTTGTAAGGGAGACAGCACTGAGGATGGACTCTACGGCTAGAGACCTTCGGCACTGTCATGGATCACCAGTCCCAAGGGGCACCTCACAGATGTGGCACCATCACAATCCACTGTACTGTGTAAGAAGCAGAGAAAAACAGATGGGGGGCACTCACGATGATCACTATCTCTCGTCTCTGGGAGCAGACATCACCCACTTAATTCAGGTGATGAGCAGCCACACAGCAGCTGACCCAGCACCAAACATGACATCAAGCCCAGCACTGAGCGAGAAATTGATCCTGGCACTGAATTCAAGGAACCAGCGCTGCGAGACCCTCTGGGGGCAGAGGGTCAATAGCAATGCCTTGCACCGGTCAGAGCTTCATCTTCTTTGTCCCCAGACAAAGCGGTAATGGATTCCTCAGTGATACTGACTGCAGATAACAGCAGGACTCATCAGGTGCTCTTAAAGAGGGTGGCGCAGAATTTGGGGCAGCAAACTGAGGAGATCTCAGAGGGATCACAGATCCTGTGGTGGACATTCTAACCCCTGCAGGCCCATCCAGGGTGGCATTGCCATTAATAAAGACCATCTGTGACACAACAAAGTCACTATAGCAAGCTCCAGCTTCTCTGCCTTCCACAGAAAAGAGGGTAGAGAGAAAATACTTTGTACCCTCCAAGGATCACAAGTATGTGTACACTTATCCCCCACACTCAGAGTGGCAGCGGCCAACGAACATGAGAGATAAGATCAGTAAGGCCCCAGGCCAAAAAATTGAACCTTGTATACTCTACCGGGGGGGCTACAAGTGAACCAGCAAGCGATTTTGAGTGGTACAATTTTAACTCATGGAGGTCTATGGCAAAATTCTCAGAGTCTATACCATTGGACTCCAGGGCAGAATTCACAGCTGTAAAAGGGCAAAGCGGTCACAAAGGCCTCACTTCAAGCAGTGCTAGAGGTGACAGATGCTGCAGCTCACACCATTTCATTGGTGGTAGCGATGCTTCAGAGCTCATGTTTACAAGCCTCGGGCCTCCGGCACAAGGTCCAGCAGATGATTCAAGACCTCTTCTTTGAAGGTCCAGTGCTGTTCTCCAAACAGATGGACTCAAAACTGCATAGCCTCAAGGACTCTCAAGCTACTTTAAAGTCCTTAGGCCTTTACACGCCAGCACCACAAAGGAGGCATTTCAAGCCTCAACCCCTACATCAGTTTTACCAATCCCAGCCCAGGCAGGAGTATAACAATAAGTGGGGCAAGAACTACAAGAGAAGGCCATCTCATCCTTCTACCAGCTAAGGTTCTGGACCGGCGAGGCAATCATCTGATTCCGAAAAGAACTTTTGAGGGTGCGCCCAAGGGCGGCATATCAATTCAGGACTCAGATCCTTCACCCCTATATATTTTGGATTGGCTATCCCACTTCTACCATGCCTGGGCCCAGATCTTGTCAGATTGCTAGGTGCTATGCATGGTGGAACTGGGATAATCCCTTCTTCAGTTCCCTCCCTTTTTCACGTCCCACCCTCCTTGTCCCTCTTCAGGGACCCTTCTCATGAGCAATTTCTAATCCAAGAAGTGTAGGCACTCTTAAGGGTAGGAATGGTGGAGAAGGTTTCTTGGAAGTTAATGGGCAAGGGGTTTTACTCCCTCTACTTCCTAATCCCAAAAGCCAAAGGCAGTCTTAGACTTCATTCTGGACCTGCAATAAAAAGCTGAGGTTCCTTATGGTCTCTTTGTCCTCCATTATTCCCTCCTTGGATCCGGGGGATTGGTATGCTACCCTCGACTTGAAGGATGCTACTTCCATGTGTTGATCATTCCAAGTCACAGAAGGTTTCTCTGGTTCATAGTCAACCACTCCCACTGCCAGTTCTCAGTACTTCCATTTGGCCTATCCTTTGAGTGTTTACCAAGTACATGGTGGTCATCACTGCATTCCTGAGGAAGCAGAAGGTACAAGTCCACCATACCTCAATGGCTGATTGGTCAAAGGTCACACCAAGGCGCAGGTGAAAGCAGATATAAAATTGATAAGATCAACCTTCAAAAAGCTGGGTCGCTTGGTAAACTTGCAGAAGTCAACCCTCACTCAGAGGACAGAGTTCATAGCAGTAGTGCTAGATTCAAACCAGGCCAGGGCTTTTCTTCTGGAATCTTGTTTCTGGACTATATGTTTCGTTATAGATGAGCTCAAACGTTACCCCACCACCACAACTGAAACTGCCTGAAGCTGTTTGGGCACTTAGAAGCATGTCATTGTATGTTGTTCAGCATGCAACTATGTCTCAGGCCACTCTAGGCATGACTAGCCTCAGTGTATCCATCCCAAGACCACACAGGCAGGGTAGTCTCGCTTCCTCCCTCTGTGATAGCAACTCTCCAGTGGTGGCTCAATCTGCAGTCAGTTTGTGTAAGATTCTGCTTCTCCACACCTTACCCCTCGCTGTTCCTAGTCAGCTATGTCTCAGTGATGGGTTGGAGAGCTCATCTGGGGAGACTCAAGACTCAGGGCTTCTGGTCTCAAGTAGAGCTCTCACATCACATCAGCTTAAGGGAACTGAGAGCAGTACGCTTGACCTGACAAATCTTCCAAGCCCATCTGGAAGGCAAATGCATTTCTCTCATGATGGACAATACAATAGCGATAGTCTATATAAACAGACAGGGTGGAGCACACTCCTCTCTCCTGTGCCAGGAAGTCCCACTGTCTCAGACTGTGGGACTTTTGCACAGCCCACTGAATACACCTTGAGGCATTCTACTTTCCCATGTCTCAGAAAGGGTTGGAGGACCACCTCAGCAGGTCTTTCTCCCACCACGAGTGGTCTCTCTGCCTGATTGTGGTGAACAACATCTTCCAAAATTGGGGTGTTTCCTACATGGATTTGTTTGCAATGAAATGCAACAGAAATTGCATGCAGTTCTGCTTCTTCCAGAATTACAGTCCAGGATCAATCATGGATGCATTCCTCATCCCAGAGAAAGGTCATTTGTTCTATACATTTCCACCTATCCCACTTGTCCACAAGGTTCTGCTGAAGGTCAGGAAGGAAAAGGCCTCTGTAATTCTGGTAAAGCCTGGCCATGCCAACACTGGTACACAACTTTCATCAACCTCTCAGTAGAAACTGTTATCATTCTGCCTCTGGTTCCAGACCTGGCAAACCAGGACCACAGCTGCCTTCATCACCCTAATCTCAAGTCTCTCCACCTCATGGCATGGAAGCTCCATGACTGAACCCTCTGGAGCTAGAGTGCTCGGAACTAGTCAGAGAAGGCCTTCTTGGCAGCAGAAAACCTTCCACCAGGGCCACTTACCTAGTTAAGTGGAAGAGATTCTCCATCTGGACAATACAGAAGGGTACTCCATCCATGCCGTCATGAATACCTTTCATCTTGGATTATCTGTTTTATCTCAAGCAGCAAGGGCTGTTGGTGTCATCAAGCAAGGTCCACCTGGCTGCAATCTTGGCATTTCATGCCTGGGTTGCAGACCATTCAGCCTTTGACAACCCCATGGTGGGGCATTTTCTTAAAGGTCTAGACAGAGTATACCCACAAATGCGTCAACCGATTCCCCAATGGGATCTCAACCTCATGCTGTCAAGATTGTTGGGTCCTCTGTTTGAACCTCTAGCAACATGCTCACTTCTCTGTCTGTCCTGGGAGGTAGCCTTTCTAGTGACCATAACTTTGGCCAGAAGAGTCTAAGACCTCAGGGACCTCACTTCTGAGTGTCCTTATACGATTTTCTACAAGTACAAGGCTCAGTTGTACTCTTACCTGGCTTTCCTTCCGAAGGTGGTGTCACAATTCCACACAAACCAGGACATATTCCTCCCAGTTTTCTACCCAAAGGTATATGTCAACTTTTTTGGCTTTTGCTTTTTTATATCAAAAGGACTAAATCCTTTAGAAAAAAAATACAGCTCTTCAGAGCAATAGCAGACAGGATGGAAGGCCTTCTAGTATCATCCCAAAGAATGTCTTCATGGATTGCATCCTGCATCTGGATGTGTTATGACTTGTCAAGAGTACCTGTCCCATCACTAACAGCTCACTCCACAAGGCTGTAGGCATCCTTGGCAGCATTCCTAGATCTGGTCCCGATCCAAGACATTTGTAGGCTGCGACGTGGTCGTCTATTCACACCATCACTACACACTATCCTATTACACAGCACTCCAGAGATGCTGCTGCATTTGGTGGCGTGCTACTGCAATCTGCAGGTCAATGAACTCTGACCCCTCCTCCTATGTTTCTGCTTGGGAGTCACCTACTTGGAATCAACATGAGAAAATACTCAAACAAGAAAAAACAGTTACTATAACCTTTCATAACTGTTGTTTTTCAAGATGTGTTGCACATGTCCATTCCAAGACCCACCTGCCTACCCCTCTATCAGAGCCAGCCGACAAGAAGGAACTGAAGATGCTGGGGGTCAGCAGGGCCCTATATATGGCGCCTTGAAGGTGCAACTTCAGGGGGTTCCAGAGCTGACCCTACGGATACCGTTAGGGGAAAAACCTTCCGATGACTGTGCAGGCAGCATAAAAACACACCTACTTGGAATAGATATGAGCAACACATCTCAAAGAACAACAATTATCGAAGGTTAATAACCATTTTTATAGTTACCTTTCATTATTACAAGTGAAAAGTCCAGTCCAGTTTTTGTGTGGAGTGTAGTATGCTATACCTCTCTAGAATCCCTTTAGGGAGAAGGGTGAGCAGTGCTTCTGTCTGAGTGCAGGGCACAGCCCTGTGTTCTGTTCAAGGTGTCTGCCCCCTTGGGAGGGGGACATGTCAGGGTGGGTGGGCAGGCAGGGAATTAAAGCAGTCCAAACAGAAAGTCAGTATGCTTCCACAGCCCATAAAAAGCAGAGTCCCTCTAGGCCTTCAGGAAGTCAAAAAATACTGATTTTTCTCTTTTCTGAGAGGGCCTGGGCAGACAAAGTTCTCAGATCTTTTCCCTGGATGACAGCCCCTTCTTCCAGGGGCTGGGGAGCTCTGTGCTTTAGTCCTGCTCCTTCAGAGTGCCACCCTATACTGAACAGAGATCTTCCCTTTTAAGGACTGGCCCATCTTCAGGCTTGACAAGCCTCACAGGTGCACCACGCTGAGACTGATTATGCCCAGAGGATCTTTTTAACCTCTTCCACACTGGGGTGGGAATCTGCCCCACCACAGTGAGAACCATGTGAAAATAAATATTGAAAACAATTTTTTAAATACCAGATACATCTGTTGTTAAGACACATTTTCTATGGAAAAAATGAGTTAAATATTTCAAGAAATGATTCTCATCATTTTCGCTAGTAATAACTTTTAGACCAGTGCAATATATTTACAATTGTTTAATGAGAATTTGCAAAAATTACAAAATCCAAAAAGCACATCTAGTAATTAATATTTTTGGTAATTGCTTAATACGTAGTCTACATTACTAAATATACATTCATATACACATTTCCAAAGGTTTGTTTTAAGCTAATTTAGGAATTGGTTTACCAGTTGAAAGTAAGTTCTAGAAAATAAAAGCCATTGATAATGTCCAAAATCAACTGAGAACATATATTTCAGAAACACAAACTTCCTGACATCTTCAGTAGTCAGTGGCATGTATTATGCAGTGAAGTTGTAGCTATGTCAGTCCCATGATTCTAGACAGACAAAGTGGATTAGATAATGTATTTTATTGAACCAACTTCCACTGGTAATAAAGACAGGCTTTTGAGCCACACAGAGCTCTTCTTCAGGCTTGGGAAAGATATTCCCAACATTACAGCAAAATGCAAGGTCAAGGTCAAAATGCAAGTAGTGTTCATACCTTTATATTTATTAAAAGGCATTTGGGAGATGTTGATCAAGCAACCATGGATAGAGAGGTGGAGTAGCAATTGATGTTTGGGTTTTTTAATGCTGTAGCAGATCAGCCAGATCCTTAGCTCCTGTGCCACAGCTGTGCACTAAATCCTGCCTTGCCATTTCGCCCGAGCTCCCCTCTATAATCTGCTGACATAGTCCTTTGGTTTGGATTTTCCAGCTCTGACCCCTTCAAGAACTCCAACCCTTGTTCCATCCTGCCTCTTATACTAACTGACATCCCAATTACCTGACCACTTGCTCACACCGGACGACTGATCTAGCCTCACATCTGCTGCCAGGCATTACACACTACTTATTCTGTATCTGCTTTTCTCAAGCTGGGCTTTGAAGTATAGGTATCCAAAGCATTGAGTTCTACTAGTTAACCTTTTCCTATTCCTTAATGGCTGTCATAAATAAACCAAAATGATGATGGGATAATTGGGCAGTTATCTGACAATTAGAAATTATAAAATTCTTTAAAAATTTCCATGTGACATTAAAAAAATCAGTTTTCTGTATCTGACATTTAAAAATGTTAGGTGTCTATTAACAAGAGTTGCTAAATCCCAGTGACCTTTCAAAGTGATTCACAACACAGCAGCTTCCTATCTATCTACGTATCAAAGACTAGGCTATGGCATGTCTCCTTGAGGCCAGTGCCTGACCATACCAACCCACTTCACTGACCTAGTCTAGGAGATGACATTAAAGAGCTCTCATTGTTTTTTTTTCCCCTCTCAAAAAAGAAACAAGTTTTCTCTTTCATTCCATGAAATACTATCATTCCTCTTAGAGGAGAATCTCAGAGTTATGAACACCTCAGGAATGGAGGTTGTTCGTAACTCTAAACAAAATGTTACAGTTGTTCTTTCAAAAGTTTACAATTGAATTTTGACTTAATACAATTTTGAAATTTTACTATGCAGAAAAAGAACGTTGCTTTTAACCAGTTCAATTTAAATGAAACAAGCACAGAAACAGTTTCCTTACCTAGTCAAATCTTTTATTAATCTTTCCCTTTATTTTTTTAGTAGTTTACATTTAACACAGTACTGTACTGTATTGGAGTTTTTTCCCTCTTTGCTGCTGCCTGATTGCATATTTCCCATTCCAAATGAGCTGTGTAGTTGACTGATCAGTTTGTAACTCTGAGGTTCTACTGTACAGATTGTTGCAGTGCATATTGAATTGCTAGACAATGTGTAATTTGTGATTGTAAAAGCTAGGGTTAAGATAGGAGATTGAGCCTTTCCATTTTACTAGGGAAGAGATGGGGTGTTTGATCATTCTGGCAGGGGAATGACCATCCGTGAGGCCCTGATTGTAGATGAGGTTGTGTGTTCTAGTACCAGGGCTCCCCTCCGTTTTTCCTCTTCTCCTCCCTGGAACATGAATGGAGATTATGTACAAGTAGGGCCTGGAGCTGGGGGAGCAGAGTGGAAACTGTACCCCTACATGTCAATCATTGGCCAATTCAGGGAGCGTGCAGGAGATGATAGGCTCCAGCTATTCCCCTTCCTCATGCATAAGTATTTCTGGATGCACAGCAATCACTCTTGCTGGTGATTGCTGCCCTGCTAGCCCTGTCATGTAGATGGTATTTTTTGTCAGAGCTGGGTTTCCTCTAACCTCTCACTATGTGTGGCCAGGAAGGTTTTTTTTCTTTTTCCAAGAAAGGCAGGGTTTCTGGGTTTTTTCACTTTCTTCACATCATCCTTGAATCATAGTGAGTGGAGATAGTATTCATCTCTCAAAAATGGGGATGCAGAAGGTCAGAAATGTCAATAAATACTGTTGCAGCAGGTAGCCTTGTCAAGCGTGGGTAAGATGCTTCAAGCGGCCAGCTTCTGGGGTAGACCTGAGTGCAGAATCCCAGAAGGAGTGGTAAACCTTGTTAGTCTGTGACATAAGAGGTCTTAAGTCTTTTCAGACTGAGCTTTCTCTTATCTGTACCCTCATTCCTTCTCATCAAAGAAGGGTGGTGCGATTCAGTAGTGGGTTGAATCATGAATTGAGTAGTGAGGATGCTGGCTAAGGAAGCCAACTCTCATTCCTTTGTTCTTCATCGAGTGGTGTCCCTGTGGGTGCTCCACTCCAGGTGCATGGCATGTCCTCGCAACCAAATCAGAGATCTTCATCAGCAGTGTCTGCTTGGGTCATGCACATGCAGCCTGCCATGAGGCACCATTGGCACCTTGAGCCACGCACACGTGACCCGAGCCCCTCAGTTCCTTCTCAACTGTCCTCGGTCTCCTTCTATCACTTGTTCTGTGAAAGCAATTAAAATAGAAAATAAGTTTAGTTAGTTCAGTTAGTTTAGTTAGTTACTACCGCCCAACCTTTAAAAAATAACTGTTTTTCCTTCCTCTATCCCTTAGTATAGATAGAAATTATATACAGTTATTATGCCTGGCTCTCCATGCTTTAAAAGATGCACATCGTGCAGAGATGCCACGCCAGCGTCTGATGGACATGCCCAATGAATTAGATGCCTCACTGAGGGACACATCACATAGAAATGTCCCCACTGTAAGAACCTCAATGCAAGGGCCAGGAAGGACAGAGAACTCAGGTTAAAACTCATTCTGATGGGGAACTCTCCGAGACCTGCCTCAGACCCTGGGCATGAACCATCACTATTGCCATCTGACAAACATGTCAGAAAGAGGGCTTTTACACTGTCTAAAAGCCTGCTAAAAAGGATGCTGGCAATGACCAAAATAATATTCTCCCAGATCCCTTCAGTGCCTATAACTTCAATGGCACTGAAGAAACATCATAGCAATGGCACGGAGTTGAGGGTCAAAACAGTAAAAACCTCCTCCAGTTTGGTACCGATGGAACGCATGTTGGCACAGACAGCCACAACACTGAAAATAACTCAGACCATGAGGGCAACTCCAACCATGATATCGGCACCAATTTGCACCATGGTGTGGAACGTGGCCTCTGCATTGCTCAAAATTTTGGCACCGAGACGAGCAGCCACACAATCAGCAACAATACCAACTACCCCATCGGAACCACCTGAAACGTTGGCACCCACTAACTCTACGGCACCTATCCCAGAACTGGGTACAAACACAAATCCAATACAAAGCACCAGGAACGGGATGACTTCACAGTATAAAGTACAGACACATCTTAGTCTCCTCACAGGTCCTCAGTACTATCATCCAGCAGGGAGGATGACAATATAGAGAAAGGAGTCTTCTCCCCGCAGCACTCCTCACCTCATAGACCTATGTCTTTCATCTATGGTCATAGGGGATATGGCGGTTACCCAAGAGAATTGTGGTATACATCCCTGTGGTTTGTCCCACGCATGCCATACCCAATACAATGGCACAATTGGGAAATGTGGTCTCAGAATGCCAGGGACTATAGTAGACCCCCTACTTCTCTGAGGGATAGAGACATGTCATCGCAACAATCTATACAGTCGACTGTAGATGTGCCATCAGAGACCACTGAGAAGGAGGATGACACAACAGAACTTCATACATGACCAACACCACACAACTCCTCCTCTTCACTGGATGATACAATAATACCACCTCTTGTTATCAGTGCGGATGATTTTAGGCATTTCCAGGAACTGTTCAAAGGAGTAGCACAGGACCTGGACATACCTCATGAAGAGGTGTCAGAGAAACACCATAAGCTCTTGAAAATACTGCACACCACTGTGCCATCCAAGATAGCTTTACTGATGGATGAAGCAATAATGGAACTGGCAGATAACACGTGGCAAACTCCAGCCACCATCCCACCCATGTGCAAAAGAGCTGATAAGAAATATTATATCAAGTCCAAGGGGGTTGAATTCCTGTTTACCCACTCTCTGCCTAATTCCCTGGTCGTGGAGGCAGCACACTAGAGGGGCAAGCAGACTGTCACCACAAATTCACTCTTCAGGATAAGAACTGGAAGAGAGTGGATTTATTCGAATGGAAAGTTTATGCCTTGGCTACCTTACAACTGCGAGTAGCCATCTATGCTGCATTACTTTCCAATTACAATCTTGACACATGTTCCAAATTCATGGACTTTATCAATACCATATCTCAGGAAAGAAAGGAGCAATTTCAAGCTTTCATCACGGAGGGTTTGCTGATATCGAGAACAGCATTGCAGGCTGCCCTCGATGTGGCAGACACAGCCTCCGGAGCCACGGCCACAGCAGTCATTATGCAGAGAGCCTCTTGGCTTCACTCAGCGGACCTGCCCAGGGATCTACAATCGACCAATGAGGATCTTCCATTTGACAAGGCCAAACAGTTTGGTGAAAAAACAGATGACGTCCTCTACGCAATGAAAGATTCCTGGGCGACACTGAGAACACGGGGTATATATGCTCCTGTGACAAGAAAGAGACAGAGAAGATGAAAGGAGATAGCCTCAATATCCTTACCACAGTAGACAATACGACATGAATAGATCCAGACAGAGACCCCAGAGAAGATGACAAAGTAAACAACAACAGCCAACATCTCATCCGTCATCGTTGAAACAACAATTTTGAATGATTGGTCGGGGGCCTGAACAACCTCCCTCATGTTCCAATGCGAGAATCAACCATCACACAATTTGTCTACCGTCTCCATCCATTCCAGGGTATCTGGGCATCCATAACATTGGACGGATGAGTATTATAAATAATACGCTGGGAATACTCTACCCCTTCACCAACATCCCTACTACCAATCCCCTGCCCTGTCTCCCTTCAGGGACCCAATTCACGAGCACCTTCTTCAGCAAGTTATAGATCATCTTGTATCCCTCGGGACAGTAGAACAGCTGCCACAACAACACATAGAAAAGAGTTTTATTCCTGATATTTGTAACCCAGAAGAAAACAGAAGGATGGAGACCCATACTAGACCTCAGAAGGCTAAACAAATTCATAAGAGCACAGAGATTCAAAATGGTCACACTGTCGATCATCATACCAGTACTGGAGCAAGGGGACTGGTTTTCAGCCCTTAACCTGAAGGACGTATACTTTCATGTCACCATACATTTAGCAAACAGACAGTTCCTCAGGTTTGTCTTGGGAGACAGACACTATCAATACAGGGTACTTCCCTTTGGCATATCTGCAGCACCAAGAGATTTCTCAAAAATATTAGCTATAGTAACCGCATACCTCCACAGGCAGGGAATAGTCGTATTTCCATATCTAGCTGACTGTCTATTAAGAGCAAATACCCAAATAGAGGCATTGTGAGTAATCCTCATAGTTCCTGCATGGCTGCGACAACTATAGTATTCTTACCTGCTTCAGAGTCGGTTTGCACACCAGTAGCCCTCCCAACACATGGAGACCTTCTCCATCAGGACAACTGCCACACACTGCATCCGCACATAGCCAAACTCCACCTCACAGTGTGGCTCCTGCATGGTTCCCAGGGGAAGAATTAGAATTCCTAACACAAGTCAGAAATGTATTATTGAACAGCCAAAAGTCAACAACTCAAAAACCTACCTCCAAAAGTGGAATAGGTTCAATGAATGGTGTGGAAATAGACATATCTGTCCTGTATCTGCCTCAACCTCAAATGTGCTGGACTATGTGCTCGAACTTAAAAACTCAGGACCTGTCACTCAGTTCTCTCAAAGTTCACTTGGCAACCATAGCTGCATCCATCTGAAAACAGCAGATAAGACCATCTTTACTTACCCATTAGTCAGATTCCTTAGTGGCATACAGAACACATACCCAGAGATCTGTGAGTCTGCTATTCCATGGGACCTCAACTTATTATTGTGCATCTTAACTGAGCACCCATTCGAACCATTAGCGACATGTTCCCTCCTAAACGTGTCCATGAAAGTTTCCTTTCTAGTGACTATAACATCTACATGATGTGTAGGAGAAATCGGAGCACTCATGCCATACTTGCCTTATATAGTCTTTTTTAAGTACAAAGCCACTCTACATCCTCACCTGAAATTTTTGCCAAAGGTCTATTCACCATTTCATATCAACCAACCAATCCACTTGCCCATTTTCTACCCAAAACCACATGAGAACACACAAAATGACTTGCTACACATGTTAGACATTGTACGAGCACTAGTGTTCTACTTGGACAGGACTAAATCCCTCAGACAAACAACAAGGCTCTTTGTATCCATAGCAGACTGTTCTAAAGGACAGCCCATATCCAATCAAAGATTCTCTAAATGGATAAAAGTCTGCATTCACTTATGTTACACCATGAAAAATGTGCAACCTCCACAAGGGAATAGAACACACTCCACCAGGGTGATGGCAGCATCTACAACCTTCTTTAAGAATGTTCCGATACCTGACATATGTAGAGTGGCTACATGGGCTTGTGTTCTCACATTTACAAAACATTATGCCATTGACCAAGATTCCAGGTCAGATGCAATCATAAGCCTGACTGTGCTATCATCTATACACAACATGTCTGAAGTTCCCTCAGCCAAATGATGGATAGTGCTCCATAATCACCTTGAATGGAGCATCCACAGGGACACCACTCGATGAAAAAGAGAAGGTTACTCACCTCGTGCAATAACTGAGGTTCTTCAAGATGTGTGTCCTTGTGGGCGATCCTCTACCATCCCTCCTCCCCTCTACTTCAGAGCATGTCTTCATTATTGCTCCACAGTAGAGAAGGAAAAGAGGGGCTCGGGTTGCGCATGCTCAGCTCAAAGCACCAATGGTGCCGCGAGGTAGGCCACGCATGCGTGATGCGAGTGGACACTGCTGATGAAGATCTCTGATCCAGACACGAGGATGCGCCAGGCACCTGGAGTGGAGCACGCACAGGGGAACACATCTTGAAGAACCTCAGTTGCTGCACCAGGTGAGTAACCTTCTCTTTACATTATTATTAGAATAATAAAAATTCTTAAGTAGAAACCTGTATTTGGGCATAGAAATAGGTAATAGAATCATAGAAGATTAGGGTTGGAAGGGATGTCAGGAGGTCATTTAGTCCAACCCCCAATAAAGCAGGACCAACTCCAACTAAACCATCCCAGCCAGCGCTTTGTCAAGCCTCACTTTAAAAACCTCTACGGATGGAAATTCCACCACCTCTGTAGGTAACTCATTCTAGTACTTCACCACCCTCCTAGTGAAAAACATTTTCCTAATATCCAAACTAAACCTCCCCCACTGCAACTTGAGACCAGGTTGTTAAAGGGTGCTATCAAATCATTCTTCTCTTCTGAAGACTAAACAAGCCTAGTTCCCTCAGCCTCTCCTCATAAGTCATTTGCTCCATCCCCTTTGTTGCGCTCTGCTGGACTCTTTCCAATTAGTCCAAATCCTTTCTGTAGTGGGTGGTCCAAAACTGGACACACTACTCCAAATGAGGCCTCACCAGTGCTGATTGGAGGGGAATGATCATTTCCCTCGATCTACTGACAATGCTCCTACTAATGCAATGCAATATACCATTAGCCTTCTTGGCAATAAAGGCACACTTTTGACTCATATCCAGCTTCTTGTCTACTGTAACCCCCAGGTCCTTTTCTTCAGAACTGCTGCCTAGCCAGTCGGTCTCTCCAGTCTGTAGCAGTGCATGGGATTCTTCCATCCTAACTGCAGATTCTGTCCTTGTCCTTGTTGAACCTCATTAGATTTCTTTTGGTCCAAACCTCTTAATTTAACTAAGTCACTTTGTATCCTATCCCTACCCTCCAGAATATCGACAACTCCCCTGAGTTTAGTGTCATCTGCAAACCTGATGAGAATGCAATGCACCCCAATCTCCAGATCATTAATGAAGATGTTGAATAAAACTGGACCCAGCACCAACCCCCAGGGCACTCCACTTGTTACTGGCTGCTAACTAGATATCGAGCCATTGATCACTACGTGTTGAGCCTAATGATCTAGCAGGTTTCTATGCATCTTATAGTCCATTCATCCTACCCAAGGGTTGGCAAAATACAGTCTGCAGGCTAGATCTGGCCTGTCTAAGATTTCTGTCCAGCCTGCCATGCAGGAGTGATATGCTGGAGCATCAGGCAGCTTTTGACCAGTTGCTACCCAGCCTTCCTGCTTCCTGTTATGTGGCCAGAAGCAGGAAATTCAGGAAGCAATCAGGAGAATCACTAAGCTGCCCAGCGCTCCAGTTGCCAAGGTAATTGGAGCATCAGGCAACTTAGTTTCTCGGCTGGTCGCTACCCAGAAGTTCGGGTAGCAACTGGCCGAAAACTGCCTGACGCTTCAGCATCATGTGGTCCATGAGACTTACCAGAATTTGTGGAGTGGCCCTGCTTCAAAAAATATTGCCACCCCTGATCCAAACCATACTTCTTTAGCTTACTGATAAGAATACTGGGGGAGATCATATCAAAAGCTTTGCTAAAGTCAAGTTATATCATGTCCACCACTTTTCCCACATCCACAGAGCCAGTCATTTCATCATAGAAGGCAATCAGGTTGGTCAGACATAACTTCCCCTTGGTGAATCCATGCTGACTATTCCTGATCACATTTCTGTCTTCCAAGTGCCTCAAAATGGATTTCTTGAGGACCTGCTCCATGATTTTTCCAGGGACTGAGGTGACGCTGACTAGTCTGTAGTTACCCTGATTCTCCCTTTTTTGAAGATAGGCACTATCTTTTCCTTTTTCCAATCATCTGGGATCTCCCCTAGTCGCCACGAGTTTTCAAAGATAATGGCCCATGGCTCTGCTATCAGATCAACCAACTCCATCAGCACTCTCAGATACAATGCATCCAGCCCCATGGACTTGTGTATGTCCAACTTTTGTAAATCAGCACTGAGGGCTGCTCAGAACTTCCCCATGCTATGCTGCCCAGTGCAGTAGTCTGGGAGCTGACCTTGTCTATGAAGACAGAGGCAAAAAAGTATTGAGTACTTCAGCTTTTTCCACATCATCTGTCACTAGGTTGCCACCCCCATTCTGTAAGGGGCCCACACTTTCCTTGACCTTCTTCTGGTTACTAACATGCCTGTAGAAACCCTTTTTGTTACATTGACCATATTTCAGAAGTGTAAATCTCAAAACCCTTTGAAACCTCAGACTGTGGTATTGGTTGCATGCAAAGAATAAAAAGTGATTTTGGGCACCAAAAATTTTCAAAACTCAGAATTTTGTCCCAGGGACTAGTTTATTGTGGTTCAAATGGAGCTGGCAGTTTCATTGTTTGTTTCATTTTACATAAATTAAAAGAAAATTGAGAAACATCCCAGTATATCATAAACAAGATGAGTAAGACCGAAAAAACCCTGATCAGAAATTAGTTTCTCACAGAAATGTTATTGTATTGTACTGTGCACAAATGAGAGAGAGAAAAGGATTAATTAAAAAAAAAGAAACAAGACACTTAGATTAATCAAGACTTCTACAACATTTCAGTCAATAAATGGTCTTTGTTAAGAAAAATATATAATAACCACTTAGAAATGTATTCTGTGGCATTTTATCATGCCAAAACATCTTTCTTATCTCCTTAGTTCTCTGTTTCTTGTTAATTGCTGTTGTACAGCCAGCATTACATGTTTGGTTTCTTCCCACAGCAGTAGAGTTTTTCATTAATAGCTCAAGGCCCATCTGCAAAAATATGCTGCAGCTATAAATTAAATGAAAGGATTCATTTGGATACTGTTACATTAGTCAAATTATGAGAAGCAGAAATGATCCATTATAGTAAGCCAGTTTTTTTACCAGAATACCTGCATACTTTCCATGGTCCAAGCTCTGTCCACTGCAAAGAGATCTCATCATAAATCTCAGATAAAATTTAAAAAATCAGAAAGGGCCTCACTGAAATAAAGGTAACCAAGTCCGGCACTAGCTCATTGCTCAAGCCATCTATCTTAACAGAAACAGGACCAATCACCTAAACAGAAGCCCTGGAAGATTGGAAGAACATCCTCTTTTTCAAGGATCTTTGCCCTTCTTGGCTTTGCAGTCTAGTGAAAACACTTAGTCCTCATGAGAAATGAGTTCATCAGTCCCTCTTTCAAAAAGGTATATTACAAATTGTCATTAAGACTGAAGTAGTCCAGCCAATCCTGAAGAAGTTTACACTTAACACCACTGATTTAATCTACTGCTATCGAAGTTCAGCCAAGTTTGCCAAGGTCATCATGAAGGCAGTAGATCCAAATTCCAGCAATCTTTTGTCAATCTTCTGGATCCATCACAATCTGTTTTGGGAACAGACAGGTGACATAGTTGGTCTTACACAGTATGAGGGGGAGTCATCCTCCCAGAAGCTATGTTGTTTTCACCACCATCCTCCCTTGGGGATACCTGTAGTGGAAATAGGCTTTACCTTATAAACCAGGTTTCAATAACAGCTTCATTAGCAGAGGTTACCCAAGAGATTAACTGAATTGGTTCATTTGGGGTACTCAGATTATGCCCCCCCTTCTGGCCATCACTGCTCCCTCATGGATGTCTGCTGGCTGGCTATAGGGCCTTTGTGGCACATTGTGCCATCACAATTCCACCCCAAGAGGACTGTTAGCCACCAGGAACCATAGCATTGGTTACTTCAGCAAAAATTTGCATAATCTGGAACTAGATATGGAGAATCTGTAGGCTTTCTATAATCATAACAATTTTAAGGCAGATCAAACATCCGTTTAAACTCTTGACAATGTATTTGAATAAATTTCCTTCATATATTATTGTTATTCTTGGATTCTTCTTTGAGAGGTGTCCCTGTGGATGCTCCACTTCAGGTGTTGACGTGTCCTCACATCCTCAGTCAGAGATTTCTATCAGCAGCGCTAGTCTGGGTTGCGCATGCTTTGTCCCCATCTCGCGGAACTGTTGGTGCTTTGCTCAGCACACCCATGACCCAGCCCCCTTAGTTCCTTCTCAACCATCCGCGGTCCAAGGCAGAGCCCTCAGCAGTTCCTACATTTAGCTTGTTTTAACAGTTAGATAGTCTTTATATAGTATTAGGTTAGTCATTAGTTAGTTACTTACCATTCCCTGTTTACCCAGTTTAAAAAAAATTCTTTTCCTCATCGCATAGAATAGCCTTTTCCCTTGGGGAACCTGCCATTATGCCTGGTTTATTGGATTTTAAATGAGGCACGTCCTGCAGAGATGAGATTCCAGCATCAGATGGGCACACTCAGCTAACTCCCTCATCACCCTAGGATACATTGCATCTGGCCCCATGGACTTGTGTGTGTCCAATCTTTCTAAATAATCCTGAAGTCAAGCAGGAGCACAGGGGAGCCATGAGCCTCCTCTCTTATTGGGTGGGGGGAGGGGAAGAAGAGAATGGTAAACTCAGAAAAAGCTGTTTTGATTATTATTAATGCTCCATCTGCCAAAATACTCTTTGGGGATGAAGGTCCCACTTCTCAAAATGATATTTCCAGAGACGACACATCTTTCCTGCAAAGAATGCTATTGCAGAAGGGGCACCTACATCTACATGTACATGTACAGCCCACATCATCCAAAATGCTATTGCAGGGCTGTCCATTCTCAAAATACCATTCAACATCAGAATAAAATTAAAATACCTTTACACTCCAGTGTCTACCACACAGAATGGAGCAGCTGCTTTCCTTGCGCATTATGCCTATATGGGGGAGAGTGTATGTGGCTTTCATGTGGCATATGTTCATGAAGATGTCACCATAGTGCCCGAACCAAGATGTTTAAAACATACCCTCAATCTGCACGTGAATTAAGAGCATATGAAACAGGATCTAAGATAGCAAATTACAGATCTGTGTTGAAAACAAGCATCATTTTGAGGTTTGTAAGATGGTGTTAACTAAGGAGAGAAATGATTTGCAAGTTGACAGGGTTTCTTTTAAAGTATGCAGTAACTGGAGCTGGGTAACTCAAGTGACCCGAAATGGGATACAATGTGTTTCTCCTCTAGGCTTCCCATTTGAGTCAGAGCAAGGGCTGCCTCTATGTACTATTACAGTATGAGCACATCATTGGTATTTACATAATCATCTTTGTCCTGGATGATAGTGACCAAAAGGTATTACTATCTGAAGGCTGCTCTGTAGCCTTTCTGAAATTAGTTTGTCATTTCACTCCTGTTCCTGGTGAGCAGCTGTACATATCTCAGAAATCATCACAACTGGAATCCTTGTTGACAGACTCTGCAGTGAGCCCAAAATTTGAATGGGCATAGAGATTGAATTATTCTCACCCCTAGAGGTGATTGTGTAACACTCACCTGCAGATGATACAATTGGTTTCCAATTTGAGCAGCAGTCGGGCAAATCTTGCGAAAGTACTTAACAAGAGATTTGTGGCATGTGAATTAGCACCATCCATTAACTAGGATAGCTATACCTCTCAAAGGTTCATTGATAAATTGCAGATTATGAGGGACTATGTCAGAAAATAGGAAGTTTCTTCTTTTAAGCATATATACGAATGATTGTATTATCTAAATAAAATATCCAATTATTATGCATCAATATATCATAGCTATTTCAAGTGCCCTTAATTCTAAGAAGACAGTAAGCATTTATGTATTTTATTTTCCACAGGGTTAGTATATTTGGAACATAATAGTTATCTTTATTCACGGTATTTTAACAATTTACAATCAGTAAATTGTTCTCTGTCACTAAATTTCATTTAATGTCACAGATTGTCAGAAGAAGTGGTTGCAGTTCTTAACTATTAATGTTAATAGCACTTCTAAACTCATTAACATGAAAGCTCCTTTGTTTTTACCAAATAATTAGGTCTTTAGCTAGTGTCCTTCCAAAATAACATTCAATAATTTTAACCATAGTTTTTTTTTTCCTGCAAATTTGTTTGACAGTATGCTTTTCCTGAAGTAGTAACCTTAGCATTTTGTTCTTTCATTTCCCTTTGCTGTAGTCTGTTGCAACGGTTGAGGTGCAAGGTAAACGCAGACAGGTTAGGACTGTTGTTTTGCCTTGCATGTGTTCTAATTGATTTATTTAGATAGTACTAAGGGCCAGTGAGCAAGCAGAATCTTAGGGTTTTGATGCATCTAAAGGACTGACAGTTGTCACCTGAAACACTCCAACCCCATAGCAATTTATTTTATGTGGAAAAGGTTAAGTGGTGAGAGGGCTTATTAACCTATCCAGATATACAGGCGATGGGAGTGGTTCTTAAAGAGGAAGGATCTTTCGCATTGGCTCGAGCAAGCCTGAAGTAGGATCCCTAAGAGCAGCCAAGCCTGAGAAGATTTGAGCCGAACTGTAGTAATATCTGTGTTTGTAAAACCAAACCCCAGGAAGAGGGTGTGTCTGGATTCTGCACAGTGTGCAGACTGTTTGAAAATGGGTTGAGAACTGGCACATGCTTACAAAGCACAAAATAAGATTAGAACTATAGAATTTCTGTTGGTTCCCCCCGATTTCTCCATCCAAACCTCTGTCTCTTACCTGGCTCCAGAGCCCTATTTATACCCAAGAATTCTGACACCGAAACAGTCATTGCATCTCTGTAACATGCAGTGTGTCCACAGAGTTGCTGCCAGTTACTGCTACCAACAACGTGTACGCATTCATACCACAGTTAGGGTTGCTGTTGTTTGCAGCCAGTGTCAGTCAGTTACTCAGTGCCAATCTAGACACAAAATGATAACAGAATTCCTGCACTGGTGCATTTAGCCTTATGTGAGTATCCCTGCAATGCACACTCTTCAATGACCGTCTTGGAAGATTGGAGCACTCATCCTGCCATTTGTAAAGCTGGCTGCATGCAGGTCAGAGGAGCCAAGGCACTGCCTGGCTGGTCTCGTCTCTTTCTAGACTCCAAACATACCCATCCATGGCAAACCTGATAACAGCAAACACAGTACCTAACTTATCTCAGCTCTGATTGAGCCCTAAATGGCAGAGGAATCCAATGGGAAAAAAATAATTGTATTACTATCTACTCAAACTTCAAACTTAAATAAGAAAAAAATGTTCCCTTCTGAGAGTCATCTGTAAAACACAAAAAACAAAACAGATTCATCAGTAGATACGTGAACTGACGAACAAACTTAATTTACTGAGGGGTTGCCATGGCAGTTTATAGACTTCTTCCACAGCTTCTCCCACACTCCTGAGACCTGAAAAAGAGAAAACACAAAAGGATCAGTAGATAAGAGGCAATATTTCCCATCAGTAAATGCATATCATCTCCTTGTGATGCTGCAGCATTCCTTTTTCTCTCTTCTACACACCCTTCCTACATCAGCCCCAACAGGGCGAGGAAATATGGGTGACAACGGAACTAGCTGAGTCACATAAAAGAGACTCCAAGAAATATCCTGCCTCCAGCCCTGCACCCCCAGATTGCATCTATCTCTAATCTGAGATCTTGCAAAATGAAGGGCATTGATGATAGTTATATTATTAATTTATTATTACTTTCGAATCAGTGAATTATATGGATATTCTCAACAAAATTGTTTTAAAGATGTTTTTTGGCAGATGAATATACTGGGAAGTTTGTTTAAGCTTGTTTCTGTGAACCTCTAGTATACTATGGCTGAAACCTAAAGTTGATGATGCAATTTTTTTTTGTATGTGAAATTTTAAGTAGTGAGAAGCAAATCTCAAAAGTTGAGCAATTAGCTTTGGTTGGGACAATACCTATCAGATAACAAGCTACTTTGAAAAGCATATAGAAACTTCAACATTCTTGAACTTGTAGAAATAGGCTGAGCATTTTTAAGAGCAAAATCAGGTATTTCTCTGTTTTCCTGCTTCCATTTAGGCTATAAAAAGGACAAGAACTGTTTCTGCATTTTAAACTGCCTGAATTCTGGAACTGCATCAGTGGGCAAAAATGGAAAATTTTGAAATTCACAAAACATTTGAGTTGTAGGTAATTCCATGAATTGGAAGAGGAAGTGCTTTATCCAAACCTCTTTGCCCATCTTTATCATTAAAGTCAAATAAATGCAGTAGTCTTGATGCATAATTTGTTGTGTTATAAATTAAAAAATCCCACAATTTTAGTGTTAGTCCAAGATTATTTCTGATTGTATATCTCTATGTATCAATGTCATTAATAACTACTATGCAGTGGCTCTTTTAACCTGTGATAGTTGCAAAGAAGCATGCTAGCATAATGATTTTAAGTTTTATTTATAGAACTATAGAGTTATGGAATCAGAGTAGCTATAAGATCACACTCAAATTAATTAATGTTTGTGCTCCACTGTTTAAGTATATCAGTGGTGTGTGGAGTACCTGAGATTAAGATCCATGTAAGTATCTTATTAATATATTCATAAAAACGAAGCTGAAATTGAATTTTTATCAGAATTGGAAGGTCATTTTCAAAGGTAAAGGAACATTTTAAGTTCACTCATACCAACCTGGAATAGAAGTGGGATTTTGTAACAGAGTAAAACAAGAGGACTTTGCACATATGGTAGGAGCCACTAAGGATACACACTGTCATTTTATTTTTGGCAAAGATGTTGCCAAAAGCTCACTTGTTTTAGGAGTAGTCTCAGTGGGCAAAGTGACAGCTCTTCCCTTTCTCATAGATTTAAAAAGGCAATAAGGACAATGTGTAACACAGGCCATAGTACATCCCCAAAATAATTCCGGAGCATATCTTTTAGAAAAACAGCCAGTCTTGATTTAAAAATTGTCTGGATGGAGGATCCAGCATGACTGTTGGTAAATTCTTCCAATGGATAATTAACCTCACTGTTAAAAATGTATACCCTGTTTTCAGTATGAGTTTATCTAGCTTCAACTGCCAGACTTTGGATTGTGAAATACCAGTGGTTCTCTACCAGGGGTACATGTACTCTTGGGGGTACACAGAAGTCTTCCAGAGGGTACATCAACTCATCTAGATATTTGCCTAGTTTTACAACCAGCTACATAAAAAGCACTAGCAAAGTCAGTACAAAGTAAAATTTCATACAGATGAATTTATATTGCTCTATATACTATACATTGAAATGTAAGTACAATATTTATATTCCAGTTGATTTATTTCATAATTATATGGTAAAAATGAGAAAGTAAGCAATTGTTCAGTAATAGTATGCTGTGACACTTTTATATTTTATGTCTGATTTTGTAAGCAAGTAGTTTTTAAGTGAGGTGAAATTTGGGGGCATAAAAGACAAATCAGACTTCTGAAAGAGGTATAATAATCTGGAAAGGTTGAAAGCCACTGTGTTATACCTTGCTCTGCTAGATTGAAAAGCCCATTATTACATATTTGTTTCCTATGTAGATACTTATAGACTGTAATTTAGTTGCTCCTTAACCTTCTCTTTGTTAAACTGATTAGATTAAGCTCTTTGAGTCTGCCCCTATAAAGCAAGTTTCCTAATATTCTATTCATTCTTGTTGGTGTTCTCTGAACCTCCTCCAAAATATCAACATCCTTCTTCAACTGTGGGCACCAGAACTGGACACACACTATTCCAGCAGAGGTTACATGAGTGCCAAATACAGAGGTAAAATAACCTCTCTGTTTCTGCTGAAGATTTCACTGCTTATGCATCCCAGGATTGCATTAGCTCTCTTGGCTCAGCATCACATTAGGAGCTCATGTTCAGCTGAATATCCACGATGACTCTCAAATCATTTTAGGGTCACTGCTTCCCGTGACAGAGTCCACCATTCTGAAGTATGGACTACAGTCTTTGCTCCTAGATGTACAAATTTAAATTTAAACATATTAAAAAGTATATTGTTTGCCTGTGTCCAGTTTCCTAAGCAATCTAGATTGCTCTGAATCAGTGACCTGTCCTCTTCATTATTTACCACTCCCCCATTTTTGTGTCATTTGCAAACTTCATCAGTGATGATTCTATGTTTTCTTTCAGGTCACTGATAAAAATGTTGAATAGTGTAGGGCGAAGAACCAATCCCTGCTGGATCCCACTGGAAACATACCCCTTGATGATGATTCCCCATTTACAGTTACATTCTGAGACCTGTCAGCCAGTTTTAAATCTGTTTAAAGTGTGCCATGTTAATTTTAAATTGTTGTAATTTTTTAATCAAAATGTCATGTGGTACCAAGTCAAATGTCTTACAGAAACCTGTTACGTCAACACTGTTACCTTTAGCACCCAAACCTATTTTGTCAGAAAAGATATCAAGCAAGTTTGACAGGATCTATTTTCCATAAGTCCATATTGATTTTTATTAATTACATTGCCCTTCTTTAATTCTTTACTAATCAAGTCCAGTAGCAGTGGCTTCATTATCTTGCCAGTGATTGATGTTAGGCTGACAGGCCTATAATTACCCAGGTCATCCCATTTACTCTTTTAAAAAGTACAGAACATTAAATTCCAGTCTTCTGGAACTTCGCCAGTGATTCAACATTTATTGAAAATCCATATTAGCTTCCAGAGAGCTCCTTGGCCAGCTCTTTTAAAACTCTTGGATATAAGTTGTCTATACATACTGATTTAAAATGTCTCAAAAAGCATTTTTCTTACTTTGCCTATCTGTAAATTTCTGTTATTATCAATGAAAATATTTTTTCATTGGTTTGTATGTGTACAAGGAAATGAACTTTAATGGACATTTACAGATAAAAATCTAATCCTTACAAGCCTAGCCATAATAGACACTGGAGGGCTGTCTGTACTGCAGCTGGAAGCGAGCCTTCCAGCCCAGGTTGATATACTTGTGTTATCCAGGCTCAAGCTAGCACTCTAAAAAGAGCATTATGGACATTCCACCTCAAGCCAGAAGTCAGGCTTTCAAGCCTATGGGTTTAGGTGGGCTTTGAGAGTCCAAGGTCCAGCCTGTGCTGCAGCATCTATACTGCTATTTTAGCATGCTAGCTTGACCACAGTAGTGCAAGTTTGTTTATCTAGGCTGAGAGGCACCCTTCCAGCTTCAGGGTAAACATACCACAGTAGTCTGAAAGTGGGTAAGCAAAGGTAATGTGTAATAATATATGCAGTCTACAGCCCTGGGTAAAAACCAGACAGCATTTGTATTGAAATTGGATTGTCAAAAACTACCATCTACTTTGAGAAGCCTTCTGTGACTCGATGCATTATATATTTTCAAAATTTGTGAAGATATTGTTCATATAAAGGATTCTGTAATACATTTTTAACATCAACAGTAGACAGAAATAAATCTGTTTTAATTTGAAGGGTCACCCAGAAGAATCTGTTCACTTAGTATTTTGTCCCACTTCCTCTCTTTCCTGTAATATCTTTTATTGCATGCTGTTGCTGGTAGTTCTTCAAAAACTTCAATTATTTTGATGATATAAAAAGGAAATAAATCTACATAATTCAGTTCTATCACACACTACCATAAAAAGGGCCTCTTGATTTACTTTCCTGGGTTCTATGAAATTTCTCTATTGTGAAAATGTTAGCTTACTTGTGATTAAACTTGGCGTTTGGTGCAAGTAGAAAAAGAAATCTGGTGTTGCTTTCAAAGAAATGTAATGTTTCATCAAAGCTAAGCTCGCTTGCAGGAAGATGGACACTTCCTAAAATTGCTGTTTACCAGCTTTATTTTATTTGATTTTCAATAACAAATCAGTCAACAGTTTAAAACATGTTATTAATCTTACAATGCCAATACAGCAAATCTTTGAAGTCCAGACCCCAAAAGCAGGAGGTAAAGAGTGAGAGGAAATAGTAAAGTCTTTGACATGCTATATATCAGGAAAATATTTCAAACAAATACTATTAAAAATTTACAGTATTTCAGTTTGCCAAATGAGGACCATTTGTTACAAAATCAAATGTTGGCAGGATAGCATCCCAAAGATGCCTAGATATTGGCAATTGGTGTAGATAAAACTTGTTCTTTATAGCAATTCTTTGATGAGCATTCCTTCAAAAGGGTGTGTGTAAAAAATGTGGAAACACAACTTTTCTGACATAATTTCACTGACTTCAGTGGAATTCCACAAGGAATGGTGTTGTAGCCGGGTTTGTCCCAGGGATATTAGAGAGACAAGGTGCATGAGGAACTCTTCTTCAGGTCTGGGAAAGGTACACTATGAGTACTCTGACCTGAAGAAGAGCTCTATGTAAGCTTGAAAACCTTGTGTCATTCACCAACAAATGGTAGTCTAACAGAAGATATTACCTCATGCACCTTGTCTTTCCTTAAGGAATGCATTTTATCCAATATTTGCTGGAAGGTTGTTTTTTTGGTTTTGGTTTTTGGTTTGTTTTTTCATGGAGTGGGCAGGATCTATACGCCTACAGATTTTCCTTGATAAAAAGGGTGACCTAGTCATGAGCTTATCCTAGACAGTAGTAATCTTGAAGCAGGGTGGCAGCAGCTGCAGACGCAGCATGTTTTCCTTCTTCTCATGGTTTCCCTCAAGACATAAAAAGGAATTGAACAACCGCCTGTAAGTGTCATTTACGTACTGCAGATCTGGCTCAGAATTGCTGCTGCTTTGACACTTTTGTTTCTCCTCTGGTAGGTATTGCCCTGGGCTTGTTGTTTGAGAAACACATGTTTCAAAGTGTGCATGGAAATCTTGTAGTTCTTCCTGGTACTGTGCCTCCACATAAAGGGCTTGGTGTAAAAGTCTGTACATTTCAAGAGTCCTTCTAGAAATTTATAATGTACATACATCTAAAGATAACACTCGAACTGCTCTCATGACCATCCCTGCAGTAACAAACCTGTGGGTGTGTGAGTTGTCCATGCACACAATGGAGGGAGGCGTTTGGTATGGAAACAAATTTCTGTTATAAGTTTCTAAGGAGATACTATATATTATTTTGAACTAAATGGTTTTAAAAATGTGACGGTTTCTTTTTAGACTGGCATTCAAGTTTTTGCCTTTTGCTATAAAAGTATTTCTTAAATCCAAACATGCAGGTGCATTTATAGTGCTTTGTTATGAAGCCCTTAGCAATAAAATAGTAAATACATTTAGAAATTTGTTTAAACCACTAAAAGCTATTAATCTGAGCTTTAAAGTATTTTATTGCAAATTTAAATTGCATCTTCCTGATGCAAGGCACTTGAATCTTTTAAGCTGTTGGTGTAATCCTACCACCTGTAGAACATTAAATTCATTTTATGTGTGTTCATCTCCAGCAGCCATTTTCTACAAACGTAAAGGAATTTATTAAATTGTAGGCAAGTACAAGGTAGGGCTGAGCAGCTGAGTGTGGGAATGAAAAATACTTCATGCTAACATTTTGCTACCTGTTAATTTTCTCAGATATTTTGTTGTTTTTGTCTGATTTCGTATTAAGATAAGATCCCAATTTTTGTATTTGAAGCTGTGGGCCCAATTCTGGCCTGTGACCCACATTGTTTTATGCACAAAAAGGAGAATATGCTGCACATTGAATTGACAGTTTTTGTTTCGAGAACAGCAGAAATTGGGACCGCACATTAATGAGCACACATGCGTGAATGCAGTACAAGAAAAAGGAACACGGTTTGGAGAAAGTGTGTGTGAAACATTTAAAGGCCAGCAAAGAGTGGGCCTCCTTGAGTAAAACATTCCATGCCTACCAGAATGAAATATTTGATCTTTAATGTGGAACAAAACTTGCGTGTAAAGTACATAGGGCCAAACTTACCATGCACCTATTTGTGGCTTTGCCATGACCCCTGAAATAAGGGGAAATATATTGTTGCTGTGCTCCAAAAGCAGCCCAGGAAGGAGATATGGCAGTTCTGTAGAGTCTGCTTCTACTCCTGGACATCTAGCCATGTTGTAGGTATCCAGTACAGGGGTGGAAATATGCATCTAGCCAGTCCACAGTTTAGCTCCCTCTTGTTTTTGGTACAATTATGTATTATTTAGTTTTGGTAGTGCCCATAATGTGTTTCATGCTTTCTGGACGTTCAAGAAAGAACGCTCTTTGCCTGAAGAGTTCACAGTTGAAAAACAGACAGACAAGAAAATAGAAGTTAAAGAAGAGAGACAGCAAAATCGGGTTGGATTTTTAGTGTGTTTACAATGTAAAGTGTTGTGATAGGACTTAAAAAATGAAGAAGAAGGAGCCTTGCAGAAACTTGGGCTTCAGAGGTCACTTGGGGCTGCATTAGCTCTCTCTGCTATGATAGGGTGCTGCGTGGCTTCATGATGTAATCCAGTACTTGGTGGTCTATGTGGCATATTGCTGTGGAGGGTTGGCTGGGGAGACTTTGAGAACCTCTGATTACTAGTTAGAACAAGAAGTGACTTATGATTGGGAGATTGGCTATAGCTGCCTCTTGTTGCATTTCCTCTGTGCTAATTTGTGTATCAAATTAAATATGGCCAGCGTGCCATTCAATCCCAATTAGTATAGGGGCATCAGCCTTACATCTTCTCTGACATTGAAAGTCTAATAATTAATTCATTTTGTGTTTCTAGAATACCATTGGCATTGAAATTCCCATCACTAATCCTACACATGAAACGCTACGGTTAGATGTAGTGTTAATGGGTGCTGCACTTAGTGGAGAAACTACTCTTGTTCTTCAGCCAAAAGAAACGCTTTCCTATGAAGTAAAGTATTCCCCAGCTAGTATTGGCACTTCAGATGGAAGGTAAGAGGCAGAGTGTTGACACTTATATGTGCTTTATAAGTGCTTGACACTTTCTTTGAATAAATCTGACTGATAGGCAGATGGCTATTTTTTGGAGGATATCACTCAAGTTTTGTGTACCGTTTCTCATGATATTACTTTAATGGTAGAAATTCTATCTCAAAACATGGACTTTAAATGAATTGTTATGTTGGCACTTGCCGTAAAGGGAGTGACGTGGAGCCATCTTGCTGCAGAAAGGGAACTAACCTAAAATGACTTCACTAAAAACAGGTGAAGAGCCTTTTTATCACTCTTCATGAAAATCCATTTAGCTTCAGAATTCTCCATTAATTAGAAATGATCTACTTAATGAATATGGAGGAGATTTAAATTAAAGATGTTTCACTGCACTGGCAACTCAAAAGAGTCTCTACAGTATGATAATTACCAGTGATAAGACTGGTGACCTTTTGGTCTTGGTTTCAGAGTTGCTGCCAGTGATCATAGTTCTCAGCTGAACTAGTCGAGGCAGGCTGCTGAACACTGCAGAATTGAGAGTTTTTCTAAGGGCATTGCTAATTAAGCATTAGTTGGCTGAAGTTCTGCTTGAAAGCTAGGATTTTAATTTCCAAACAACAGCTGTTGATTATGATGCCACAGCTATAGTAATGTTTGCGGGGCAACAACCCCACCTGTAGACAGTGAACCTTGGGCTTGCATCACAAAAATGAGCAGTCCCATGCATTTCAAAAGCAGCTGTTCAAATTGTTCTTATTGGTTTCCCAAGAATTGAATACTGCCAGGTATCATTGTTGTACAGCTTTCAGAGGCTATCATTTTGTAGAAATGACTACTGTTAACATTCTAGTGTAATTTTCAGAGACAAGATACAGAATGGATCAATTCTGAAAGCTGAGAATGAAAATACACTTTAATTTACTGGGGAGAATATTCTGGTGGAGTATTTTTTCAAATTCACAATTTTTAGATAAGATCAGATATGTGCCTTTAACTTGACGGTTCTGAGGGGGTAATTCTTGGCTTCAGCTGATCAGCAGCGTGCAGGCCAAGGGGGCATGTGCAAAGGTGGTGTAAAGCTCACTTTTGCACTGCCCTGATGCTGTTGTAGCTCTGTACAAAGCTGGCCTCCCTGTGTCATGCTAGAGCAACCTGTGGTCTGCCCTGAATTAGATCATTGACAGACAGCTGTGAGGGTCTGAAATTGCAATCAGAGATAGACATGAGCAAGTGAATCCAGGCTTCTACCTCTTTACTGTAATCATGCTTCCCTCTTTTTGTGAGCAACTAGGAAGAAGAGTGCTAAAAAAGCCCTTATGGTGGCTCTGCTGTCACCTTTACATTTGGGTGATCTCCTCAGGCCAATTTATGCTGATTTCAAAACCAGTTTATGCCATGGGTGCAGTGTAAAGTGGCCATAGTGAACAGTCTGACTCTTAGTTCCTATAAATATATAAATCAGAACTCATGTTTCTTTGTTTCAAACAGGTGATGATCTTTAGTGCAGCTCATGTTTGCACAATGTATTTTTGCAGTGTTGTAATGGTTTACCAGGTTTACTGTAATTTATTTTAACTTCTTTTTGTGATTCTCCTTGCCACAAAATGAGAAATAGCAAAACAAATCTGTAGTAAGAATGGAATATGTTCTATTGCCTGCCATAAAAATGCATTACTCTAAATATCTCACATAGCAACAAATAGCTTTCAATCCTGACAAGATGTGATTGTAGGATATTGAATAAGCCATTGAAACATATCCATTGTCATGTCCATATATATTCTTCAGTTTTGATCCATTAATTTTTAAAAGTATTTTTCTTTGGACATGGACTAGTGATTTCTCCCTATTATTTTACCTTTCGATTATGTAGCAGCCTCTGAACATCTAGCACCAAGCTGCTGTGACAATTTAATTAAATTAAAATTTTCTTCTATAAATTAAAGTTGGAGATGTAGTCTATTTTTCTACTTTTAATATAAAACCTGGCATTTTTCAGCTGAAGAGTTAGGAAAGTTGAAGCCCGTTGGCTGGACTTGAAAATCCTTAAAGATCACTGTTCATTTGTGATGGGTGTATCCAGATGCTACCATATCTGCAAAGCTATATAGGACTCAGTAGAAAATTCTACTAGCCAACAAAGGGGTCACTGTACTGAAATCATTATTTTTTCCTGAAATTCTAATTTCTGCCTTTATCAATCGGAGCATTATACAAAACCTATATATATATCTCAGATAGAGCTTGTTTATCTCTCTATCTTCAGTGTCATATTCCTGTCGGAGATGGTTGGGGAGTTTTGGTATGCACTGAAGCTGACTTCAGAGAAACCATTGCCAACTATATTACCTGAAATAGAATGTGAGCTTGGAAAGTAAGTACAGCATCATATTTCAATTTAATTTTTTCCTTGGTATCAATATATAGTATAAATCATACAAATAAGTACACCCTGTGGAACTGTAGCAGATTACATCTAGAGCTAGATATACAGATGTACATATACTGTATTATTATTATTTGAATTATCATAGCATCTAGGTGCCCTAGTATTAAGGGTCAAACTTGTACAGATTGTGTCTTTCTTATATTATAATATGTACTGAATTCTGCTTGTGGAAAGGTAATTTAATTGGAATTAAACTAATTAAAAATCTATATACAGAAATTACTTTTAAACAGCTGCAGAATTTAGTGTCAAGTTATCCATACTGTAGCCTTTTTCTTACTTAAATTAAATTTATTAATTTTGTATTAAACTACTATGGGTTCAGCTCCTGATGCCACTGTTTCAAGCTCAATCAAATAAAAATCACCTATGGTGCTTGTCTCAATTTTGGAGACTCCAGGAACAAACAATGACCAAGGATAGTGTTCACAGACACAAGCCAAGCACAAAGACTTATCTGTACTCCAAGTTTTAATGAATCAATAAGTAAAGTTACAATTAGCATATATAAATCCTACAAAAATGCTTGCAGTGACTAAAGCGGTAATCATACATACTCCAAGATATTCTAGGACCAGGGTAGTCAATTAATTTTTGTCAAAGTACAAATTTCTTGGTCAACGTATAGTCAAGGTCAAGAATATAGCACTAGGGATATACTACCGAACACTTGACCAGGATGGTTGATAGTGATTGTGAAATAGTGAGGAAGATTAGAGAGGCTATACAATAAAAAACTCAATAATAATGAGGGATTCCAACTATCCTCATATTGAGTAGGTACATGTCACTTCAAGACAAGATACAGAGATAAAGTTTCTTGACACCTTAAATGACTGCTTTTTGGAGAAGCTATTCCTGGAACCCACAAGAGGAAAGGCAATTCTTGATTTAATCCTAAGTGGAGCTACAGGATCTGGTCCCAGAGGTGAATATAGCTAAACAGTCTGGTAACAGTGACCATAACATAATAAAATTTAAGGTCCCTTTGGTGGGGAAGAGGGAGAAAGAGGGAAACACCAAAACAGCCCACCATGATAGGATTTAATTTCAGAAAGGGGAACTACACAAAAATGAGGAAGTTAGTTAAACAGAAATTAAAAGGAACAGTGCCAAAAATGAAATCCCTGCAAGCTGCATGGAGAATTTTAAAAGACACCATAATAGAGGCTCAATCTAAATGTATACCTGAAATTAAAAAACATAGTATAAGGACCAAAAAAGTGCCACCATGGCTAAACAACAAAGTAAAAGAAGCAGTTAGAGACAAAAAGGCATCCTTTAAAAAGTAGAAGTTAAATCCTATTGAGGAAAATAGAAAGGAGCATAAATTCTGGCAAATAAAGTATAGAAACATAATTAGGAAGGCCAAAAAAAAGTTGAAGAACAGCTAGCCAAAGATGCAAAAAGTAACAGCAATTTTTTTTAATTACAATAGAATCAGGAAGCCTGCTAAACAACCAGTGAGGCTACTGAATGATCGTGATGCTAAAGGAGAACTCAAAAAAGATAAGGTCATTGCAGAGAATCTAAATGAATTCTTTGCATCTGTCTTTATGGCTGAGGATGTCAGGGAGAATCCCAAACCTGAGACATTCTTTTGAGGTGATAAATCTGAGGAACAGTCCCAGACTGATGTGTCATTGGAGAATGTTTTGGAATACATTGAAAAATTTAACAGTAATAAGTCCCCAGGACCAGATGATATCTACCCAAGAGTTCTACAATTACACATTTGAGTTCCTTCAGAAATAATAACTGTAGTACGTAATCTATCAGTTAAATCAGCTTCTGTAAGAGATGGCTGGAGGATAGCTAATGTGATACCGATTTTTTAAAAGGGCTCCACAGGCAATCCCAGCAATTACAGGCTGGTAAGCCTAACTTCAGTACCAGGCAAATTGGTTGAAACTATTGTAAGGAACAGAATTATCAGACATATAGATTAATACAATTGCTTGGGAAGAGTCAACATGGTTTTTGTAAAGAGAAATCATGCCTCACCAATCTACTAGAATTCATTGAGGGGGTCAACAAGCATGTGGACAGAATTGATCCTGTGAATATAGTGTACCTAGATTTTCAGAAAGCCTTTGACAAGATCCCTCACCAAAGGCTCTTAAGCAAAGTAAGCAGTCCATGGAATAAGAGAGAAGGTCTTCTCCTGGATCAGGAACTGGTTAAAAGATAGGAAACAAGGAGCAGGAATAAATGGTCAGTTTTCAGAATGGAGAGAGGTAAATAGTGGTGTCCCACAGGGGTCTGTGCTGGGATCAGTACTGTTCAACATATTCATAAATGATCTAGAAAAAGAGGTAAATCATGAGGTGGCAAAATTTGCAGATGATACAAAACTACTCAAGAAAGTTAAGTCCAAATCCAATTGCAAAGAGTTACAAAGAAATTTCACAAAACTGGGTGACTGGGCAACAAAATGGCTATTGAAATGCAGTGCTGATAAATGCAAAGTAATACACATTGGAAAACATAATCTTAACTATACATCTAAAATGATGGGGTCTAAATTACCTGTTATCACTCAGGAAAGAGATCTTGGAGTCATTGTGGATAGTTATCTGAAAACATCCGCTCGATGTGCAGCAGCAGTTAAAAAAGCTAACACAGTTGGGAATCATTAGAAAAGGGATATATCGTATTGCCTCTTTATAAATCCATGGTATGCCCACATCTTGAATACTGCATACAGATCTGGTTGCTTCATCTCAAAAATATATATTAGAATTGGAAAAGGTACAGAAAAGGGCAACTAAAATGATTAGGGATATCGAAAAGCTTCCATGTGAGGAGAGATTAATAAGACTGGGACTTTTCAGCTTGGAAAAGAGATGACTAAGGGAGATGATAGAGGTCTATGAAATCATGACTGGCGTGGAGAAAGTAAATGAGGAAGTGTTATTTACTCCTTCTTGTAACACAAAAACTAGGGGTCCCCAAATGAAATTACTAGGCAGCTGATTGAAAATGAACAAAAGGAAGTATTTGTTCACACAATGCACTGTCAATGTGTGGTACCCTTTGCCAGAGGATGTTGTGAAGGCCAAGACTTATAATGGGGTTCAAAAAGGAACTAGATAAGTTCATGGAGGAGAGGTCCATCAATGGCTGTTAGCCAGGATAGTCAGGGATTGTTGTTTGCCAGAGGCTGTGAATGGCCGATGGGATGGATCACTTGCCTATTACCTGTTCTATTCATTCCCTCTGAAGGACATGGCATTGTCCATTTTCAGAAGACAGGATACTAGGCTACATGGACCTTTGGTCTGACCCAGTATAGCCATTCTTAAATTCTTACGCTCTCTTCAACAATGGGAGCTGCTGTGTGTTTTATGCTTTAGAAACCTGGACACACATTTTAGTGTTTGTATATTATCTTCAGCTGTGTCAACTATATGATTAATGATGTATGTGCTGAAAGAGTTTATAATAATAACTGAAAGGTCCAAGTTCAAACTGTTGTTGGAAGGTGTAAAGTGAAATTTTGTCCATCTAAATTGTTAGTATATGGGTAGATGAACTGAAAGGAAATAGAATATATGTGTAAAATACCATAGCTGCTCCTTTCCATATCTTTTAATACATAAGTGTTTTTAATTTTTTTGAATAAGGTTGAGGTCACCTTCTTTAAGAACCTTTCAGTTAATAAATAGGGTATGAGTTGCAGCAGGTGGCATTAATATAACTGAGAATAGCCTTTGCAGTTATACTTTGAGAGAATAAAATTGCAAAGTCTGTGCATCCTCAGGTTTCAAATCTAAAGCTTACCACCAGTTGAGATCAAATATAAATATTCTCTGTTGGTACAGACTTGCTCAGTTAAGTATATGATAAGGGGCTTATGCTCTTTCACATGAAGCATCTGGCATTGACAATTGTTTCACACAAGACTACATGGACAATTGGTCTGCTCCATTATGGCAATTCCTACTTTCGTATGCATAATAAAAGTGTGCATTGGAGAGAATTAGCGCCATTAAGTACAAAACATTCCTTCTAGAAATATTATTTCAAATTCATTGACTTTGAAGATTCTGTCTTCAAATGCCATTTTGTGTTACTTTACAAGTAAGTGTATGTCATTTTAGTCCCTTCACACTGATAGATGAACACACCTGCCTAGGATACCCATGCAGCATAGGGGAATGATGAAGGAGCTGATATTTTAAATAAAGTAAAAACAAACAAATAAATAGTAGTAAACATTATATGTGATATAAACTCTAACAAAATGTGTTAAAATAGCTTGCAGCACTCTTCTGGACCCTCTTTCCTTGCTTTAACCTTCTCTTTTCATGCTCCTGGCTTCAAACTGTCTCCCACTTTCTATCCAGCAAAGCCCCTTGTTACCTCCCTCCTCAAATGTACTTTTTCCAGAAATCCTGTCCTATCTTGTTTTCCTCATGAATAACCTGTCCATACTCTCCACTTCCTGAACTGCCATCCCATGTTTTGTCCCAGACCCTGAAAAGCCTTACTCATGGGTGTAGCCACTTTAAACTTAGTAGAATTCCTTGTGTAAGTAAAGAGCAGTCAGATGAGTAACTTAAATTCTTTATTGAATCGAGGCCTTATAGGTGAACCCTTCAAATTAGGCCACATATCTGTTTGTAAAGTTCCATGTACATTTGATAATGATATAATATAATTAATGATTATGGCTCTGCATAGGATAAATTATCTTTAACAACAACAGTAATTTTATATTGAAAAACAAAAACAAAAACACCCCTAGTTTTAAAAAGATTTGTCATTGCCACTTTTTGGAGAAAGCATTAGACCATATCCACACAGTCTGTGTGACATTTGTACAATCTTATAGTAACCGTGGATGTAATTTAGGGCCCTACCTCCAAAGTAAGCAAACTAAGTGTGATTTACACATGCAGATAATCATATTTAACTCAGTACGTATAACATTCCCTTTAAGGGAATATCTGTTTTAACTTGTTATAATACGATATTCTTAAAAGTGGGGAAAGGTCTGTAACAGATGTGGCAGAGAAGCAGAACACAAAGATGCTTTTAAAAGGAAATATTTAAATAAAGAAGCCTATTCAAATCAACTCCAAAAATTTCTAAGAATTACTGTGAGATATATTTACTACCATTCACAAATAGTACCTAAAAATGCATCATTTTTCTCATTGATCTACCAAAATGAATTCTTTTTAAGAAAAAAAAAGATATTATAATAATATTTTAAAAGCTGCAGGGTTCATAATAAATATTTTATAATGACTATAGAGAAAATTAGACAAATTTAAAATAATATTGGTCATTAGAAATAGATCAAAAACTAAAGCAATTAACTGTTGTTAAAATTTAATTATGTCCATTAGTTAAATGGACAGGATAATTTTTTGTTTTAAATAGCAATTATAAAATGCTTTTTTACATTGAGCCCTTTACAAATGCATAGACACACATCTTGAAGCTGTTTATAAAATTGTGGCAGAGCAGCTGTGCAAATTACAGCTATTAATGTGAAAGAATATTTAAGACAGCCTTAATTCAATGAACTATTGTATTTGTTGCTTAAAGGTAAATGAAAATCATGCATATTTTGTGTTTGTGTTGCTACTGAAGTTTGAAATAGTTTTATATATAAAATAAAGTATATTCTATTAATGTCATTGAAATATTTCAAATAGCAGATGTCCTTATTTTTAAACTACACACTATGAAGTTGTAAATGAAGCTGATTGTTATAGATTGATGTACCAGGCTTTTTAAAATATATACCTGTGTTTTAATATTTACAAAGGGTATATTGGTACACTAAAGAAATATATATTTAAGGATGTGATGAAACTTTCAGTTTAACAGGAGCTATCCCTGTGTTTGTCCCCCAAACAGTGTCTTTGTCACAAAAAGCAAAAAGTAGAGATAATGCCACGTACTTTGTGAAATTTGAGTTAGTTTGTAAAATAACCCTTTTTCTTTCACAAAACTGTTGTTTTAAAAAAAACCCAAACTGACTTCTTTAAAACATATTTATCATCACATTTTATTCCCCTCATCCAACTGTTCCTGATTAATGTAATTAAATAGTCTGATATATATATGTATATATGAGTGAGAGAGATTACCCATTTTCATTTTGAGGAAATTAAAAAGTGTGGGTCTTCTGTCTCATGGTAACACTATGGCTCTCTATTGAAAAGCAGTAGTCCGAGGGGATATGTAAATCTCTCATTTACTCTTGATTATCCTTGAGATTGAGAAATCCTCCAGTAGAGTCGTTGGTAAGAGAACTGCTTCTCAACAGTTGGGAGGTTAGGCCTCAACAATGTAACCTGCTGTACCCAGATGGAGTGCTAGATCTGTGTGGAGCCCCACCCAAATTAACACATTATTAACCTACTAGGGAGTGGCAGTCTACAGAACTGAGGAAGTTGCTGGATTGGGAACTCAAGTCACAATCATAAAATGTGATTGAAATGCCTTTCCTTTTGCAGGCTATTGCTTTTTAAAAAAAAATTCTTATAGTTTGGCTATGATTCACTGGCTCTACCGGGGGAAAAAATGTAGCGCAATCAGGTAGTTGATTTATCACAGCTTTGGATAGGTCTCTGTATTGGAGATGCCTGAATGAATGCAAAACCAATGTGTGCATTGCATTTTTAAAACTTTTCCTTAATTACCATTTTCACTGATCCACCTTGAATCTATTTTATATGTTCCTTGTTGTTATAACCAGCATGTGGCTCATGGTCAACACTCCCATTAGTGAGGATTATTATAGTAGTATGGTCAGAATAATAGGAATCTTGGAGTAGCTAGTGATCTCTTCCTTTGAAAATAACATATCCCATAGAATACATCCTGTCTCCATATATTTGCTTTAATTATAAGAAGATAAGAAAAAAAGTGCACATGGGAAGGTATAGTACTGGCTGATTTAAAGCACGCCATTCCCACCACCCCTGTAATGCAAGTTTTGCTCTATGACAGCCACAGTAGTCATTAAAATCCATACACTACATGTTCAACATTAGTCATTATATTGTAATGAGCAGTGTCACAGAGTAAAGTGAAATTGTCTTTCAGTTCGTGTGGGAACAGTGAAGGGAGTGAATATGAGGGGATGGGAGTGTCTGCCTTTAAATGGGCAGCATAGTACAGGAGTCTTGTTTAAATGTTCAAGGTTACAAGATGATCAAGAAGAATTACTGTTTAGTGGCAGTAAATCAAAAGCTATTGGAGATATCATTTAATAGCTAGTTTATTTTCACTGTTACTTAGAGGAAAAATAAATGCAGGTATCATTATTTATCATTTGATTGTCATTAATTTCTAGGAAGTTATTTTTTCTAAAAGCAGGCACTGCAGTCCATCTGGATTATAAATGTGTGTAAAGTACAAATGTAATCATTTTACTTTCTGCTATTAAATCTTTGTGGTGACTTTGAAGGTTGTGAAATAGCTACATGGCTAAAATAAGTGACACTAAAATTAGTCCTAATCCAAGACAGTCAGTTCATAAATTAAAGAGAAAGTAGAATATGGAAGGAAAACTGAAGTGGTTGTCACTTAATGTAATCACAAGCAGGTATTGCAGGGCTTAAGGTTAATATATTTTATCACTATTCTTAATACTATTAAATACTTGTTACTACTCTTAAACATATTGAAACTTAATTCTTGTTTTTCATATTGACAAAAGCCATAAAAGTTTAACATTAGACAATAATGGAACAAATTTAGTAATTTATAATACCTTACTCAGATTTTATTTTTCTTTAAGATGGCTCCGTATATATATCCCCTTGCTTAATCCTACGTATGAAACCCTAGAATTGGAAATTGTCAACAGCAATCCTGGAAATTTTTCAATAGAGACTGACCCAAGGAAACCTGTAAGTACTAAAAAAAATCCAAAAAATCAAAACCCTGAAAAGATCCCTTTGCCTTTATATCCGTAAGGGCCATGGTAGAGTTGGCCTTTCAAATGTTATGGATGAAACAAGTTGTTTATTATATAGTGCATTAAGAATATACAACATAGTACAAAGGGTTAAATGTGCCATATAAATAAGTGCATCCCTCCTAGAGTCTAAAGGCAAGAGGAGATATAAAACAGTTCAATGTGATCAGAAAATGAATGCAGTGTGGACATTTTCTGGAGAGCTTTGTAGAATAGTTTTGTGAAGGAGCAGAGATAACATGTATGGCGAACATTGATTGAGAAGGCATGAAATCTGGAAGTGGTGTTGGAGGCAAATGGAACAATCAAGACAGTCCCTTGAGAAGATTGTAGGAGTTGGAATGGGTAAAGAAAATGATGAGAGAAAAGATGTGTTAAAGGCAGTTTTGTGCAGTGCCTAGGAGTTGAAACCTGAACTCAGTGTGGAAAGAAAGAGGTTATTGGAGGGGATCTGAGAAGAGCAGAGACATGAGACTATTTTGGCAGCACTGTATTGAATTGAGTAGAGAGAGATGTGAGGTGCAGGGAAGCCAGAGAGGAGGAAGTTACTGTAGTGCAGATGAGAGAGTACCAAAGCAGCCAAGATTCTGACAGCAGGAATGGAGAAAAAAGGATGCATTATTAGAGATGTTGTAGAGAAAGGAGTGACGAGAGTTGATAAGAATCTGAATATGGGGAAGGAGAGAGGGAATTTTTAATAGCTAAACTGAAAGTGTCTAGTCTGAAAAATGAAAATTAGCAGTACAAATAGAAAAAGTATAATGGAGAATTGGAGACCTAATTGAGAACCTAATGAGCTTTTGAGAGCTTTAAAGTCCTGCTCCATCAAGCAGTTAGTGATGAGCTTAGGATTCATTGGAAAAATGTAAACATTTGATAAACTCAGATGTTAGTTTTCAGAGTGTTCCTCTCTGAACAGTAGCTATATATATGTGCACATTATACATGCACAGATACACCTTCTATTCCTTGGAGCCCTCCTATAAGCTAACTATGTCAATACCTCTTATGGCGCTGTTGATGAATGTAATGAGATTCCTTTTTTCCGGTTATAATTATTTCTTTACACAAACTCAGAACAATTGTAGAATTCTTTTTGGTTATTATTTCAAAACATAAATTATGTAGTTGGTGCTAAGTATATCTCTTGTAAGATTTGAGTGTTTCCCCAATAATGGAATAATTCATCACCTTCTGTCTGAAACCTGATTTGGGCTCCTGCTGCATTTTCCTTGGAGTAGAGGGAGTTGATAGAAATTATTATCAGGGGCTGCGCTGAAATTCTAGGACAGTCATTCAGTCAAGGGGAGTTCAGGATTCCTTTTACCCCAGCCAGCAAGAGAGAAACCCTGGGTCAGTTAATTCCACTAATTGATATTTACATGGAGAATGTTTCTTCCACCCAAAAGTTTTCAGCCTGTTGCTATTATATACATCCCCTCTATACCCCATCACTGGAACCCTTTACCTGCAGTCTCACAATCTATAATCTGGCCAACTTTTGTGTACTTTTAAGAATGTATTTATTTATGGAGCTGCTAAGCATCCTGAGCTCCCATTGACATCATTTGGAGCTACAGATACTCATCCTTTCTGAAAATCAGGGCATTATTTTGTTGAAATTGATTACTCATTATAAACAGCTTAGTGAACCCATACTGTTTGTTGTGTTTTGGGACTTAGTGTTTGTGTAAGGGGGAGAAGTATGAGTGAGTATTCCGAGAGAGGTGAAATTATTAGTTTTATAGGGTACCCTGCATTACATTTGTTTATCCAGCTCTTTGTTTTCAATTTTCTTATTCCTCACTAAACCATCCAGGGTTAACTACCCATCTTCTTTATTTTCACCATCCAATTTTATGTATTTTCTCGCAGTTTAGATTGCAAGCATTGTTCTCATTAGTGTAATTGGATAACTCCTGGTTTCCCTGTTAAGTGTCATAAGAGGACTAAAGTTTTGCATTCAAAGCTCTTCCACCAAATAAAGGCACACTGTGTTCTTAAATCTAGTAGCAGACTTATCCTCTAGAGGATTCCTGTAGTCCTATTATCTCTTGGCAATAGTTTGAGGATTGCTGCACAGAAGACAATGTACTTGGTCAGGGACAATGAAATTCACAGTTAAGACTAAAATTCTAATATAAATATGATTCCATATCACTCAGTATTGTCGCAAATAGTGTTAAATTATTCAAAGATCCTGAAATAGCACTGTGGCCCAGGAATTCTCTGTGCAGCTTGAGAGTGGACCTCAACAGTGGCTTAAAGGCAACTTTGTACTTCCCTGTTTCTGGTGCTATTCTGGTTCCCAGAGTAAATTAGAGCAGCCTGATAGTATAAAATTAGGATAGCTATCTTCCAATAACAGAGGACCAATTTGGGATTAGAGCCTTGGCTACACCTTCTTTGATGAGTGGGAGAATGGAACGTGTAAAAGCTGCAATGGCATCTCTGAATCCTGCATTTCCCCGTTCATCATGGGAATCTATAAATGGCCATTTAAAGTAGATCTTGGGGCAGTTTGCATCATCAGCACAGTTCTAAGCTGCTTTGCTTTACAGGAAAGCCAGACCTAAGAAATGAGACTGAGAGTGAAAGTTCAACCTTAACTGTGAATTTTCTTGTCGTTGCTGCCTTCTGCCAAAAACTGTATGATTATTTTAGTATGGGCTTTTATATGATTGATTTATTACACACAGGTAAAACCCCTCTAAGAATCAAAATAAAAGTTTACATAATTCAAATAAAAAAAAATCAGCATTGCTTCTTGAATTGCTCAGTATCTTTAGGTATCATATTACAGCGAGCTGAGCAAATAAGATGAAGTGTTGGTTTGTTTCAGCCACTTTATTATCTGGAGTATATTAGCACTTCATCATAAAATAAGCAAAAGCTGGATGCGCTCAGCTACTTATCATTTCACAAATCGGTATTTGAACTTGTTGCCAAGTAGTGTAATCTTGATTCATTATATTATTAGCTTACTAAATAGAAAGATTTTTGGAAGAACTCTGGAAGTTTTATACATATTATGTTCAGATCATTAGCACAGAAATGAATTGGAATTAATTATCATGACTTCTGATTTCAGCAGATTGCATGTGAACTGTCCAGGCAGTTAAAAAATATCCTATGCTTTCATCTTGTCTAATTCATTACTTGAGGATTAAGTGTCACCAGTAGCCATAATACATTGTTTAAGAAAGATCCACTTAAAATTAATTCATATAACTTTAAAAGCATTCAGTCCAGTATAAGTATTCAGTCCAATACAGTATAAGCACTGAACTTTGAAGTGAATTTTGAGTTGCAATATTTATCTCCTTTTCTTTCTTTTAAGTACAGTTTTTGAGCATATGATATAATCATCTTGCTGCTATTTTTCACCTAGGAAATCTCCAGAGCCCTGAATATTATGCTTTGTCCCATTTTCCCCTTTTGTACTCAGCCTTTCTCAGGGCAGCCCTCTCTTTAGCACAGATAGCTGAGACCCCCTCCAGAGTTCAGAAATGGTATTATTTTTAATGGCAAAGGTTTGTTGTTGGAAAGTAGTGTGAGATGCTCTCTTCTCCTTAGAATCACAGCACACTGCCCTCCTAGAATTTCAAGTCCTGCACATTGTACATAAGAGCACATTGCTTTTCCAGGAGACCACTGGTATGAACCCTTTGCTTGGTTTTGTGAACTATAATCTGATACTTCAGGCAACAGTTTCGAATTATGCATCATGTCATGATAGTGGCCAGTACTCTCTGCTTCTGGACCTGCCTTAGACTGTGAAATCTGTGAAATCTTGAGCAAATCACTTAACCTAAATGTTCCTATGTTTCCCCACCTTTAAAAAAGGGATAATAATGCTTACCTGTCAGCAAGGCAGTTGTGAGGTTAAATTAAATTGTAAAGTACTTTGAGATAGTCTCAGGTGGAAGGCAGTGTTAAATGTAAAATATTATTTTTATTTGAACAACTCAAAAGATGGTTAAGAAGCAAATTAAGAAGAACAATTAAGAACAAGCAAAGTTTGAAGAAAACTAGTGTAGTAATTTTCAAATTATGAATATTTAAAGTCAGCAAGTTTAGATATTCTGTATAGCTTTATTTTTATATCAGTTCACATCTGGTAGAGTTGAGAATATTGGGTTGTTTCAATCTTTGTACGACCTTAATTTGGGATCACTTCAGTCATTGGGTCATCTCATCTCAACAAAAAATTTGAAGAAACGTCTGTTCCTCACAATTTTTTACAGCCTTGGTAGTGTCCTCTGCAGCACAGCTGTAGGAACTCATGTATTTCCACAAATAGAAAAGTGATGTGTAAGAGGACAGTTTCCTCAGTGTCAACAGAAGATAGCACTCATACAGAATGTTTTGGTATCTTTTTGACTAATTAGCTTTATATGCTAGTTCTGATGGTTTAGATGAGAAACAGATCTGCATTGTAATATTAAGGATAGAGAAGATAAACATCATAGAGACAGATAGGTTTCTTTAAAATACTTCCAGTATTCTTTCTTTAAACATCCTCTGCATATTCCCATGCATCGGATGTTCTGACCATTGCAGCCTGAATGGTAAAATACTACTAGCATGGCTTTTGAAATGTCCATGCACCTCCCTTGTGTATCCCACTCTCCCAAACTCTGAATGTTCTAGGGCAAGGATTTAAAAGGAGTCGTGTGCTCCACTGCTTCAGTTCCTTCAATCACAATGAGTTGTACAAGTAAATTGTTGTTATATGAGCCATTTGAATCTGTAGTAGATGGATAGCTTGTATAAGTTAGTCATTACATAAGTACATTGGGTTATATAGCTTTATTTAGAGATAGTTAAAGGATAACATGATGTATCAAAAGGCTAAGAAGCCTGGATTAAAAAGAGGTGTCTCATGCTCGGCAATATTCCCAGCATCAGATGCACATGCCAGATGTTTGGCATGTTTGGGGAAAGGGCATTCTCCTTCTAACTGTCCAATCTGCTCAAAGTTTACCACAAGGGCAAAGACAACTAGACAAAACAGGATCCAGGCAATTTTATTTTGGGAAGCACTGAAAGCAGCAGTCTATTCTCAGAAACCAGTTTTGTCAATGCCACTGCTTCTCTCTCATTCAATAGGGAAGAAACAAGATTCAGCTTTTATGTCATGTGCAGAATGTGAATGAACTAAGGGTCCGAAAAAGAAGAAAAGATCAAAATCAGTGACAGACTGTTTCCAGAGCTTTCCCATTTCAGTTGTGGTACTGAGGAAAAATTTGCAGGTATCCTCAGTGTTGACCTCATTACCTAGAGCCAATCTAGGAGAAAGGATTTACAAGGACAGAATCTCAATGTGAAGCCAGTTTTGGATTCAAACTCTCAGCATAGAGTTAGGAGTAATTTCTCTGAGGATCTGACAATACCAGATCTGAAGGTGCCTGTCCAGAGGGTGAGTTCTAAGCATCCAATTAAGGGAAATGATGAGGGTCCATTAACTAACACAGCTCTACATAATATTACTGTTAAACAGTAGTTCATCAGGTGGATCCGTCTATGGCTCTGTAGACCATTGAGCTAGATGCAGCATCTAAGGACACGTCAGGTGTGTTACTACAACCAGTCAGGCTGACTGCTTCTCCGAGAGTCAACAAAGAACAGGAAAGGGTCAAGAGCTCTCCACTGCTGCCTCTTCCAAAGACCCTTTTGGGATCCCAGGAGAAGAACTTCTCTCATTTCTCCTTTTCAAAAAGGCTATTGTCTCTGCTCCCATCTGAGCTGGAAATGGATTGGGGTCAGAAGTGAGAACCAGGAAAAATGTATTATAATCAGTTAAAAGCAGCCCTGCTGGATCCCCAAGACCAAAAATATTTCAGTCAGATCCATGAGCAGAATTTTGGTCTGAGTGGCATGTACCTCCTGGGGTAAGGAGACCCATGGGCCATTTCTGGCACCTTATCAACAAGGACCAGTATGAGGGGACACACTTCAGCAAGACAGTATCAGAAGGACATTCAATTGTGAGATCCAAGCAATGAGGACCAGCCAATGCATCTCACTCAGAACAAATCACCTATGGTAATAGGTGAAATACGTGATGACGAAGAACTGTAGCTGGCAGAGTCCAATTCAGAATTAAGTGATGTGCCTTCTCCAGATGAAAATGAGGGGGCATCTCAGTATCATCACCATAAGAAGAAGCTATAGCCTTTCATGAGTTAGTATCTCAAATGCGAAACAAGTTAGATATCCCTTCTGTTTTTTGTGGAGAAATCATCACACTCTATCTTTGATACTTTCAGGGCAATGGCTGTTAACAAGTCATTCTTCCCTTGTTAGAGGGATTGCTTCAGCCATCAAAGACAGTCTGAAAAACTCCCTCAACAATTCAGTCTCTATGTAAGGAGGAAGGCAAATTATATAAATTCCCTCAAGAAGGACTTGCTCTGTTTCATACTCATCTGCCTCTTAATTCATTGGCCATCAAATCAGCACTTCACAGATCAAAAGGTGCCCAAGCTCACTCTACTTCATCAGCTAAGGAAGGGAAGAGGCTGGATGTATTAGGAAGAAAAATATTTTCTTCAGCTACATTAAACATGTGCAAATCTAATGATGAAGCTGTTGTGGCCAGGTACCAATACCGTCTCTGGAGAAAAATGTCCTTTCTTCTTAATGCAGTTCTAGAGAAACACAAAGTTATCAAATGCTATTTTGACTGAAGGACTGAGTGCTGCTGAGCAACAGTTGAAAGTGGCTTTAGACTCCTCAGATACTTCAGCAAACCAGTAGCTTCAGCTGTCTTACTGAGGAGACATGCATAGTAAAGATCAATGTGACTCCCTCTGTGGTATGCCAGCTCCCCTTTCTGGTGCTCGCCCACTGGCAATAGTCTCTGTAGGCAGTGGGACCTGAGGTAGTCCCACCCCAGTCCAGGTAAGTCTTTGGATCTTCCCCTCTCTTTGGCCACTCCCTACAGGGCAAGCAGGTGTAGGCCTTTCTGTAGGCCTGAGGGGCTGTCTCCCCAACCTCACTGGGGAGGGCAGCTAGCCTGTTTGTGCCAGTGGCCCAGCGGGGTACCTGTTCTTCCTGTAGGCTGGGGGGGTCCAGGATCAGGGTTTCCTTAGCTCTGCTTCCCCAGCAGTAGAAACCTCTATCTCAAAACTCTATCTCCAAACTTCTCTCTCCAATACTCCAGCAGCTCCTTCCTCTCCTCCTCACTCTACTACCTCCCACTGCCTGGGTGCACTAGAGGCTTTTAAGTGTTTGAGGCAGGGCTCCTTGATTGGCCCCAGGTGGCCTAATTGCCTAATCAGCCCCAGCTGAAACCTCTTTCCTGCCTGTAGGGAAGAGGGCTTTAAGCATTCTAGGGCTCACATATCAGCCCTGAAGTACCCTGCCATAGCCATCTGGCTTGACTTTACCACACCTCACAAGACAAAAATGAGGCTAGAGAAGATGAAAAATGTAAGATCTACTGCTAGATCTTTAGGTTCCTTTAATACAGGGAGGAGAACATATTCAAGTCCATTACACAAGTATCAAAGGCATTACCCTCCTTCATCTCCTTTACTTCATTACAATTATCAGAGAAGGGTATCTCCTCTCCAACCTCAACATAATTATAGTCCACAACATGAGCTATAATAAAGGAAGAAATTTAAAGTTTACCATAATAAACAGAAAGTTTTATTTTCTTCATCCTCTACAGTTCCTCCAATACGTCAGATTTGACATGAGAACAGGGAGCTTCAAACCAGTCCACTTGGACATTGTTTATCCAGAGTTTGGGGACTGGTTGTCCTGTTTTTATTATCAATGGGAGTTAACATTGCACAGATGGATTCTAGAAGTTATTTTGTGTGATTACACAATTCAGTTTGAAGCTTTTCCCTCCAACAACCCATCTACTTCACATCTGGGGAGAGATCAAAATCACATTGATTTGTTGAAAAAGGAGGTTCAGTCCTGTAATCTGGTGGCACGGTTCAGCCAGTGCGTTGTGACCCTTCCTCGGGCCCAGGCTCCGTAAAAGACCACAGCACCTTCCTCTAGGGGAATAAACAGTGCCCATTACAAGCTTTTAGTCCCAGCTCCCAGACTTTCCCACACTGTAGCCCTTCAGCCCTCCCATAGGGCAGGACTGATACAGGGTCTGTAGCCCTGGCCTTCCAACATGCAGGGCAATCACGCAGTCCATTGCCCCCGGCCTTCCCTCAGGCAGGGCGAGCAAGCGGTCTGGTGCCCCCTGGCCCTCAGGCAGAGTGAGGCAGACAAGTAGTCTATAGCCCGCAGCCTTCCCACAGGTGGGGCTAGCAAACTGTCTGGTGCCCCCGGCCCTCAGGCAGGGCGGGGCAGGGAAAATAGTCTGTAGCCCCTGGCCTTTCTGGCAGGTGGGGCTAGTAGGGCTTGGTATCCTCTGCTAGCCAAATACAGAGAATGTCAAGCACTCCTGGGGTGGCTAGGGAAGGGGGATTCAGGCCCACCCAACTCCACTGCATCCCAGCACTTTGCCACTGAGTCAGCACTTTGCCACTGAGTCAGCGGGGCTCCAGCTGCAACATGATGATGGGGTTCAGCCCCTGACTCAGCCACTTGCTAGTCGGCTGTCCCTGGGCTACTTCCTCCCATGCTGTTCACGGGTACCTGCAGGTAGCATCTCCCTCTGGGTCGCTGGGGTAGATGGTGAGTGGCAGTCCCACAGGTCCCTCACCGTCGACAGTTCTGGAAATTCCTAGGGCTCGTCAGTCTCCAGATCACAGGGTCCCAGGGCTTCCTCCAGGTTCAGTCATCTCCAGGGGGTCCCCAGCATCAGGAAGCTGCTGCAGGTCAGGGCCAGCCTCAGGGAATATTTTCCATCCAGTAGTCTCGGGTGGCTCGTCAATCCAGGGCTCGACAATCCAAGCAGGTTTTGGACTCTCTGCTTAGTGGGGCAGTTGCTTCAAACAGCCTCTGGGTCTGGGTCAGCCTACACTGCAGCCTCTACGAAGGCACGTCTGCCTCCAGCAGCAGCTTCCTCTCTACTGAACTGCTAGGCCAGCCTTTTATAGTTCCCTTTCCTGCCTTGGCTCCACCCTTCTGTTTCCAGGCAATTTGGCCTGTAGAGCCCTGTTCTGCCCAGCAGGGGTGTCACGACCCTTCATCAGGCCCAGGCTTCAAGGAAGGCCACAGAGCCTTCCTACAAATCCCTACTGCAGTTAGGTGCAATAGAGGTAGTTCCGCAACATCACAGGGGAATGAAGTTTTACTCACATTATTTTCAAATCCCAATAAAAGATGGAGGCCTATAATCTCTTTTAGATTTAAGGAGATAAAGCACTTATGAAAAAAGAAATGCTGCTTCCACACATTGTCTCTATCTTCTATAATACCTTTTCTTTCCACACAGGATTGGTTTGCAGCTCTGGACTTAAAAGATGCATATTTCTACATTTGTATAAGACCATGTTATTGGAAGTACTTACATTTTGTTGTTGGGGAGGATCATTTTCAGTACAAGGTTCTCCCTTTCAGGCTGTCTGCAGGGTGTTTATAAAATGCCTGTCTGTTGTGGCAGCATTCCTATGATGGCAAGGGATGTATGTATAACTGGACTGAGATGACTTATTAATAAAAGTGTCCTTCAAGGAAAGGATCTTATTATATGTACGTCAAATATGTTCTCTATTTGTCAGTCTGGGATTACAGATAAATTGGGAAAAATTGAAACTAAACTCTGCTGAGAAGATTCTTTTTAGAGGGGCCATATTGGATTCAACTGTGGGAAGAGCTTTTCTCCCAGAGGAGATATATATCAAAAAGAAAAAGATGTATACGTATCCTCCAGCAGTTCCCAAGAAAGTTGATTCTTTTATTTTTTCAATTGCTGGGTCTGCTGGCATCAACCCACAGCAGTGACTCCTTATGCTAGTCTTCAGATAAGAGAGCTTCACCGCTAGTTTGCAAAGAATTAAAAACCAGGTTTAGATGGCATGCATCCAAAAAATTAATTCCACAACAAATGTTAATGTCATTAGTGTTGTGGACAGATGCAAAATGCAATGAAAGATACACTTTTCAGTCTTCCTACAACATCGGTAATGCTAATCATGGATACATCTACCCTACAATGTTGAGCCCATCTGAACAAGGAATTGTTGGTCAGAGATGATTGCTCACTAAAGGAAAGGAACATATACACATCAATATTTTAGTACTGAGAGCAATCAGACGTAACTCTAAAGTCTTTTCTACCTCAACTCAAAAACAAAGCAGTTCAGGTAGGAACAGATAATATAACATTGCTATAGTATCTAAACAAGCGAGGAGGGACTTATTCTGTGAATTAATGCGTGGAGGGCAAAAATCTTTAGAAGTACTGTGTGGAAGACAATATTCATCCATAACAATTCACATAGCAGGGGAACAGAACATCCTTGCAAGTCATCTGAGCAGGTTATATGCACAAATGGTCCTTCAAGGATGAAGTAGTGAATCACCTCTTCAGTTTATGGTGAACCTAATAATAGATGTGGTTGCATCCAGCAACAATAGGAAATGCCAGAGATATTGTTTCAGGGCAGGCAGAGACAAGGAATTAATATTGGATGCTTTTCTAGTACACTGGGGTCAGGCTTTAATGTATTCTTTTCTCCCCATTTCCACTTATTAAGAGAACGATAAACAAGATGAGACAGGACAAAGCCAGAGTGATTTTAATAGCACCAGCATGGTCCAGACAGCAGTAGTATCTGGATTTGATACATCTATCACAAGGATTAGTGGAACCTTTACTGCTGACACTGGACTTGTTGACACAACAAATGGAAAGTCTACCATCTGAACCTTTAGTCCCTTCACTTGACTGCATGGGGAATAAACTGTTAGATGGGCTAGAAGAAAGCCTTTTATTAGCAGTACAAAATGTACTGTTAAATTCTAGAAAAGAAAACACATGAAAGTGCTATTGTCTTAAATGGAAAAGTTTTTTATTGTGGATTTCCATGTATAATGTGGATCCTTATATGGCACCAATTAACTATATATTAGAGTATTTATTGTATCTTAAGAAGACACTGCTTTCATTATCTTTAGTTAAGGTTCATCTCTCAGCCATATCAACGTATCATGTACCCTGAGAGGGAAAATCAATTTTTACTAATCATACAATTAAGCAGTTTTTAAAAGGCCTTAATTTGTATCCTCCAGTGGAAACTCCTATGCCCTCCTGAGATCTGAATGTAATACTAGCACAAATAGAGAGACCTCCCTTTGAATCTCTGGGGAGTTGTTCTTTATTTCATCTATCTGTAAAAACAATGTTTTTGGTAGCAATCACTTCTGCCAGATGCAAAAGGGAATGACCTACATTAATGGCTGATCCACCACTGACAGTGTTTTATAAGGATAAACAGGTTCTTCGCACTCATCCTAAATTGTAACCAAAAATAGTCTCCGATTTTCACATAAATCAATCTATAATTTTACCAGTTTTTTCTCCAAACCCCATACTCATGATGGGGAAGCTAAATTATACACATTAGATGTCAGGAGAGCATTTATCATTTTATTTAGACAGAACTAAACAATCTAGACATTCTTCAAGGCTATTTTTAGCTTATGGACCAAAAAGCCAGGGAAACACTGTTTCAGTACAGACTCTCTCTAGATGGGACTGGTTAGATATTTATGGCGTTTATAAATTGATAAGATTATCCATTCCTTAAGGCATCAGAACTCATTCAGCTAGATCAGAATCATCTTTCAGGGCTTTCTCTAGTTATATTCCTGACAGAGTTATGTAGAGTGGCAACCTGCAGTTCAGTTCACACTTTTACTAAAAGTTATTCTTTAGACTTGGAATCTAGATCAGATGCCTAGATTGGAAGAGCAGGTTTACATTCTTTTTAACTAGAACTCTGAGTCCCACCATCCTGGGTCAGAGTACTGCCTAATAATTTATCCTATGTATGTAGAGGATACCTGAAGGAAGAAATTAGGATTATTTACCTGTAATGGAGGTTCTTTAAGATGAACTCTGCGTATTCACATTCCCTACCCATCTTTCCCCACTAACTTGGAGTCCTACGTACCAAAGGGCGTGGGGTTCAGGGGAGAAGAATTGAGGCAATGGAGCACTATGTTTCTTAAACCCTTACCCTAAAACATCCAGAGTTTAGTGGGAGGCAGGGAGATGGTGGCAAGTGAGGCACGTGGACACTCCTACAGCTACCGCTAGTAGAATTTTACCATTCAGGCTGCAGCGGTTGAAACGTGCCATGAGTGAGGATATACAAAGTCCATCTCAAAGAACCTCAGTTACAAGTAAGTAACTTTCAATTTTCAGGTTTTGATTTTTACAGTAAGAGCATAAGAAAAAGATCCATTAGTACTGGATCATTCCTTTTACATATTAGTAAACAAATCTGTTCATGCCACCATATTCCATTAAAATCTACATTTATTTTAGGATAAATAAAGGAAAGCTTAATAACATCTTTGGCTAAAATAAGCTCTTGTCTAAAGCACTAGGCAAAATTTTAACCAAAACTTTGTTTGAGATTTGAAAAAGTTTATGTTAATTTTTTTGGTTTACATTTCTATGTGCCTTTACCCTACCTAATTTCAGGGTGAGCCAAAAGAAGTATTACTGAAATACCACAAGATATTATTTCCTATATGATTGACTCAACATAAAGTACAGGCAATCTCACAGTAACAAACTTTCTCGATGCTCAGACCAGTTAAGTTCAGGTTTTGCTGAATTTTTGGTTAGTTAATGAAGTTTAACTGAAAGTCCAAGGAGGTAATTCTCCTGACATCCTGATGTAAATTAGGAGTAACTCCACTGAACTCAGTGCAGAACTGAGGAAACTGAGAATTATGGGACTGCCTAGTAGCAACTCTTTTGGGTACTAAAATGAGCTGAAAATGGGGCATAGTTTTCTATTTTTCTTTAAATGTAGGTGGCCAGTCAGTGTGAAATTTCATATAGGGTTACTCTTTATGCCCTTTAAATTTTCTGTGTATATTTTGTTTGGTTTCTCTTTATACATTTGTAATATGAAGTCTTAGAATTTGTGCTCTGTCTGAAAGTTTTCCTTAGCAGTCCTAAATTTTCAATGTTCATTAAGATATCTTAAAAAGGATGGTCTATCTACCCAAAGCTTGACAGAAGGGTGGACTCTGAGGACATCTGGTGCAAAGGAGTTTTGCTTTGGTTTTAAGTTGGATTTGAGATCATTTTTAGCTGTTATTCATGTTATAACTGAAAGTGTAGGTGCTGAGCATAAAAGCCTTATTGGTTGCTGGGAGTTGGGTGCACACATAACTTTTGCCATCAGGAGTTACACTTTTCATTCAGATTTTATCCTACAGTAGAGAAGGGTTAATGGGCAGCTGCTGGCAGATAAAATATTCTCGGTTAGCATCTGCACATCTGCCCTTCACAGGTCATCTAACTTATTCATCAGTTAGGCATATAAATAAACGAGGAAACTAACTCACAAAACTAGATTGTGAAATAATTTTTGTACAATTATAGCACAAACATGCTACACCCCACAACTTTGTCTGCCCTGTAGAGGTGCCAGCCTTCCATCAGACCCTTTTAACCTACTTTTACACACAGCCCTTTGCCAAAAATGGTCTCCTTTCACATCCATTACTACACCCAACATTCACAAGTACTAGTGTGGAGGGAAAATTATCTGGTAAGGGGTATGTGCAGAAAAGAGGACAGAGGTAAAGGTGTAGACTGTGGTGTACAGTAATTATGTTAATGATAAAGTGGGTGGAGGTGGGTGGTGATGAAGAGAGTATGTATTGCTAAGTGGCTTAACTTTTAATTCCCTTTCTTTTCTGGATATATGTCACACATGTAATATATGTAGCAACTCTAACTGCTTCATAATAAAGTTTTGTGTTTTAACAGAAGCAGTCTTTAGATTTCTTGAAGATCTTTCCTACTTATTTCTCCTGTGAAGAACTCCAGAAGGCACCTGTTATCTCTCTAGCTTTTATGTAAATGAAATTAAAAAGGGACTTGAGCATATATTATTGTCTCAAGTTAGTAAAATTTAGCAATTTTTAAAGTCATCCTGTTTAATGATTATTTTAGTTATAGATCCTATTGCTATTTGTTATTTTCTCTGCAATAGCAAGCTAGTCTGTTTTATTCTGTACATAGCTCTGTATCTGAAACCAAATTACTTCCTTGGTATAGTACTATATCATAGCACCTGAAATAAGATCAATGTTAGAAGAGGTCTGCTATCATAAATAAATAAATAAAATCACATCTCTCTTTCAAGAGCAGGCACTCAGACTGACTACAATGACTCTAATTTGTTGTTTGCTTTATTGTTGTCGTAGTGAAAGTTTTGTTGTCTGATGACAATATGCCTACTCATGTATTTATTGAACATAGGATTCTAGTCCACTTTCATCTTTATATAGTATTCTTTCCCAGGAAGGAGATCTTTTTTTTTATTCATACTACAGCTAGAGAATTTTTAGTTTTAATTTTATATGCATTAGCTTGTCTTATTTTGAAAAGTCCAACTATTACCTTACCTTTTAATTTCTATCATTAGGTTCATTTCAGCCAAACTACTGTGGATGTTAAGTAGTCCACAAAACCCTATAGGGCACACAAATTGCATAGAAGCTATTCTGCCAGGTGTTCAAGTGACCCTAGAAATTTCATGGGGAGTCATAAAGACCCTAAGAATTCCCTGGGCACTGAAAGCATGCTCAGCATTTCACTATACATACTAAAAGAAATGAGCTACTCAGCCTTGTGCAGGACCCAAAGTGGTAGGTGAAGAGCAGCACAGAGAAATCCTGCATCCCTGTCTTCTCCTCCAGTGAGACATGGAAACAAGGATTGGTGTGGGGAGGTGGCTTTGCTCCAGATTTCCCTTTCTGTGTGATAGTGTGCCAGCAAAGCAATTTAAGGTGGCAGGAGGGAAGCTGGTGCTTTCTCAGATATCTCCCTTCTTCTCCCCAATGAGCATTGATGCAAAGGAGGTTTTTCTGGGCTTATATTAAATTGAGAGAACCTATTAATAAAGTATTTTGCATGGTGTTCCCCTGTCACCAGCAGTAGTATTGTAGTAGCATAGGCCTCTGTCAGCGATCAGGGCCCTATTGTGCTGGACGCTGTACAAATATTGATAGAAGAACCACTCTTGCCCTGAAGCAAATACAACAGATATGAAAAATACAGGCTAAGTTAAACCAGCCCTGATGCATACTGTGCAAACCGATCAACCTGCTAATTCTCTTCTGACATGCATTGTGCCATGTCATAGTGTATCTAACCTAGATTGTAAAATGGGACCAAGTCTCCTTCAATATTTAAAACCCTAGAAACACCTATGTCACTATAATAGACACTTCAGCAATAATGACTCCTAACTGTTACCTTAACCCTAACAGGCATCCTTTTTTCTTTGTGGCACTCAACAAACTTTCTTTGTTGGATTATCCTTTGTACAATCCGGAGGGATTTGAAGTCTCTCTACTGGTTTTAGTCTGGTTCCTCCATTTTAACCCAGATCTCGCTGGGGCATCCCCTGTCAGAATTACACCATACACATTTTTTTTGAAAGAAAAATTGAACAAACAATAACGAGCATACAATATTGTACTTGTGTGGCTCCAATATACTGTTATTACAGTACCATTCCATCAACCTTGCTATCTTCCTTTAAGTTCCTCCTCAGAATTTAGTACTTTATTCTAGCCTTACACTACTAATTATCCACCCATATTCTCATGCCTCAACTCATGCTAATTTAGTTCACATTAAAATATACCCATATCCCACCGTAGAACCAACATGGTGTGTACTAAACATCTGTTCAATCAGTTGCTTTTATACTTGCATACCTTAGGTCTATATTTCATCTGCTTAGGCTCTGGATCTTCATTCTATCCATACAAGTAGATGTATCTGTGTATGGAGGTGCAGAATCAGGGAGTTAGATTGTAATTTCCACTCTGAGGGACATGGAGATGAATTTAACTGAGTCAAAGGAACTCTCAGTTGAGAATGGGTAATTGACATACCAAAGGACAGGAAGAAAGGAGGTAAACCAGAAAAGCAGTTAACAAAAGGGTTTAGGAAGATATAGATTAAAGTTGTGTAATCTGGTATACTTGGGTAAGCATCTACTTATTCTGTAAGGGACCAGGTTGTAGGCGGTCTGACCTAGCGATTACAGTGAAGTCTGTCCACCAGGGATGAGAGTGAGCAGGCAGGAGCTGGAGGAATTGCCTCTGCATTGCCTCCTGGTAGCACTGTGGGGAATACCAGCTGTCCCAGGCACTGCAGACCCAGATTCTAGCCCCCAGGTCCTTAAATCTTCTGCTTATGCCCTCTTATTTGTTTCCCTTCTGAAACCTTCTCTTTTGGCCTCTAAGCCTTGTCTTTCACACTGAATACCTTATATCTTGCTGCATCTTCAAGGGCTGTAGGAAAAAAACATTGTATTGTATTTTTGGGAAATACTATATGACCCTATAATTAATAATAATAGCTAGTTTTTATATAGCAGTTTTCATCAGTCAATCTCAAAGTGTTTCGCAAAAGAGGTTAGCATCATTGTCCCTATTTTACAGATCGGGAAACTGAGGCACAGAGCAAAAGTGATTTGCCCAAGAGCAACCAGCAGCTGAGCTGGAAATAGAATCAGAGCCTCCTAAGTCCCAGTCCAGTGATCTGTCCACTAGGCCACACTGTCTAATACATACTGTGCATAAAAACCATCATCAGCTTGGGAACTGACTGATTTTTTGAACGATTAATTGTTCAACTTCAATGTTCTAATAAGGTCAATCATTTTAAAATGGAATGTCCCAATTTGCTTTAAAGAATTGCTTGGCACCATCACTAAAAATTCTTTCTATGCCAGGTTCCAACTTTTTACCACTAGCCATTTTGTTGTTAGTTCTGTTCAGAAATGGTTGCAAGATGCTTTAATAATGAAAGAAGGTGTTTTTCACTCTCCTCTCATGCAAAAATGGCTGAAGCATTTTTACTCACATTGTCCAGATAAATTTATTTTTCGGCAGAGACCATTCCTGGAAAATTTCAGCCTAATACATGAAAGTTTCAAAATGCTTTTAGCAACTGAAAATAGGATTATATTCTAGTGTGACCTATGCTGTTTCTAGTTTTGGCATTATAATCCTAATGCTTGCTGGTTAACTCTTAAAGTCAGAAGACCCAGGGCTGTGGATCTCTTACAGAACTTTAACTGAAGCATATTATACAACTGGATTAATAAAAGGAAAATATCTGTTCACATGTTCCTGAGTCCATCACACATTCCATCTAAAAACCAACTTGCAGTTTTCCAGTGATCCATGATACTGAACTCATGATACCGATTTGAACATTCCTCATTCAAACCAAGCTCCTACTGACCTCATTTGGAGATTTGGATATGCAAGGAACACAGGACCCCAAGCCCTATGTGGTTATAAACTTCCAAAAATTGGGGTCTGCCATGGACACGGTGACAAGATCATTAATTATTGCGCACAAAAAGTGATGGTCTAGTAATTCCCTGCCTGTTACTAATCTTGCAGGGTTGACAGCTATTTGCACACAGGGGTTTGTCAGGGCCAGTTGTTGTAATGTAATGTTTTGATCTCTGTTAGTTTTAAATGGTATTACATTTTATTAAATGATGCGAACTTGCACAGTATCAATTTTGTTCCATATTATCACACAATAATATGCATGAAAACTGTCTGTTTAGATATGAAAAAACTACAAACATTAATGAATTTTGAAAATGATGTATAAATTGCAAAATCAGTGACCTTGCCCAACTGACTTATATGGGCAAAAGCACTCATACTCTGAGGTGTGTGCTCTGTTTGCCTTGAGCTTCAGAACACTGGTATTATCACAAATGTAGCGGGGCAACTGGCTTTTCCCTATGCAACTGTGAAACACACTAGTGTAGTTCAGAAAAAGATAAATTGTAGCAACCTCATTTGCTGCAAGAGTGTATATAAGCAGAAGAGGAGAGGTGAGATGCTGGCACATATAAGCATGCTATATATTCCCCTTGAAGTCAGCTTGTTTCTTTTGATTTCAATGTACTATCATTTTTAGTTTCACATTGCTGTGAAAAAATAAAAAAACTCAAAGAGTAGCAATATGATCAGAAATAAAAATCATATGCCTTCCATTGGTATTTTAAGAAACCAATCTTAGCTTCCGTTTTTAGCAGTCAGTAATACCACATTGTTAGTTTCTGGGGAATAAACGTGCTGTGACTGCCACTGAATACTGGTTACTGCAGTACATTTTATCAGTCTTAGCAGACCATGCATGCTGAGTGGAGAATGCGTACAGTAGAACACATTAATCAAATAAACATCAACACTGTTGATGCAAAGCACAAAAAAGGAACTAACTCAAAAAAAGTATTGATTTCCCCCCCCCACACACACCCCTTTTGCTTTCTTTGTCTGTTTGCACAGCTGATGGTGGCTCCTCATTCCACTACTGAAGTACCTGTTCAGTTCTGTCCTTCTGCCCTGGGAAGAGCCAATCACACAGCATCCGTCACCTTTACATGCTCACAGGTATGATGCTATATTTGGTGTCCAAAGCACTGTGAAATCAGATTAATACAATATTTTCCAATATAGTTATAAATAAAGGTTTCATTCCAAAGGACAATTTAAAATCAAATTTTTGGATCCTTAATCATGCAGCCAGTGCAAAAATAATCGACTTAAATGCACGTGGTGAATATTTTGTTTTAACCTTAGCTTTGCTCAGCTTTCAGCATTATCTACAATATTAGATTGAATTAATGCTGCTGGTTGATGTGCAGGGAATAGAATATGTATTAGTGTTCCTTAATTTGCTTTGTAATTAGCAGGTTATCCTAAATTATTCATTATTCCTACTCTGAAATTAACGTAATATTTGCTTTTGTAAAATATCATAAATAAACCCTACTTATTAATGTTTATTTTAATTTGAAATACTCGTGTATTTGAAAGAATCGTCATCCGTTGATTTAATCTGAAACTAATCTTCTTTACATTTAATGTGTTAAAAATTTTAGCATTTTTTCTGTGTGTTTCCTGAAGCTTTAAAGAGCAGCAACTAAATGAGGAAGCATGAGTCATCTCCTTGACCTACTAGCTTACTAAAAATTACAACTGGAGACAAGGAGCAGAACTGATATTATGACACAAGTGCCATAATGTCAGCACATGAGTTGTGGTTGAGTGAAATGTTTGCTTTCCAAATGTATGTAATTTCCTCTCTTTATTCTTGTTGGGCTGTCAAATATCCTAATGGGCTGTTGACTTGAAAATTACCACAGTTGAATGCTTGGGAAATATGTCTAGTATGATTCTCAGAAATACACCAAAAGCAGAATTTGTCTCTTCTACAAGAAAAAAGGAGCAAGAAAGTGATATAGCCTATTTTTTTCTGATATCAGAATGTCTACCAGACAGATTACCTGTAGGTGGTGGTTGCAAAGTATGCATTTTTCGAGTCCCCCTCCTCTTTAATATTTATTAAGAGTAAAAGCAAGGAGACAGCATTTCTGGTATAAGTGGTACATAACCAAGGACAGTTCAAGAGGATAAAATGCCATTATCTTGTCTGAATCCCAGTAGCTCACAGAACTCTGGTCTATACATTAAAAGTTTAATTCTTCATCAGATACAGAAGCAATAAAGAAAGTAAATAATTCACTTATACCTTTCAGGAACAAATTGAGCCCTGACACTTGATTTTTCTCATCCAATGCATCTCCTTTCAAATAATGGCAAATCTCCAAGTTTTTATCTGCAGCTGAACTTTAATCAATATCTCATCCTTTCAGTTGCTTTGTCCAGACCCTCTCAACCTTTTCAATTTGTTGCTCTTACCTTTGTGATTTTTTCAATGCCCTTTTCATCCCTGAACCATATGGATCTTTTTTTTTTTATTCTGTTCACTTTCACTACTACAATCCTTACTAAATTGATGCCAGACAATTCCAGAGTGCTAATTATTACATTAAAAAGATAGGTATTTGCACAATTCTAAGATGATTGTTTTTTAATATCTGAAGCCTGGAACATTTAACCTAACAAAAATTGCAATGATTTTCTTTTCTTGATTTCACTGATTAAATGCATCTTAACTGACACTGTAAACTATCTCATAGCTGAGCTGACTAATCTAAAGTCAACTAAGGACAGTACTTATAGGATAAATCTTAACTTCTTTGATTCTGCCTCTTTGCTGAATTGACAGAAACTTCTATGGGCTATTATCTACTTCATTTGTTTCTGGTTTGGAGTTGTGTGAAGAGTTCTTCACAATAAGAATCCGAGTATAAGTTCTAATCACTTTACTGTAGCTTTTTAAACCTGAAATTAGCTTTGTTGAGATAACACAACTGAAATGCCAGCTTTAATATAATGCATGCCCAGAATGTTAATATATTTCTATCATCTTGTTCTCCTAGCATTCCAGCAACATCCATAGGTAATGGAGTGAGGCTAATAGTACTAAGCAGTATAGGAGAGAAGCAGGGCTTTGCAGTAGATCTTGTCAAATATTCTTTGCTTAGGGTTCTTTTTAGTTCTTCCCTCATGATATGCTGCATTGGGCTGCATATTCTTCATCTGCATCCTGCTAGGTTTTAGTAGATCCCAATAGCTTTTTCACATGCAGCCCAGACCTTCTCTTTTAACTGTATATTTTTTTGGTCTAAATTTTTTACAAAATTGGCCTCTAATTTTGGATGCCTCAATGTTTTGGCTGCCCAATTTGAAACACTTTGAGGATGTTTTCTTCGGAGGGGGCTCAGCACTTCAGAAAATCAGGCCTAAAGTGTCTCCAGTTGGATACACAAAAATAGAGGCAACCAAAAATCTGTGAAAATTTAGCCCTTTTCCTTCTGTGACAGCATGGCTTTATCTTAAAACATTTCAACTTCAGTGAACCAAATTGCAAAAAATAGGACTCACACAGGAAACTGATTTATTTTCTGTCAGATAATTCTTTATTAACAGCTAGCTTTATAGGCTACTTCCTCTATACAGCTGCATTAAAAAGTACCTTCTTTATTAATTGTTTAAGTAAGCTGGGATATACATACTATGATAGCTAGTTTATCAGGCCTGGATTCACAGTAGAGCAGGGTATCAATTACAATAGGTAGTTTACCAGGTGGGATTCACATAAGAGTTGGGATAAACCAGTTGGGAAATGGTCAAACGCATAGATTTTAAGGCCAAAAGTTACTATTAGATAGTTTGACCTCCTCCATAACGTAAGCAAGAATTTCATCCAGTTACCCCAGCACTGAGCCCAATAAGTTGTTTGACTGAAGCATACCTTCTAGAAAGGTATCCAATCTTGATTTGAAGACATCAGGATTATGAAGAATCCACTCTTTCCCGTAGTAGTTTGTTCTAGTAGTTAATCACCCTCACTGTTAAAAATCTGTAACTTATTTCTAGTTTGAATTAGTGTATTTCTAACTTTGAGCCATTGGTTCTTCTTATGTCTTTTTCTGTTAGATTAAAGACTCTTTTAGTACTTGGTATTTTCTCCCTGGGAAGGCACTTATTGTCATAGTTCGGAGCAATCTGTATTTTCTCTCAGTGATCTGGCAAGGGCACCCACTCTCAGGCTTCCAGCTCCCCATTTGGGTGGAGACCTCCATCTCACTTTCTTCTCATCAGGGTTATAGCCAGGCTGAACAGTTCCCCGCTTTCACTGTGTTGCCCCTAACAAAGACACTCTGCCTACTCAGACCTGCTTGCTTTCTCTTCAGAAACGAATAAGAGCTATTGCTACATATATAGCAAAAACAACAAGAATCCTGTAGCACTTTAAAGCTAACAAATTTAATTTCTGCAGGCATAAGCTTTCTCCCTAACTCTTTTTAGAATAATGGGAGTTATGCCTTGGATAGGAAAGGGGATTTATATCCCTTACTAAAGTGAAAACAAAAATCAATTTTAATATTTTAATTTATTTAACTATTTATGTTTGCCGCATCTATATAAAGATCTAATCCTTTTTTGAATCCTAATAACCTCTTGGTCCCAGTGATTATGTGTGACATTGGGTTCCAATGTATATCTTCTACAAAATAGCTTTCTTTTAATAAATTTTAAATGTGTTTCTTTTTCAATTTAATTGAATGTCCCTTTGCTTATATAAAGTATAAATAAGGGCTTTCAACATAACTTCTTTCTATATTTTATGTATCTCTCATACATTCAGCCACTTCATTCTTAAATTCCTTCAGGACTCCTGGATGTATACCATCCAGTCCTGTTACTATTTAATTCATCATTTTGTCTAAGGGCCTTTGTACACCTTAATTATTATCTCAGTGCTCAATCTTATTACATACAAAGAATAGGTGTGGAGCAGGTATCTCCCATCACATCCTATGAAGTGAAGACTGATGCAAATAGATCATTTACCTGCAATGTCTTTATCCTTAATTGCTCCTTTGACTCCTTCTTCTCTTAGTCTCCCTGCTATTGATGTATTTAATACATTTCATATTTGTTGTTATGTGTGTATCTCTTTGTTCTTTAAAATCCTTTCTGACGTTTAGTGTCACAGTGTTGGTTTTTTATGTGGTTCTTCTATTATCCCTTATATATGTTATCTGTATTCATCCTCTGGACTTTTTGACACTATATACACAATGTGTAATGTAGACCATTATGATTAGAATAGGATAAAATCTGAGGGAAAAGGGAGAAAAAATTTTTAAAAGTTGGACATTTCTTCCACAATGAGTATACAATCAGAGCAACAGAAAATAAGAAACAAGTGAGCTGCAGTAAGGTGTGCAATACGGGGACAGCTTTTCCTCCCCCCTAATATCAACATTTTCCTTTTCTCTACAGCTTAATGAGTGGATATTTCATCTATCTGGGGTTGGCCTTATCCCTCAACCAATGGAACCAGCTAGCATAAGTACTTGTGTTGGTCGTCATTCTTCCATCATCATATCCTTCAAAAATCCTACCACTGAAAATATACTGGTAGATGTGCTATTAAGAGGTACAAAATCTTGCTTTAATAACATGTGTTTGATTGCATTAAAAATGTCAATGGAATAGAGAAATGGTTAATAGTTTGCAAATTTCATGAAATGACACAAAAAAAATATATGCAAGCGTTTCCTTGATATTCATTGTGACAATACTTGGTACTGGTAACATGGCTTGGTTGTAGTATTACTTAATAGTGTTCTTAAAGGTTTTCTCATCAGAAATAGGTACAAGTCCAGAGCATGTGTGCACATACACAAACAAAAGTCTTGATCTCAGGCTAAACGAGGAATGTACAGATTTTGTAATACTGAAGACTTCATAGACCTCATGCTTGAAGTATGGATTGCATTTTAATATGGATAAATGTAAATGTATGCATCTAGGAACAATTAATTTAGGTTATGCTTGCAGAATAGGCGCCTCTATGCTGGGAAACAGTGACTCTGAAAAAAGATTTGGGGGATGTGGTAGATAATCAGCTGAATGTGAGCGCCCAGTGTGACGTTGTGGCTAAAAGAGCTAATGTGATCCTGGAATTCATAAACAGGGAAATCTTGAGTAGGGTCAGAGGGGGTATTTTATCTCTGTATTTGGCATTGGTGCAACTGCTGCTGGCATACTGTGTGTAGTTCTGGTGCCCACAATTCAAGAAGGATGCTGATAAAATGGAGAGGGTTTAGAGAAGAGCCAAGAGACTGATTATAAATTATTAGAAAACATGATTTAGAGCCAATAGACTCAAAGAGCTCAGTTTATTTCAATTAGCAAAGAGAAGGCTAAGGGATGACTTGATCACAGGCCATAAGTATATACAGGGGGAGCAAATATTTAATCATGGGCTCTTCAATTTTGCAGAGAAAGGTACAACATAATCCAGTGGCTGGAAGATGAAGCTAGACAATTCAGACAGGAAATAAGATGTAAATTTTTAACAGTGAGAGTAATTAACCATTACAAAAATTGTCCAAGGATTGTCCATCAATGACATCTTCTAGATCAAGATTGGATGTTTTTCTAAAAGATGTTCTCTAAGGCCTGTGTTATACAGGAGGTCAGACTAGATAATCACAATGGTCCCTTCTGGACTTGGAATCTAGGAATTCAGCTATAATACTGTTCAGGCAAGAACAGTGCTGAAGGCTTATTGAGATTAGTCATTAATTATGTCATCTTGAAATTTAGTATTCATCTAAATGGCATTTTAATATATTTGATAGTTTAAGTCACTTAGCAAATGGAAGTTTTAAAGACAGGTTGTAGCCAACTCAATAAATAGGGGAGTAATGCAAACTAAATCTCTGTGATGGCTGATTTCTTGTCATAATGATAGTAGACATCTGACCCTTTCAGTTTCAGATGTGAAATTCAGTTGTCACCTACAAATAAATCATTCAGAGATTGGAGAAAACAAGATAGCTAATTTTAAATACATCCTGCAGTGAAACTTCTCAACATATCAGCACAGAAAAGCAAACTGGTATGAGGAAAATAGAGATATTGAAAAAACATAATTTGCATACAAGTGCTAGATTTGAAATCTTTATTTTGGCTAAAGTTAAATTCTTCTGTGTTAGTTTTGCATACTACATCTCAGCTTCTTAAATTAAGTGTTCTGTGATCATGCTGAACAATGAGCTCAGAACTTAGTTGGATTAAACAACAGTTGAGGTATATGCAAACACACGTGTGACAAGGTGTTTGTACCCCACCCCAGCAATAATGTAATAGTATTTTTCAAGAGGAGGAAGGAACTAGTCTTCTTGTAAGGGAGGAAAAATACCTGACCTACCTGAAAGGGAGTGTATGAGCTGTGGGTCCTGGAGGGAGTGGCTGACAGCTGGACCTCATTAGGTCCTCATTGGAACCTAGATCTCCCACCTCCCAGGTAGGTACCCTAACCACCAGGCTACAGAGTCATATGTTATCTCTCCCCTGGGCCCTGTCCCTTTGCTCCAATCACTCACTATTTATCCACAGTAGAAAAACTTCAACAGAAGAGATTGAGGGAGCCCCACATCAGAATAGCCCAGAGCCCATTGATTAGAGTACGCACCTGCGAGGAGGGAGACTCTTGTTCAAATCATTTGTCCTACTCACGAAGAGTGGAGAATTGAACCTGCATCTCCCACATGAACACTCTAAGCACTCGGCAAAGAGTTACAAGGTCACTGCCTACTGTTTTGTGTAGAGCGAGGCAGGTGCCTCTCTCATTCCCTCAAGAAACTACTTCAGCACCTAAACTTTTTGACTTCAGGAGATGGGTTTCCATTTGTGGCTAGCTAGCAGAGATAGATGCTTCCCTGCAGCCTGGAGTTAGACATCTTTCTCTATGAAAGGGGTCGGATTTAGGATACACCTCTCTAGCTGGCATCTCTCATTAGCTAGTTTAAGCGGCTCCCCACCTAGCATATACTGGCTTTTGTGATCCCGTTCTTAGGCATCTGTCTTGCCCCATTAATTGTATAGGGATTTAGGTGTTTAAGTCAGGTTTGTGGATTGAAATGTTGCTCCTGTTATTTTTTCTAAGTGCCTAAAAGCTAGGTGCCATGATGTTCAGCATTACAATGCCTAAGTACCCTTGTGGATTCAGGCCTTGAGTTTTAGGAGAAATGAACTCTTGCCAGACCTTGCTCCAAACGGGCCTTAGCCATCAGGGAGTATGGTCCAGAATCAAACTGTTTTCCCCTTCAGTAATCTGCTATTCTCACCTCTATAATCCTCCTAATCTCCTCTTTGGCCCAGTGTCCAGTTCCCACCCCATCTCTGGCTCAGATTCCTCCTCAGTCTCTTGATTTCCCCCCACACACAAACACACGCACACGCACCCCCACCCACCACCTACCTGCCTACTTTCCCAACAGGGAGCTTCCAGTTAAACTTGATCTATCCCATCCCTACACTTCATAATTTTGCCTTCAATTTTTCCAGCCCCATAATCAGGCTGGGATCTTGCTACTTCAGTTCTGTTAGCATCTTCCATCTGGGTAGAAATTCTATATAGGGAGAGAAGAAATCATCTCCTTTTGAATGGGAAACTCTCAAGGCCCCCACATGGGGAGTGGGGAAGGGTACACTTTACTGGGGTCTGGAGGCCTTTGGTGGCCTGGCCCAAGCTGCAACCCCCATTACCATAAGGAAAAAATGTTCATGGCTCATGAGATTGTATGTATGGGATGAGGGATTGTGGTATGTGTGTGAGAGGGGACCCGTGTTACAAGATTTTACTGGGCCCGAAAAAATTATGCTTGGGCCCTGGAGACTCCACTCCTGGTGCAGTGCCTGGCAAAGAGAACTCTTTTGTCTTGATTGAGTGTTTTTCGTTCTGGACCTTAAAGCACTTTGACTCAGTTGAACAGAGTTTCCAATGTTTAATCGTTGTTGTGAGTTCATTCACCACTGAGGTGAAATGCAGCTCTATTTTTGAGATAGCACACCATTTCTTGTCTTTGCTTATTTTTTTCCTTTCCTCCTGGAAGTGAAAGCCTGTGGACTCTATCAACTGATGATGTAGCCAGTTGAAACCATTGGACCTCATTTCACATGTACACTCCAAAGCCCTTTGAACTGTTATGTATATTGAATCCATTTCCTAGAAAAGAATTTTAAAACATTATCATGGTATACACATTTTCTTAAAAGAACCCCCTATCCTTGGTGTAACTGTACTACTTGGTGAATTTGTGTGTGCACATTTAACATTAAATCAAATTAATTTTGTTTTCTAATACATCTACATTTTCATCTACATTTTCTCTTCAGCTCTCTTTTCTCTTCATTCCCTCACTCACATTACGTTTATTCCAGTCTCCTCAGCACTTATGTGCCTAGTCTCATGCTTCCTTATCCTGCCCAATTCCTTCTTTATCTTCTCTTAGTAGTCTCCTGCTTCGTTTTTCCACCTTAGTATCCCTTATCTGCTGGTCTTCTGCTTTTACACTATCTGCCCTGCTTCCTCTTCCCTTCTCTTCACTTCTCTGAACTATCTCAGTGAGGAGGCTCCCAGTTCTATCCTCAGGCTTCAGTATCATTGGCAAATCTTTTCCTCTTGGAGGTCCAAGTATCCACTCTTCCTTCTCTTATAGTTGCAGTGGCTCAAGGCTTGCTCTTTCTCCTTTATAGCTGCTTACTGTAGGCATTCAGGCTCTTCCTTGACCCCTGAGTGCCTGTAGAGGCACTATAAAGGAGCACAGCCAGTCTACATAATCAGCCAGTAAATTGTGAATTACAGGTAGTATGCTGGCCACAGTTTGAAAATCCTGCTTCTTGAGGCAATGGATGTGTGTAGTAATCATGACATCATCTGGTTCTATTTGTACAGCATATTTTACACTACAGGTCAGTATTTCTTCTGATTTGCACAGCAACAAGAACAATTATAAGAAGCAAGCTGCAAGTCTTGCTAAGCATAACTATCGTACCAAATGGCACATTCAGTAGTATTAGAGTACCGAGATATTATTTGTAAAATGCTAGTCAAATACACTCTTCACAGAACTAACATGAGAACAAGCATTCATCTCCACCATACAGTCCCATCAGAAATCCTTTGCATAGCTTAAAATGGAAACCAAAGTCTACTGAATTGGGACTTTCTGAGGTACTGCCTTTAGTTCATAAAAAACTTATTGTTTAAATAGTTTAATGAGGCTACAACCTTCTTTTTAACTATAGAGCATTAGCTTGTTCCAAAGAGGTTCTCAGTAAAAGCTGGCGTAGACGTAAACTGTCTTAGAAAAACTCTAATCTTGGCTTTTGCACATTAGAAACAGTTTTTGCTGTCCATTTTTCCTTGGATTAATTACACATTAGTGGACCTGAAAGAATGAACTAACATACCTGTAGTCTTTTACAGTAGAACTATAAGGCCTTTTCTTTCAGGGATTAATCCTATAGAGCTCATGGTACAAAAGAAAACAATATAAACAACTCTAAAATCTGTCTTGAATTTATTTGTAAAACCTGGTTAATGGAGGAGATTAATTTCCTCAATGAATTACCACTCATGGCCTGAAAATGAAAAAAAGTCACTGTAGGATAACTAACCTATGTATCCACGCCTTCTTTAGAACAGCATTGTGCATGCTTTGGCTTGCATTCCTATTATACTCTTTTTGATAAAAAAGTGGCATTCTTTCGTTTGCACAGAAGCCTACTTCTCATATATTTTCAAAGGAAGAAATTTCTAGCTGTATAAGCAGTGTCATGAATATAGAACTGCAGTTTTTAATACATCAATAATTATGGCCCAGATCCTCATAGGTAACTAGGTGCCTACTTCAGTTGAAATCAATGGAAGCCAAGTGCCTAAATACTTTTGAGGAGGTGGGCATACATGTTCTGTAAAATATAATTTCCAGTATGGTGTCTAAATGTATATGAACTGTAATATTACTAAAATGCATTTGTCAGATGATGGCTGGCCCCTTTAAGGACAGTGGGTCCAAATCTCCTGTGACAGAACAGCTGGATCTGATTAGTAGGGCAGGGCAGCATCTCGGGCTACTAAAAGAAAAAAAGGAAAATAGGGAGAGCTCTACATACAGGTCCAAGTCAGTGAGCCAAAGACAGGGGTGAAGGTTTGCCTTCTGGCCTATCCCAGCCAGAGAATAGATGGCCCCCAGAGAATGGTGGGGCCTCTTCTGTGGAGAAAAGGACTCCATGTAGGAAGATTGGGAGTTTCTCCTTAAAGAGCAGGAAACACTCCAGTGAGAAAGGACTGTGGTAGCTGCTTGGCAAAAAACAAGCTAGGACAGAAGAAAAGCCCCAGGACTGGCTGAAGACACCAGAGGTGAATATGGATTGTGTGGATGGGACTTTGAAGACTGTTTGAGCTGCTTATATTAATAAATCAGCTCCAACCAAGGGTATTATTAACCTCCAGAAAGCCTCTAGTGCAGTTCTTGGAAGCCCTGAGGGAAAGACTGTGACAGAGTGCCTGCCACAAAAGGACGCTCAGGGATGAAGAAAAACTGTGACGGTATTCGGAGAAGGAAGTGGATAATATCTATAGATATACTAATTCAGATAATGCAATCTATATATCTTTTTCTTTTTGTAAGTATTCAGTGTAACTTATTGTAAGACATAAAAATACTTTTTCCAACCTAATTTTAATATTTTAAAATAATGCTTACTCTATAATGTTTTCTAAAAATGACATTCCTTATTTCATTTAGTTTTATGATAATAGAAACATTTAAAATGTAATGTCATAGAGACCAATTGGTGAGTCATCTTACAGATAAGGGTGCTATATTCTTTACATCTCTGGTGGGAAGAATAAAATTGAACAAATTAAGAGAACATAAGAGTTGCCATACTGGGTGAGATCGATGGTCCACCTAGCCCAGTATCCTGTCTCCAAAAGTAGCTAGTAGCAGAGCTGAAGGGTGTACAGAACAGGATAATTTTTGAGTGATCCACCCCTGTCTTCCACTCCCAGCTTCTGGAACTCAGAGGTTTAGGGGTGTTCCATGAATTTATCGCATTCTTTTTTTAATCCAGTTATACTTTTGGCCATCACAACATTCCAGGGCAATGAATTTCACCAGTTATTGTGTTGTGTGAAAACGTGCATTCTCTCATTTGTATTAAATCTGCCTATTAATTTCATCAGGTGATTCCTCTTTTTTGTTTTGTGTGAAAGAGTAAGCAGCTCCTTTTTTCCACACCATTCATGATTTTATAAACCTCAATCATATCCCCTTTAGTCATCTCTTTTGTAATATGTACAATCCTAATCCTTTTAGTCTCTTCTTGTATGGAAGCTGTTCTATACCCTTGATCATCTTTGCTGCCCTTCTCTGAACCTTTTCCAGTTCCACTACATTCTTTTTGAGATGGGGTGATCAGAACTGGATACATATTCAAGGTGTGGCACATCCTGGATTTATATATTGGCATTATGATATTTTCTGTCTTACTTTCTGTCCCTTTCTTAAAATGATAATGTTGTGCTGACCATTTTGACTACTGCTGTGCATTGAGCTGAAGTTTTCAAAGACCCATTCGTGGTGACTCCAAGATCTTTCTTGAGTGGTAACAGCTAATTTTAATCCCATCATTATATTTGTATAGTTGGGATTATTTTATTATGCCATGAAGGACCTTGTTAAAGGCTTTCTGAAAATCCAGGTACACTATATTGACTGGATGACCTTCATCCATGTTTCTTTACACCTTCAAAGAATTCAGATAGATTAGTGAGGCATGACTTCCCTTTACAAAAGCCATGTTGAGTCTTCCCCCAACAAATGATCTTTATCTATGTGTCTGATAATTCTGTTCTTTACTATAGTTTCTACCAATTTGCTCAGTACTGAGATTAGGTTTTGTAATTGCCAGGATCACCTCTGGACCGGGCACCCACATGAGGGGGAAAAAAGGTACATTTTACCAAGGCCCAGCCCAGACAGCAACCCCCTTTACCATAAAGAACATTTTTTTCATGGCTCATGAGATTGTATGTATGGGATGAGGGATTGTGGTATGTGTGGTGGGCCTGTTACAAGTTTGTACTGGGCCTGAAAAAATTATGCTTGGGCCCTGCCTTTGGAGCCCTTTTAAAAAATCATTGTTACATTTGCTAGCTTTCAGTCATCCAGTACAGAGGCTACGTGACAGGGTGTCATCCTGCTCCTGTCTTTTTACTAGCCACAAATAGTTTGGAGATCATCTTCTGCTCAAACATCAGGTGAAAGTTATTTACAGTGTTCTCCCCATCACCTTTTCAAACTTGTACAGCTCTGTATTTACAATAGCATACACTCCTTAGGTCATTCAACCAGAGGAGGGGGACAGACAGAACATAGCTTCCCCCTTGAGAGATTTTTCCTAGCTCTGACTCTCCAAAGCCTTCCAGTTTCTCCCTTCTGCCCCAGCACCTTCCTGTGCCTTTTCTCCTGCCTGGGCTAATGGGTAAATTAGCCTTGTATCCCGAATCTATCAACTAGACACAGCTTTGCCCTTCAGCTTTACTCAGGGTGATTTATCTGGTGATCCAGTGATCAGAATGCCGGTACAGCTGCTGTTGCCCAGCATTTATCACAGGCTGATTTCTGCAATAGGTTACATACTATAGTTAATAGTTCTGCAATTTCATATTTGAGTTACTTCAGCACTCTTGGGTGAATACCATCTGGTCCTGATGACTTATTACTGGTTAATATAGCAATGTGTTCTAAAACTTGTATTGACATATCAATGTAGAACAGTACTTCAGATTTGTCACTCAAAAAGAATAGGGTATCTCCCCAACATTAGTCTGAGCTTCTATTAAGGTGTTTTTAAATAGTCCCTATGCTGTTTGCAGGCATTTAACCCTTGTGACAGCTCCCAACCCCTTAACCCATCTAATAAACATGCTCATTTTTGTGTAGTGCCCCTTTTAGAAGTTAAATGTTATTGTGGCAGTGTTTGTTTTGATATTCTCACCCTCCCCTACAAAAATGTTAAATTGAATTACATTATGGTCACTATTACCGAGGGGTTCAGCTGTAATTACCTCTTGGACCAGATCCTGTGCTCCAGTTAGGACTAAATCAAGAATTTCCTTCCCCTTTGTTGATTCCAGAGTTAGCTGTTCCAAGAAGCAGCCATTTATGATGTCTAGAAATTTTATCACTGCATCATGCCCTGAGGTCAGGTGACATTTACTTAGTTAATATGAAAATAGTTGAAGTCATTGCTCTTCCTGCTTTTATAGCCTCGCCAACCTCCCTTGGTGTTTCACAATCACTGTCACCCTCCTGGTTCAGGTGCTCAGTACCATATTTCTACTGCTATACTTTTTGTATTCAAGCATGGAATTTCTGTCCATAACGATTCTATGGTAGTTTGTTTCATTTGAGATTTTTACCTTATTTGACTCTATGCTTTCCTTAATATATAATGCCACTCCCCCACCGGCACAACCTACTTTCATTACTATATATAATATACCCTGGTATTACCATGTCCCATTGATTATCCTCATTCCATCAAGTTTCCGTGATGCCTATTATATCAATATCCTCATTTAATGCTAGGCACTCTAGTTCACCAATCTTAGTTTTTAGCATAAGTACCATTGCCATAGCAACAAAAGTTCCCATAAAGACCTTATTGCAAAATAACATTAGGCTTGCTTAATCAGCTTTTGTTCCCTGGCTAGCCTGACTCTTCTGAGGTTCCTGTTTTTATCTGGCTTCCTGAGTCTCAGGCGACATTTAGTGATTTGCTGCACCTGTTCTTGGAGTAGGAGTTGGTTAAATCTATCTCATTTACAGAGAAAAATCACCCTGTCAGAACAGGTAGATTTAATTCCCCCCACCTCCCGAATACTGTAATGTTAACCTTTGCTCTTCGTTTAAGTATTATAGTCGTTATGTAGCTGAATCGTTTTATTATTCACAATTGCTTTAGGATAATGAAAATTAAAGCATTAAAAATAGAAGGCTGTTTCTGTTCTAATTAAAAATATTTCTTTGCTCGCAATGACCCTGATCTTGCAAATATTTAAGTATGTTTAATTTTACTCAGGTGAGTAGTCCTATTGACTTCGTTGTGTCTACTTATGTGAATGTATTTACACACACACGTAAGTGTTTGCAAGACTGAGACCAATATACTGTCATATACTGAATGTGTAATATGGTACCAAATTCAGCCCTCAGAAATGCACATCCAATTATTGATTTCAGCGGCAGCTGTTCATGCATATCTGATGATAGAACTCAGTCAATGATATGCTGAACATTAGGGTCACTTGGTATAGATGCAGTATATGTAATTTCAGAGAGAATGATAAACTATTTGAAGTATGGTCAGAGGTTCTGAGTTGCAATCTTTAATACAGAACCAGTGACCTTTTAATTACTAATCACAGGTAATGTGTGCACTTGTGAAAAAAGAATCTTCCTTAAAAAGAAAGTAGAGACTTTAGTCTCTACATTTCTCTTTAAATAGTTTTCATTCTCAAATATACTTTTTCAAACCTCTCACAAAAGATTTTGAGAACGTGCAGCAGTGTAACTAGGTTGATGGTAATAGTGATGTCACTGGCCATGGTGATAAAGACAGCAGTCTTAGAACTGTAAAAGAAAATGGGCCATAGACAAAATGCAAATATGCAAATTCACCCTAAATATTTTTACTAACACAGAATACAGTGCTTCCCAGGAAATAAGCTGCTTCTTTACTTGGCACGAAAGCTTTGATGGATCCAGACAAAAATAAAATAATAATAAACCATTATTCAAATAAATACCACCAATCCTGTACTGTCTTTTGTTTTTCAAGGCCCTTGAATTCTTTTGTGAGCTGTAAGAGTGTGTTGAGAATCCTTTTAGGCAGTTAGCTGGTCAAGGGATGGCAAGCCAGTACCACTCCATTATTAACTGCAGCCTCGCTAAACTTGAAAAAGTGGATGTAGCCGTCATAGGCGAGTTCCTGCACACAAAGACCCAGATCCTGAGTAGTAGTGAAGCAATATTCTGCACAGCTAAGTAAAAGAGGAAGCACACGATTCTGTGACCATCTAGTCTTCTGGTTCAATTTAAGGTCTTATGTTGTGCTGGCTTCCTATGACCCCAGCACCCAAGTGCTGATGGGTGTTGCTAGGCCATAAAGAAAGTGTTGCCACACCTCTTTCCCTTGGCTGTGTCCCCTATATTAGCTGGAAGGAAAATAGGTGACTTATGAGCTGCTATAGTGGTGCTCTCTCACCCCAGGGTAGGACTTACTGGACCTTAGTGTGCGAGTAAGAATATGTGCACATCCTAGTAAGTGCTGCATGCGTGTGCCCATAGTCAGCACGTAGCTAAACTACACCATACTCTTAATTTTTCATTGCAATTCCACCCAAATAGCCCCCCCAATCATTTTTGTTGCTCTTCAGTGAATGCCAACCAATTTCTCTGTCTCATTCTGATAACAAGGTGCCCAGAACTGAGCACTATTCCTGTATAGTCACTCCACTGACTTCCCTATCCCATGATGTGATGGATCTAAATTTTATTTTAATCTGATTTAAACTGAAGTGCCTATCTTGACTTTCGGAGCTCCTAAAACAATGAAGATATACAATTAGAAAAATACAAATGAGTCAGGAATGTCCCTACAAAACCACAACACTATTCACCATTAATAATAACCCTACTTCTGGGGTTACTTAAATACAAATATTTTAGATACAAAGGTCTGAGTTTGAGGTGGGGGTTGTTTTGGTTTTGGGTTTTTTGTTTGTTTGTTTTTGTTTTTGGTACATAGACAAATTTATGTATTAAAATGAATGGTTTCATGACTTTTAGTATCATATCAAGTAATAAAACCACCTGAATAATCACTAAGAGTTAAGTCCTCATTTTTGTAGCCATTAGAATGATGGCCACTGGTTCCACTGTTCCTTTAAGTGTTTTATTTTCCTGAAAAATATTAATCCCAAGGGAGAAATGACTGTGCTATCTGACAGTCAAAAACAAAAACATGGGTCTTTAAATAAATGTCTTATTTAATAGGAATAAATTGTAGTTTACAGTAATAGGCTGCCCATGTAAAAGCACACATTTTAACACTGAAGCCTTCCAGGTAATATATTAGCTATAAAGTATATTACCTTTTAAGTATAACTTTATTTAGTGGACATACGGCTGCAGTGGGCTAATCACACTCATTGCCAGTATTAGCAGGAGAACAATACAGGGGCAGAACACAACTACATGGGGAAACTAAGAGAAAGTAGCAAGTCAGCTGGCAGGAAGAATTGTTTGATTGATTGTGACCTTTACAAATTGTGTTTCAAAACATGTAACACTTCTTAAAAGAATTCAACATGGAAAAGAGGACATAGAAGATCTAAGTTAGAGATGTATGAGCTTTGAACGTGAAAACTCACTGAATTGACTAGTGTAACTATTTTAGATAATGTGTTAGAGGCTTTGGTTGACAAACATCATAGATGGTTCAGTGCTGCATTTCTTCTGGTTCAGTCTATCGCTATTTTATATCGACCAGACTGACACAGGATAGAAGGCTGGTCATTTTCATTCTCAAGTTTTACCGAAACAAGAACATTTATCAGCACAATTTCTATACTTGTGAATTTTAAATGACACTGCTGCTCTAGCATTTTTCAATTTTTTTGGTCTGTACAGAAAGTGAAACCATAAAACTTTTATATGTGCCAGGGACGAAATCCGGGCTCCACTGAAGTCAGTGGGATATTTGTGTTGAATTCAATGGGCCCAACATTCCACCCCCATTTTCTATACATAACAAGGGCCTGATTGTACAATTTCTATTTACATAAATACTCCCATCACAGCTTTGTCTGTATTAGGTTATTTGAGCCCTTGGTGGCTGGTCACTGTTGTAGCTATAGACCAGTGGAAAACCTCTACCATAGACAGATTTGGCTACCATTTGCACTGATTCAGATGTTTCACTCTGGGGTAAATTGTACCGGTGCACACAATAATACTAATACCAGACAACCAATGACTGAAATCTCATGTTAGGCAAGTGCTCAGTAATGTAAGGATTACATGATCTGGTCCCAAATATAGGCAATGACACCAATATTTGTATTGTAATTAAAATGGATAATTTTCATGAATTGAATTGGATTGAATATTTCCAAGTTTCAGGAAAAAATGCTCTAGTGTTTACAAGAAATCTACCCAAATGACTAAAGAGCTGTGCACAAATAAAAGATTCAAGTCTCTTTGGCAATTAGTAATCCCCTGACGATGATAACTGGCTCATCTTTGGGATCTAGCATTATCTATTTGTGTATTTATCTTAAATAAAACTGATCTCCTGTACCATTATTTGAGATGGTATTTAGCTAGGGCTTGTTCACAGTCATGTTAAAATAGTTGGCGCATACTGTGGATTACTAAAGCTAACAGTATTTTCAAGACAGAAGTGTACACACAATAGTTCAGTCACCTCATTTCCATGCAGAACTTGCCACTGGCTTTAGATATGTTTTCAGATTGCTCTTATTACTTGTGTGTCCCCTTTATTAACTTATTTAACTGAATGAAATAGTGAATTCATAGAGGAAATCTGACCTAAAGATTAGTTTACCTACAGTAAAAATATAACTTCACTTCACCTCTTGACGTCTTTTTGTGTTTACGTGCGGATGGAACATGATTCTTTGCCATGCTTGCTGGTTCATAGGAAGGATTTGTAGGCCTTGGAGTTCCAGTCATTTTCTCTTAAAACTTCTCTTGACACAGTCTTATCATTGTATCCCTAGTGTTGCATATCCTTTCTTGCTGTCTTCTTCCCATGCTTTCTTTGCTGGTCGTTCTTCTCTGATTTATATCACATGTCTAGCCTACCTCAAATGTGCACTTTCCAACTTATCTATCACTATTATATTTCTTACAATAAAAATATATTGGAAATAAACATCACAGTATGTTTGTACCCCGGTATTGGCCTAAATTAACACAGATGTAAAGAAATTCATTATTTTTTCATATCAACTTAGAGAGTGGTTAATTGATTTAAAAATGCTGAGATTAGTTTGTGTTGTTTTTGGAGTAATTGTGACCATAATGTTAACCACAAATTAAAATAATAAAATACAACGTAAGTGTGGTTATGATAAGATACGCACACAGCTGGGACCTCAGGAGGCCTCACCCAGTGCTTTTAATTTCACATGGTGTAATTAGTTTACAATAACCATATCCCCAGAGGTTCGTTGAACAGTTTTGTGAAAAATAACTTGAGTGTTCAATAAATATTTATGTGAAGGTTATTGTGAGTGCTGCAAAATCCTGATCACAGCAAGAATGCTTCAAATGAGAGAAACTTGCTGTAATCAGTTAAATGCATTAGAAACTTGGGAAAACAATTAGGAGCCTCCTCCAGGCTAATCGGTTTTACAGAGCAAAGTTACAAAATAGTCTGTCCCTTCCATTGCAGTATATGGATGTAATAAAGATGGCTTGCCATGCCATTAGCTTGACATTGTATTTAAAAAAAGCATACACATTTTTCCCACCCATCCTGCTTTGCATATCCTGAAAGTAGCCTCCCTGTGCTCTTAGAAACCCTCTGGGGACTATGATTCTCTCCACACCAAGCTGCTGGGATCAGATCAGTTACTGAGGGTTGAAATTCAACTCTGGGGGTGAAAGAGGTTTAAGGATTATTTCTTTGCATGGACCTGTCCCTGACTCCTAATTGCCAGGAGCAGGGTTTTTCTACTTCTTGATGGATCTTGCCCACATCACAGTTATGCGAGTTGGAACCCCCATTCATTTCACTACCCCAGTCTGGATATCAACGATCAGTCCAGACACGGATGACTTCTTCCAGCATTTGTCTGCCACATATGGCCCTTTGAAGAACAGTAAAAAAACTCTACCCTAGTGTTGGGTGGCAGTATTGCTGCCACTGTGGGAGCAGCCTCACAGAAGTGGTGCAAATACTTCAGAATTCTAAAACAGCTCCTTACTATCATCATGCACTCTCATCCGAGTTTAAGTAATGAAAAGTTGTGGGATAATAGGCCTAAACACTAGGACAGAAGTACAGGAAGAGAGTCTAGGACCCTTCTTAACTCAGGGGGACTGATAGAAGATAGCTGGGTCCCTCTGGAGTTTGATGCCTTCAAGGTAGCTACACTGCATTACTAACTAAGGATTCTAAAAAGGGAGATCAATTTCTATCAGAAAAGAGTTTCCAGCCACCAAACTACTCTCCAGAAGTCAGGGGAATAGTCAGACAATTACCAGAAATCAAGCCCATAGTAGTGATATATGATTTAGTTTACTTGTATATATTTAGTTGATTTTAGCAGCCAGATGAAAGGCAATGAGGAGGGAGACTTCTGTATCAGCATTTTCTCCAAGAAGGCTGTTTTCCAATATGGTTTCAGAGCAGCTTCTGGTGATTTGAGTTGTGGGCTTGAACTGGGATTTGGCCAAAGCCATCTGCATGGGAGCTTGGCCAGGCCATGCTACATCTGTGAGATCCACACTATGGATGTAACAGATAAAGGATTGAGACCTATCACAACACAGACTAGTGTTCTAGTAAATGTATTTATGTATGTATTATACTTTGTGAACTGACTGATTTTTTTCAAGATAATATGTTTGATATGAATTTAAGAAAATGAAGTCATCAATCCAGCCTGTTTCAGACACACTGTACAAGGTAGAACCAGTCTCTCCTGCTTGGACCCTGGCCTGTCAAGACTTATATACTGTGAATAGTTCCAGTGGGGCGCCATACTGTCTGATGACTTATAGCTAGGCTTTTTAACTTGGATCATAGAGAACAAACAAAGAACATATGTTGTTAATAATTGTACATTATTAATGTGCATTATACATATAGAATATACAAACATTTAGCAAAAACACTATTACAAGTCCATATGATAATATAAAACAGACCTAGAGCAAGAAAACTTTATATGGTTACATGATCCAAATCCATTCTTACTAACTCTGGGCCAGATCCTTAGACTTCAGTGGAAATATGCCTGTTTACATGAGCTGAGGATCTGACCTCCTCTCTTCCAAAAGATAGAAGATTGAATCCCTGTTGAAGGAAATGACATTCCTCTTTCCTTTTGTTACACTACAGTCACTTGCTTTTCCACAGTCAAACCAAATTGTCACAGTCACCCATTGTAGGTTCAGTCATATAGTTTTTATCTGTGTGATTCCCTGTCAGGTAAAACAGGCTGAGGTTCAGTGACGTTTTAAAATACCACGATTCATAGGAGAGGTTGAGAAGCATTAACTATGTCTTTGTTTTAATGCATGCTTTTTCACCTCTGGTTCATTTGTGAAACCAGTGGCCTTTAATGATTGGATAATGAGAGCACTTTCATGTTAATTTCTTTGTTTAGAGAGAGCATTGATCCATATATATGTAGTTAATAGTCTCACTTCTCAGTTCAGTAGCAGTGCTGTAGAATATTTTCTGCTTGATTAAAGCTATGTGTTTTATTCCCACAAGTTTGGAAAATCAGTCCATCCACATGCAAATGCATGGGCACTATCTCAAAAGCCAGGTCTCTTTCCCACAAGTAATCCTTACTACACTCACTTCTTCAGGCTTATTTAAATTAGTGAAATTTGACACCTTTGCACTAGCCTCATTACCGTACCCTGCAGTGACCCTTCTTCATGCCAGTTTTTCCTGGATCTCTCCCAGAATGTCTATCAGCTTTTCTCTCCCTTTCTTAATCTGAGTACTTAGAATTAATTTAGAAAACTCAGTAATACAGTATCGTCCACAAAAACAGTACTTTTACACTTAAAAAACAAACCAACAAGAAAAATTCAATAGCTAACAAGATGTACTCCTGTCCTCTCCCAGATCTCTTTGCTTGTATCTTGTTTCCCTGTCCCCCACCCTTTGTCTGTTTTGTCTCTGCAGATTTAGCTCTTTGAAGCAGGAATTGTTCTTCCTCTATGTTTGCATAGTGCATAGGACATTTTGGACCATCCGGTAACATAAAAAATAAATAAAATTAATTCAGATGATAGATTGTCACACACCTTTTCAGTTTTAATTACATAACAGGGCTCAGGCTTACTTCTGATAGCACAATGATCACATCACATTCCAGAGTAACTTTCAAGGTAGCTTGACATAGTGGATGAGTAACATCATGTCACTGGCTGGTCATTTCATCATTCTTTATAACGCTGTCCACACACGTGTCACATTCACTTGAAGCAATCCATCCATTTGGCTCAAGTTCTTGGCGTTTGCTCCCCAAAGGCTTTCCTGTTACATTCTATAGGTATCATCTCTGTTAGCAAGATATCAGTCTGCTGATGCTATGCCTGCCTGCATAGGCCCAGGCCCCGACCCCGACCCCGACCCCGACCCCGACCCCAGTCACATGATTAGACATACAAATCTTCGGAGTATGCCTCAGAAATAGTTTTAACATTTTTTTCTAATCTCTCCTCTATACAGTAATAACACCTAGCTTTCATATAGCACTTTTCATCTGTACCTCTCAAAATACATTACACAGGACAGAAGCATACTTACCCAGATTAGGAAACTGAGGCACAGAGAGGTGCAGTATTTTTCCCAAGGTCACTCAGCAGGCCCGTAGCAGAGGTGAGACTAGAACCCAGGTCTCCTGCGTCACAGTCTAGCATGCCACTTGCTAGACGGCAGTGCCTACAGCATGACTGTTCATTTAGCCCAGGCACCCTCTTTCTCAGTAATTTAGATACACAGATCAGATCATTACTGTACACAGTGTCTGTGCCCGGAAATGTACCACAGGTTTTCCCGGTCAGGTAGGTTGATTCTATTGGTTACATGTCTGTAAATTCTCCTGCTACCCTGTCTGGGTATAAATCTTTTCATAATTAAATGTAAATAGAAATCTGTCACTCCATCTGAAAACAGTAACAATGATGTAAATATGCAGGATCTGTATGGACTAGTAACAACAGATCAGAGCGTGTATAATTGACCCAATTAATTCTTGTTGTGACAGAAACAGCATCTTCTCATTCTCTAACCTCTGCAGCATCTCTTCCTCATGTTCTGTTTTGCTAGCTTCAGTCACTTGCTGTTGTCAGGGGGGCTGCTTGCACGTTGTACACCATTACTTGTTTTATTCTTTTATCCACCTACTTGTCCTGGTCTTCAGTTACTTGTATCCAGGAATATGGCAGCATACAATGGAGGACTGTGATATTATGGGTCATATGAGTCGTAGATTAATGTTTGGATTCTAGATGGCAAATTTCTTTTGTGCATTAAATACTATTCTAATGGGGAAGATTTACATTTGTGACCTTGAATTTTTTTTTAAATGGTAATACATATCTTATTGTAAATGCAGTGGATTTGTAGCCATGTTGGTCCGAGGATATTAGAGAGATAAGGTGGGTGAGGTAATATCTTCTATTGGGCCAATTTCCAATCCAATAGAAGGTATTACCTACCCACCTTGACTCTGTCATTGTAAAGAAATTTAACAGGATTTCCATGTTTAAATCAACGATCACATTCAGCATACTAAGGAAAGTGATTAAAACACTGGCAGACCCTTTAAAAAAAATCCTGTCACCTGTTTCAAAGTACACTTGGAAGAACATTCATCTGTGAAGCTCTTTAATTAGAGAACTCCTTTGATCACATTTCAAATTCCAGTGAATTTCGCTCCTTGAATGTGACATTGAAGTGTAAGAATTTTTTTCTCCCTTTTCTTCCCATTAGATCAGGAACAGACAATACCTCCTCTCAGTGCATCTGTCCCACATCACTCCAGAAATAAAGAGTCTGCTTTCTATCTTCCACTCAAGCAGACACAAGGTAAGTAGCTTCCTGTTTATATGCGATTTGGTTCTATAAGGTATCATCTTTTACAGACCTTGAAATATACAGGAAGTTCCATTGTGTATGTAAACATAATTTTAAAAATTTGAGAAGTATGCACTATGATATATTGAGTTTGACTCCATTGGGACTAGGAATTGGTCCTAAATCAGTGAGCAGTGGCTAACACCTTATACTTCAGAGTAAAGAATCATACCCATCTCTGATAATGGGGCTTGCCAATCGCACAGCACTGTATGTGGCAGAAATAGGCATTCCTTCCTCACCCTGTAATGATGATCTTACACCATGAAACATGACATTTGATTATCCCATTTTAGCAAGGAAGGCTACAAATGTTGTTTCCATTGTTGTATAAAGGAAACTAGAGTCACTGTATTTTTTTCTGGAGTGTGGCCAACTGACCAAAAAGAGGAGTGTAAGACCCCTTGCAAAATAGTGTCATATTGATTATAGCAAGCAAATGCTTTTTAGTGGATGAGTCTAAATTCATTTAGGGTAAACCAAGCTGTCCTATATTTGAGCCAAAAGTACGAGATTACATTTTAAGTTTGTGAAGATTAGTAATAGCATTATACAAAGATATGTGGCCTAGTAGGTGGAGAAAGCATCTAGCTAGTAGATCTATTAAAATGTAAACTGAAGGGATTTAAAAAAAAACAAACAAAAACAAAACAAACAAAAATCAACTCCAAACAACCTGTTTAGGATCCCAAGTTAGTAATAGAATATATGTGTGAAATTAATACAAATCTATAACTGAAAAGCAGTTCCTTCTTCAGGTAAATAAAAAGTTCTTAGTTTAATGTATTTCTCTTGCAATAACTCATGGTTTTCCTAACATAGCATAAGGGAGAAGAAGAAAAAATGTCAATGAAAAAAAATCCTTTTTAGATAAAATATCAGCTTAAAGGGATCAGTTAAGGAGAAAGCAGGAGAAAAGAATTTCTAGAAGTAAAATAGTTTAGCAATTGAAAGTTCCCCATATTTTAGTGCATGTAACACTAAAGAAAGCAGGAAATAGTCTTTACAATTATTCAATTGTATTTATGCATGTATCTTCCTTCATCCATACTTTTTTCCTCAAGGGGCTTTGTCCACTAAAAGTTGTTATTTTCTATATTTAACTACAATGATATTTTCAACTATTTCAGAGAAATCTGGAAACCACAACTCAGACTTGCAAGGAAATAACTGAAATATTTACTTATAAGTAATTATGTGCAATGTTTTGGTTTATATTTGTGCCTTCTAACTGATACAGGATCTAGAAGTAATTTATTACCTTTACTTTTGTAAATTTTACAAACATTTACATATCAATTGTAATAGCAACTGTATTTATAGTTTCCTGAATTTATCCAGCAATACAGAGCAATCTTGTAGTTACTTCTGGGTGAATTGATAATTTAGGGGATTTCAGTAATAATTGCAGGTCTTTCATAATGTGATACTGTTGTCTTTTGTTCCAATGTTAAAATAAAAACAATCATCTATCTCTCATCCCAGAAATACTGAACAGACTTCTTTATTTTTACAAGCCATTTAAATGCTTTTCAAAACAGAATCTTTGTGAATGTCACATTATCAATTATGATTTTCAATTTCAAGTTGTACAAGGCATTTTATTAGAATATGAACCTTAAACTTTTGCTCTGGCTGGTGTTGCATACAGCTGTATATATGTATGTGTCTATCTCTTATCATTTTATAACCATACCCATTCACATAAATATATGAAATTTAAACCTAACGAATTTGTCTTTGGAGAAATACAAATTAAAACCTGTATCAACTTCCTAACCACTCGGTTTCATCCAAATTTCATCACATTTTGGGATATTTCTTGACATATATTTGGCTTCCCCTTCCAGCTAACAGCTCTTGGGAAGGAGGTTGCAACCCTTGCTGTTCTCTTATTTTAGTTATTTTCCTCTGCTTGGAGGTCTCTGTCATGTACTTCTGTACCAGGTATGGACTGGCTACAGAGCTTGTTTATACAAACCAGATGTGTTCGTCCTTTAATGTGGTGGTTTGGTTGAATTATCTATGATATCACAATGGTCTAGGGCTCGTCACATGGCCTACGTACATGCCTTACTGTAACTGCACATGACATGGGCGTAATTCATAAAGTCAAAATGGTTGAGAACTTAAAAATTGGATGGTAACAGAGTGGAAAACCTAGTGATGACTGAACCTGGTGATATTCTGAACAAAAAGAGACTCAGTTATGCTTCTAGCAATTTCTGCTGCTTCCCTCAACTCAACTGTCATGCTGGGCTTCAGAATGACTATCCTGGAACCCTATGATGTAGATGACACTTTAAGTGCTTTGCTGAATAGGGGTCAGATTAATTAAATGCTTAAAGTTAAGTATGTGCTTAATTGCTTTGGTGAATTAGGAGCAAAATATTCACCAAAACATGTATTTATATTATATATAATATAATTTCACCATGTTATTAAACTTATCCTAAACCCAATAATACCATAACTCTAGTTATTTAAATTGTTCACTGTAAGGAAGGATTAATTTAATTAAAATGAACATATCCACACTAGTAGGATTAACCAACTATTCAAAACATTTTTATGGGGGAGAAAATAAATTATTCAGATTTGCATTAAAAATGTGTATCTTTTAGTTACAAAAGAGAATTTAGATTCCCCAATTTACTTTTCTGTTATAAAGCCTTCATGATTAGACAAGCCCTGTTTTGGTTTGTTAAAGCTTCTAGTGTTGAACTTGTCTGAAGGAAGAAAATGCTTACCTCTTTCCATGCCTTTAGGCTTTAGGATTTCTACAATAATAAGTTTTCCATTCTATTCACAGTAACTCATGCACATGATATATGGTTCTCAGTGTTTAAAATATTTATGCTAAAACCTTATACACTTAAAAAGAGACCAATCTGAAATCCTCCATCATTAGAAATAATTGATGATGGCATTTTGGCCTGGTTCGATTTGAAAAGTATAAATATAGATTTAAGCGATATTTTCCTTTATTTGAAGATTCACATCATTATCAGTCTGAGGAAAAAATCAGTTTAGGCAATAGTGGTGAACTTGCAGTGCTTCAAATAGAAAAAGATGTTTTAAGGATAAGGATAAACTAAAGCATTGCCATGGTTTATATATATACTGCTTGGAAATTATGGTATATAGTAGACAGGATTTTAACCTCATGTACAGGCTAGAATTACAATATCCTTAGGGAAACACTGAGGAAAGATTTAGAGTTACAATTAGATCAGAAGCATTTGAATCAATATTTTAATATTAAAAGGTCATATTTCAGAGTCATCAGCTCATGCAACAGAAAATCATTAATTGGCACAGAAGCTTATATTAGCAACATGTATAAAATCCTCTAATACTGTCATGATCACACGTTATATTATTATCTTGTGGAGAGGAGGAGAAACAAAGTATATCTTCCACAGATCACTAACACATTTAGGGTGTCATGACTGCAAATGTTGGAGATACCTTCAACTTTCTAGAATTCTTCCAAACTTTAATTTCTGGGATGAGGAAGGAAATTTGCTCTGCAGTGGTCTATAGTATACCCAAGCATCTAACACTTGCTTAGTTTATTATTAAAACTTAATTTTGGTGAATTTAGAAGATGACTGTTCTCCATATGTGGAACTTTGATTTGCACAACCTATTGTAATCCTCAGAAAATAATTCTAGGTAATGGGAGTGAATTAATGGTAGTACCTTAGACTTATGTAGTTTTATGCAGTTGAAGAGGATTTACTATTACACTAAAGAAATCTGATGAGATTCAACAAGGATAAGTGCAGAGTCCTGTACTTAGGACAGAAGAATCCAATGCACAGCTACAGACTGGGGACCGACGGGTTAGGCAGCAGTTCTGCAGAAAAGGATGTGGGTGTTACAGTGGATAAAAAGCTGGATATGAGTCAGCAGTGTGCCCTGGTTGCCAAGATAGCTAATAGCATATTGGGCTGCATTAGTAGGAGTATTGCCAGCAGATCGAGGGAAGTGATTATTCCCCAAGACTACCCTGGCATCACAGATCCTGGAAACCTGAGATTCTTGATCCTGGACAGTTCACATGGCATTTCCAGGGTCTTCATTTTCTTAGTAGCCCCACCATGCAGATTGGGAGCCTCAATTTTAATGGGGGGTTCAGCTCCTGGCTTGGCCCCAGGGAGCCTGGAAGTTCTTGAAGACTGATGCATTTAAGTCTAGGCTCCCACGTCCACATGAGGGAGACTGATAGCACTGAGAACTACAGTTTGAGCTGGGGTTTGGCTCCTGGCTTTGCAGCGGAGAACCATGCAGCCCAGAGATCAATAAGAATGTAAGTTTCACTCAGCAGCTATCAGTCCTGGGAAGCATACTTTGTTTCAGAAACATCATGTGTTCCTGCTTCTAATACCAACATTTTCCAGGATTTCCGGTTTATGAGAAATTAAAAAAAAAAAAAAAAAAACTGGTTTCAGTCTGAGTCAGAATGAACCCAAAATTTAAATACTTAAAATTTCTCATGAACCAGAAATCTTGAGGGGTGGCAAGTTCTACATAGCAAGCAAATGTAATGTACAGTGAACAAGGTTAAGAGTCTGGGCACCAACTATGCTGACGACTCACTGTGTGACCATGAGGAAGTCACTTAAACTTCTCTGCTGTTACTCAGGTCTTTTGTTCATATGTACATTGTGAATATTACCTCCCTCACAAAGGAATTGTCAGGAGTCATATTCAGAGACCTAACAGATTCAAGCTCTGATTTAGTTGGCATATGAGAGGTTCCCAAAATTTAAGTATATTTATTCAATACATAATATTTGCTAAATAGAATGGGGCATTGTGCAGTGTTTTGTAAATGTGAAGCATGGGAATTCATGTTCTTGTGAGAACCTTAATGCGAAAGGTCTTTGCTTTTGCAAGTTTAAATGAACGTGCATTGCATTAACTGTTTTTACGTTGAATACTATAAACTTTCTCTGCTTATTTTACAAGCACTAAAATCCTATATACCTTAAATCTTATTCCCTTGCACAATAGATTTTAAGATAAAACAAAGCGCAATAGCCTATACAATTGATTTCTATTAATTATAAATATCAGTGCCTGTCTCACACTGAATCCTAATGTAATGCATGTCTTTTTCTGCCATTTATATTACCTCAACTATACTCAATCAGCAGAACTCATTGACTCAGTTACATTTTGGTCTGTTGGGGCCATGTATTCATTCTATCTTTTATACCTAAAGTTTTTTTCTCAGCAATATTTTGCTGTTGAATTCATGGCTATTTACTTGTAGAGCTGGTTTCATGCTATTAGATGACAGCACAGTGCAGATGTGAAGTACTAATTACTGCAATGCTGAATTTCAATTAAGGTAGCCTATTCCTGTTAAGTTTGGAAAGCCTTTAAAGCAGTGGTGCCCAAATGTTTCCTGTCATGCCCTCCTTCCCTTACCAATAATGGAATCTGTCTGCCCTTCACTCCCCTCCTTCCTCCATTACTGCACAGTTGGCTCAGCAGAGGAGTTTGGGCTGAAGGCAGAGCTAGGGGGTGAGTTGGGGATCGGGGGGGAACTGGGCCTGAGGGTTGAGAGAGAATGAAGGCAAGGCAGAGCTGTGGCTGGGGTGGAACTGTGGCTGAGTGGTGCTCCCTTCCCACCATCTGTGGCCTCACTGCTTGTTCCCCCCAAACGTTTCTCTGTGCCCCCCTAGTGGGACATGTTCCACAGTTTGGGGACCATTGCTTTAAAAAGTCTGACTTCCCTTTGGAAATGATCTTTTAGCTCCTTATTTCTCATGATTAGGGCCAAATGGAGCACAGTCAAGATAGCTGACTGGAGTAATTTTTCACCATCATTTATGCATTATGATTTGAATATTCCCCATTACAACATGTACGTAGAATTTAAAAGAACTGTAAGTTTTTTTGTGTGTCTGCTCATTCATAGTAAACTAAGTGTTGGTACCAAGAGTATAAATGTAGTTCTTTATATTTAGGCATCTTTAACTTACCACACAACTAAAATTGAAATTGTGTAGCTCAGGGAATTTATCCAAAGGGCTTCTCCCTTCATTTGAGACTTCACAACGAAGAAGGGATGTTGTAAGCTCAGAGGTGTGTTGTGCTTTCTGGGATGCAATGCAGGGCAAACTCCAAAAATAGCATCAAACTTAAAGCAACAAGTCCTACATCTTAAAATAGAGGAACCTGTAGATGTTATAAGAGGAGATGGGTGTCATTTTCAAGGGGAAGAACTTATCCACACATGGAAGTTCAGGTGGGGTTCAGGTACAGGCTGGAAGAAATACATTGGTTCTACTGTTGGATTCAGTAAATCAGTTACAATACAGTTTTTTTCAAATGAACTCATTTTGGAAATAATTATTTTCTGCCATGATGCATAGTATAAAGCAGAGCTAGCCTTACTGAAGTTATGTATTGGTGCCCAAGGTGAGAATTCTTTTGCATTCTCCCATCTCCTCAAGTTGAAAGGGGAGAAAAAGGGAGCATTGACAGTTTTATAGACAATACCTTTTTCATAAAGATTAATGGAGGCTATCTAGTTGTGTATGCCTCAAGCCATTGCTGTGCAGAGCTGACTAGAATGTATAGAACAGAAATAGTCACATAAGTAAGTATGCTTTTGTGACCCATCTGTGCCTACGGTAGCCACCTGAAAATGCCAAGGTAAGGGCACGATATAAAAGGAGAGCAGATTCTCCCAACACTGTGGGTGACACTGAAGTCAGACTTGCCAACCAGCCACAAATAGTGCTTCTGATTCCCCAAACTGGTTATCAAGAAGCCAAAATAAAAGTATACACAGCCCCCTTTACTGCATTTCAGTCTCTGGCTACCAATCAGCCACTAGGTCCAGTAAAGAGATCAGTTATTTAAAACTCTATGCTTTTTACCAAAAAGGTTCTCCAAAGGGTCAGCCACAGTACCAGATCAGTATAAGTTTGGATCTTACTCAAAATACCATGCTGCCAGCCAGTCCTTTAGTAACTAAAAACTAAAGGTTTATTATAAAAGGAAAGAAACAAACTATAAGAGAAATGTTAAATGATACATACAAATATTGGAAAGTCCATATACATCAGATAGAAATGTGGAATTTGCAGGTTTGTATAGTTCCTCTGGTGTACATCCAGTACCTGGATGGGTCTCAGTCTTTGTTTCACAGCTTAAGTTCAGTTCAGTTGTAGATGAGTTGATCCAGAGGTAGGTGAAGACCGGTGACTGAAGACAAAATGGATGTGGTGCAGCTGGCTTTTATGTCCTTTGACCCTTGCCATGCTGTTTGTGGAAATTTACAGGAATAAAATAGAGTCCAGGGTTACATGAGTATGTCCTGGTGACTCAACAGGTATATCCCTGGCTTCTCCCCCTGGCCCCATTATACCTGTGAATTTCCTTAATGGGCCATTAAGCAGGCTAGTGCTGTAGCCAGCTTGTTTGGGGTGTCACCCAGAAACACAGCACAAGTTGAAATATAGATATACACCTAGCCATAACTTCCATTACACAGATAATACATGAACATAAACATTATCATCTTACTTAGCACATTATAGCTTTCTAACGATACCTGACATGACATATCTCATATGAATTATTATGATTTTGACATATGGTTGTTAAATAATATAATAAATGCCCTCCCTCCCCCCAATCCAGCCAGTGTCACAGCTTTTCAAAGTTGCTTGGTTTTTCCCCAGAAACTTTCGTGCTTCTAAATTAATCATATAATGTATTTGCATGAGTTATATTTCTAAAAAAATGCTATGATCTAGTTTGATTAGCCAACATCCCAAAAAGCTACATGGTAAAACAATTCCCAGCATGTTTAAGCTGAAAATTCTAATTGAAATTAGGATGTTTAAGTTGCATTTGACATTTCTGAACCTTCTGAAGGACATAGTCATGGTGATGAAAAGTCATACTAGCAATATGGATCTGCACTAGTAGGAAATCTTTAAACCAGCTACAGTATTAATTTAATACTCAGAAAAAGAACTCAACAGTTTAATTTTTAATGTTACATTTTTATCAAATAAAATTACTCCGATTTCTCAAAGTAGCATTTAAGCAGAAGAGGAATAGATTTATTATCATTTACATAAAAAAGAAACCCTGCATTTAACCATTTTGCTCACAGCTCAACATTCAGAGAATTAGCAAAGTGAACAGAAGCACTCACTGTAAACTAATTGTCAAATGTAAACTTTTAATGGGCAGGCATTCTTTAACTACCTGATAGTAGAAACCACATTGCTGGTCTCACAAAAGATGTCACTTTTCAGCAACATTATTGCTTTTTTATTTATAGTAAAATATAATATACTGTATCAACACAATAAAATTGCTGAGTATAGTTTAGTTTAATATAGCTCCTTGAAATTTTCTTTTAAAGTAATTGGAGTTGTAGAAAGTACCCCATATGACTCTTGTTTACTATCCCATCTCAAGTTTTGTACTGTATTTCCTCTTTAATGTTCTCTCTTTAAAAAAAAAAATCCTTTTATTAAATCTTTTTAGAGAAAGGAATAAAACAAAAGGTCCTGCAACCAGTATACCACTTTAGTCTATTACTAACTTCACTTCAGGGCACAGCTGGTTTTGGGTGGTTAAGTATTTACTTTCTCCTTTTTCTGAAGTGAGACGAAGTACACTCACTGTTCATTGAATCCTGGAGTTCCCTTGGAAAGTGACTAACAGCTGTCATAAACAATGGGACACTGAGGTTTATATCTTCTAATGGGACCTATTGATCCCTATGCTAGGAGCTAAACCTGATAGTCTCTATAGGAATTAGAAAAGTATGACTATGTCCCTTTTATTCAGTACACTTTCTGAGGAGTCTTTATTAGAATTATGTATTAGACCTCTATAGATAAATTTTATATTGGATCTCATCTAGACAGATAAAGACTTGATTGCAAATATAAAAATTAGTGGTTACTTAGGTGCAAGTGATCATTGTTTGATTACATTTCTTAGATGTAAATAGAATAAAATCCCAACCAACAACATATATACTTATTCCTCTGAGCTGAGTGAAATTTGGAATTTTAATTCCCACAGGAAATTCTGACATTTCACCATTTTTTTTTGTTTTGAAACAGAAGGAAAAGGTGAATTTTGAAATCAAAATGTTTCATTTAATTAATTTAATTGATCCAAAAGACTTCCTTCCAAGTCAGATCAATATTAAACTGTATTTCCCTAGTACATTGCCTTATGGGAAGTTTTAATTTGGGCCTCTATGGTCTCCTATGAGCCTGCCTTCCTGGAGGCAATACAATACAGACACATCTGACCAATCATGGGGATAATGGTGGATAATCAGCTGAACATGAGTTCTCAATGTAATGCTGTGGCTAAAAGGGCTGATGCACCTGCTGGACATATAAATTGGAGGCTATTGATGAGAAGCAGGAGGATATATTACCTCTGTATTTGGAACTGTGAGACTGCTATTGGAATTCTGTGTGCAGTTCTGGTGTTTACAGTGTAACCAGGATATTGAAAAACTGAAGACGTTTCAGAGACTTGCCAAAAGAGTGATTAAAGGATTAGAAAACATGGCATATAATGAGAGACTCAAAGAGCTCAGTCTGTACATTTTAACAACTAGAAGGGATGACTTTATCAGTCTATAAGTAACAACATATGGAAAAGGAATTTAATAATAAAGCGTTCTTCAATCTATTAGGCCAAAGTAATAAGATCCATGGCTAGAGGCTGAAGCTCAGCAAATGCAGACTAGAAATAATGTGCAAACTTAACACTGAGGGCAATGAACCCTTTAAAGAACTTACCAAAGGATATGGTAGATTTTAAATAATTGGAAATATTTATACCAAGATTACATGTTTTCAAAAAGAAGTGCTCTCAATATGTGTCTCCAGCTACTCGATTTGAAGCAGAATTTTATTCAGGGGACCCTTATGGCCTTTGTAATATAGGAGGTGAGACTCGGTGATCACAATGACCTCAAAATCTATGAATTAATGGAATGCATAGAAAGGGCTATTCAGTACAGATTTACTCATTTAACTCTATCCCTGTGTTTGAAATCACTCTCGCCTTTCTTAACCCTGCCTTCATATGTTATCTCCTACATATTAAAGAAAAAGTCAATTTAATTTTGTACTTCTTCACCCTGCCTTTCAGATACCATCAAGTGAGGACTGGGGAAGAAATTTCCATTAAGTAGCTAAGTAAGATATAGACAGATAATCCTTGCAAATTAGCTGCATTCCATGCTGCAGAGGAAGGCAAAAAATCCCCAAGGTCACTGCCAATCTAACCTGGGGGAAAATTCCTTTCAGACCCCACATATGGTGATCAGTTAGATCCCCAGCAGATGTCTGCCAGATGAGCACATGAGAGACTGCTTGGTGCCACAGGCCCTCACAGTCATGTGTTCCATGTCCTGTCATGGCCATCTCTGATGGAGATAAAAAAAGAAGGAGAATAAAAAGGAGGAGATAAAAAAAACCCAAAATACACTGGGTATAGGAGGTAAAATCCCTTCCTGACCTCTGCAGGTGGCTGGCTGAAGCCCTGTGCCATGAGCTTTAGGTGCATAAGGCATAAACCAGAAGAGACCCACACAGCTGCCAAACCCTGCCCCGCATCATCAAAAGCTACCCCATCATACAATCCCGCCCATAAATTTATCCAACTCTCCCAGATTTGAACTTAGTCTGAAAATGGTGAAATCATCTTATCACTTCTATGAGTGAATTTGAGTTGTTCCTACTGGATTCCCATCCAGGAACTCCCACATCTGTACATGATCTTGAACTCCTGCCTGGGAAAATGCTTCCTAGCTCCTGGGAGAATCCAGTTTCTGTTGATCTCTTTCTGATCCTACTCCTGTTCTTCCACTCAGAACCATCTTGTTCTGTTGGACCATTTCACAGGCTATGTGGACAGTGATTCCTATGGACCTGGGCCACATCATGACAGCCATTACCATAGAATCATAGGATATTAGAGTTGGAAGGGACCTCAGGAGGTCATCTAGTCCAACCCCCTGCTCAAAGTAGGACTATCCTCGGCTAAATCATCTCGGCGAGGGTTTTGTCAAGCTGCAGCTTAAAAACCTCTAAAGATGGAGATGCCACCACCTCCCTAGGTAACCCATTCCAATGCTTCACCACCCTCCTAGTGAAAAACTTTTTCCTAATGTCCAACCTAGACCTCCCCCACTGCAACTTGAGACCATTGCTCCTTGTTCTATAATCTGCCACCACTGAAAACAGCCTAGCTCCATCCTCCCTTGAACCCCCTTTCAGGTAGTTAAAGGCTGCTGTCAAATCCTCCCTCATTCTTCTCTTCTGCAGACTAAACAGGCCTAGTTCTTTCAGCCTCTCCTCATAAGTCTGGTGCTCCAGCCCCCTAATCATTTTTGTTGCCCTCCACTGAACTTCAACTCGTCCACATCCTTTTTGTAGTGGGTAACCCAAAACTGGACACAATACTCCAAATTCGGCCTCACCAATATTGAATAGAGGGGAATAATCACTTCCCGCGATCTGCTGTCAATGCTCTTACTAATGCAGCCCAATATGCCATTAGCCTTCTTGGCAACCAGGGCACACTGCTGACTCATATCCAGCTTCTTATCCACTGTAACACCCAGATCCTTTTCTGTAGAACTGCTGCCTAGCTCATCGGTCCCCAGTCTGTAGCTGTGAATGGGATTCTTCTGTCCTCAGTGCAGGACTCTGCACTTGTCCTTGTTGAATGCCATCAGATTTCTTTTGGCCGACTCCTCCAATTTGTTTAGGTCCTTCTGTATCCTATCCCTCCCTTCCAGGGTATCTACCACTCCCCCTAGCTTAGTGTCGTCTGTAAACTTGCTAAGGGTGCAATCTACCCTCTCTTCCAGATCATTAATGAAGATGTTGAAGAAAACCGGCCCCAGGACCAACCCCTGGGGCACTCCACTTGTGACCGGCTGCCAGCTAGACATGGAGCCATTGATCACTACTTGTTGAGCCCTTTTCTCTAGCCAGTTCTCTATCCATTTTATAGTCCATTCATCCAATCCATATTTTTTTAACTTGCTGATAAGAATGCTGTAGGAGACAGTATCAAAAGTGTTGCTAAAGTAAAGGTATATCAGGTCCACCGCTTTCCCCACATCCACAGAGCCAGTTACCTCTTCATAGAAAGCAATCAAGGTTGGTCAGGCATGACTTTCCCTTGATGAATCCATGTTGACTGCTCCTGAACACCTGCCTCTCTTCTAAGTGCCTTAAAAGGGATTCCTTGAGGACCTACTCCATGATTTTTCCACGGATTGAGGTGAGGCTGACCAGTCTGTAATTCCCTGGATCTTCTTTCTTCCCTTTTGTTGAAGATGGGCACTATATTTGCTTTATTTAGTTATCAGGGACCTCCCCCAATTGCCACGAGATTTCAAAGATAATAGCCAATGGCTCTGAAATCACATCAGCTAACTCCCTCAGCACCCTTGGGTGCATTGCATCTGGCCCCATGGACTTGTATATGTCCAATCTTTCTAAATAGTCCTGGACCTGTTCCTTCAGCACTGTGGGATGTTCACCTCCTCCCCATTCTGTGCTGCCCAGTGCAGTAGTCTGGGAGCTGACCTTGTCTGTGAAGACAGAGGCAAAAAAGGCATTGAGTACCTAAGCTTTCTCCACATCCTCTGTCACTAGGTTGCCTCCCCTATTATGTAAGGGACCCACACTTTCCTTTTTCTTCCTCTTGTTGCTAACATACCTGTAGAAACCCTTCTTGTTCCCCTTCATATCCCTTGCAAGCTGCAACTCCAATTGCGCTTTGGCCTTCCTGATTTCATTCCTGCACGTTCGAGCAGTATTTTTATAATCCTCCCTAATCATCTGACCAAGCTTCCACTTCTTGTAAGCTTCTTTTTTGTGTTTAAGCTCACCAATGACTTCTTTGTTAAGCCAAGCTGGTCGCCTACCACACTTGCTATTCTTTCTGCACATGGGGATGGTTTGTTCCTGTGCCATCAATAAGGTTTCTTTAAAATACAGACAGCCCTCTTGGATTCCTTTCCCCCCTCATATTAACCTCCCAGGGGATCCTGCCCATCAGCTCCCTGAGGGAGTCAAAGTCTGCTTTTCTGAATTCCATGGTCCGTATCCTGCTGTTCTCCTTTCTTCCTTTTGTCAGGATCCTGAATTCAACCATCTCATGGTCACTGCTGCCTAGGTTGTCACCCACTTCTACTTCCCCTACCAAATCTTCGCTGTTTGTGAGCAGCAGGTGAAGAGCAGCACAATCCCAGTTGGTTGCTCCAGCACTTGCACCAGGAAGTTATCTGCAACACAGTCAATAAAGTTCCTGGATTGTTTGTGCTCTGCTGTATTGCTCTGCCAGCAGCTGTCAGGGTGATTTAAGTTCCCCATGAGAATCAGGTCCTGTGAACTGGAAAGTTTCCCTAGTTGACTGAAGAAAGCCTCATCTACCTCATCCTTCTGGCCTGGTGGTCTATAACAGACACCCACCACAACATCACCTTTATTATTCTTGCTTCTAAGTTTAACCCAGAGACTCTCAACTGGCGTATCTCTAGGTTCACACTGGAGCTCTGAGCAATCATAGTGCTCTCCTACATACAGTGCAACTCCTCCACCCTTTTGCCCCTGCCTGTCCTTCCTGAATAGCTTATACCCATCCATGACAGTATTCCAGTCATGTGAGTTATTCCACCATTTCTTGGTTATTCCAATCATGTCATAGTTTCTTGACTGCGCCAGGACTTCCAATTCCTCCTGCTTGTTTCCCAGGCTTCTTGCATTTGTGTACAGGCACTTGAAATAACTAGCCAATTGCCCTACTTTCTCAGTACAAATGAGGAGGCCTCAGCTGTTGCACACTCCTCCTTCTGCTTCCTTGTGGTGTCCCACTTCCCCACTTACCGTTGGGCTTAGGTCTCCATCCCCCATCGAACCTAGTTTAAAGCTCTCCTCACTAGGTTAGCCAGCCTGTCTGCGAAGATACTCTTCCCTCTCTTTGTTAGGTGAATCCCATCTCTTCCTAGTAATCCTTCTTGCTGGAACAACAGCCCATGATCAAAGAATCCAAAGCCCTCTCTCCGACACCACCTGCGTAACCATGCATTTCATTTTGCAATGCAACGGACCCTACCTGGGCCTTTTTCTTCAACCGGGAGGATGGACGAGAACACCACTTGCACCTCAAACTCCTTTATCCTTCTTCCCAGACCCACATAGTCCACAGTGATCCACTCAAGGTCGTTTTTTGCAGTGTCATTGGTGCCCACATGGAGAAGTAGGAAGGAGTAGCAGTCTGAGGGCGTGATGAGTCTCGTCAGTCTCTCCAACACATCCTGAATCCCAGCTCCAGGAAAGCAGCACACTTCTCTAGTTTCCCGGTCCGGATGGCAGATGCATGATTCCGTCCCCCTTAGGAGGGAGTCCCCGACCACCATCACCCTTCTCTTCCTCTCGGGAGTGGTGGTTGAGGAACCCCCATCCCTAGGACAAGGTATCTCTTGCCCTCTGATCAACAGCGTCTCCCTCTGATCCATTCCCTCAGATGAGTCTTGCAATTCATTCTCCGCCATAGTACCTGTGCAGAGAGCCTGAAAATAATTCCGTACCTCTATCTGCACGGTGGACATATGGGTTCTCTTTCTTCCGGAGGTCACATGCTGCCAATTTTCTTCCTCGTTCTTCCGTTTCCCCTCCACTGCCTTCTCTGAATTTTCCTCACACTGTGCCTGTAGTAACAAACAACATTCCTGGTGTGTGAAATGGCATTCCCTCTCTTCAATGGGAGAAACGTTTTCCCCCCCTTTATTTCCTTCCATCCTTTCTCTTCTATAATATCCTAATGTTTCACTTACAGACACCAGTCTCTGAGACTGGGGTGCCTACGTTTTTTGTTTTTTATATGTGCTGATAGACCCCATTGGAGCAACAGATGAATATCAGTTCCTCCAACATGCTCTAAATTTTGGCTGTTAGGTTAGCCTTATCTGGCCTGTGATTGTGAATCTAAATTGATATATCTTTGCCTGCTATGATAACTGGGCAGCAGTGGCATGCATGAATAGCCAGATCAGATGCTTCAAAATCAGACTGACCCTTTCCACAACAAAAGTAGATGGATGTGGGACTCCTTCCCAGTGTGTTCAGAACAGAACATCTTGCAGTCTGAAGAGCTGTGGACACAAGTCACACCTACCATGTACAGATACTGTTGGAAAACATCACTTTTCTCTCTTGACAGAACCATCAGGGACCAGGTCAGAGTGAATGACAAGTATGGACGTAAAAACCAAAGGTTTTTCTGAGGAAGAAGTGGAGCTTGACACTCCACCATAATTTCTTGATGCAGAATGTTTTTGCTAATGCCTTATCTGGGAGCAAATTGCTGTTTCTTCAGTTGTATCACTGTTTAAGAAGCTCCACAGTGGGTTCTCAATACCAGTTGTCATGATCACAGAACATCAGATTTATTCTTCAGATTGCCATCCAAACATAAGACCCTATGGGTCTAGAACCCAGGCTTGCAGAGCTGCCAGCATCTCCCTGCTACAGCCTACCGGTAGCCAAAACCAGCTAGCTCCACTGTCTGTGACCTGCTGTGGACACAGACCATGGGAAGTCCCACTTCAAGGGATCTGATAAGTAGCAAAACCCTTGGTTCTTGATAGGTTTATATAGGGCAGAGAGCCAAAGGGACATTCCAGGAAGTGTCCAGGCAACAGTGTGGATTTCCTGTATCTGCCATGACAACTCCTTGCTCCTGAATCCTTGGCTTGATTTGGGGACTTCGCCTGAAATCTGACTCAGACAGTGACCCTGGGTGTCTACCCTGGACTGGAACCTGACTATATACTTCTCCTCTGCTCCCTGCCTCAGGATTGCCCCTGCTCTGACCCTTGGTTCTGTCTGCCTGTGTTGGAATCCTGATACCAAGAACACATTGGAGAGAGAGAGAGAGAGAGACAGTATAAGAACCTGTTTCCAAATTCCATTTCTCTATTCCATAAAGTGCTGCCTAAAATAATGACAGGCCACACAGATATCTGCTGATTCTACTCCATTTCCCATTCAGATCATTGGTTCATGCAATATTGTAATTTCTAAAAATCTTCTAGTAGACCTAAGAAGTTGATTAAGCGACCCACATGCAAAGTTAGTAGATGAAAAGCTGTCATAGCATCTCTGAAGGTCATCTGTCTGCTCTCAGATCATCCTTTCAAAACACACATTTTCAGAAATAGATTATTGAACTGCTTTCAGACAAAAAGTCATACAACAGCATGGACAGAGACAGTTTTGTGGGGTAATCAAGGGTAAAAAAAAATCCCTTTCAGGAGAGAGGGCTCTTTAAATCTTCAATTATCTAGCCAGAAAGGTAGCAAAAAGTCTACTATCATCATTAAGACACATGCATCAGCCTTAGACTTTGGTTTCGTGGAGTACTGACACCCTGGAATATGATTTGCAAACCAACCCTACCATACTGCAAAATCATGTTTGCCCCAGCGTGAGAACTGAACAATCAAGACTCAGAAATGATGTAACTCAGGCAAATAGATACAGGAAATTCATAGAAGAGAAAAAAAAGCTAAACTTTTTTTTCTTGGCTGTCTCAAGAGGTTATGGACTATGTCAAGGAAGAAACTTTGGAAATGGCAAGAGTGCTGAGTAATCTTTGCAATACGCACCATTCACATACCAAGAATAAATCAGAGAATATTTGCTTTTATACAGTTGATTTCTTTGATAATTAACATCTAATATAATATATGGCTACTTGTCATAAATTGTATCATTTTTGGCTCGATACAAGAAGTAAAAAGATGCAGCTATACCAGTGTCATTATTGGTTTCACCATACTTATATTTTGATTAAAATCTTCTACAGCTTCTGAATTTCACTATGTAGTCAGTGATAAGAACAGATACCTATGGCTATGAAAAGTTTAAAATGAAAATAAAAATAGCCATAAAAATAAGCAAATGTCAGAAATTCAATTACACCAGAACTGAAAGTTCTAGTTTTTTTAAACCACAAATTCAAGATATTGCAGTGGGTATTTTGGTCTAAAAATGAGATTAAATGGATGAAAGGTTTTACTATAGAGCACAGAGGTGGAAAAGTGGAACTTCCTGCTAGTGCCATCTCTCAGGGCAAGGTGAACTTTTAACTGTCATTGACAAACAGTGTAGGATTGAAGTCTTTTGTAATAGTTGTTTGCCAAAAGGGATGTCACATCTTCCCTTCATAATGCATGTGATGCTTCCAGTGTTGCTGTCATAGGGCTTGCCTATATGACGAGTTAGTGTGCAACAAGTGTGCAGCAAGCTAGGGTGTGAACCTATAGTGTGCCAGCTTACCATGCAGTAACTTGCCATGTGGACCCTGCTACAGTGCAGTACATTAGTGCAAACTTAAAGATTCACTCTTGAACTTTCACTGCACTGTAGCAGGGTCCACATGGCAAATGAGTGCAGAAGAAGTTGGTACACTGGAGATTCACAGCCTGGATTGCTGTACACTTGCATTGTAGACCAGACCATAGCTGAGAGATATCTGTGTGGTTGTTATTTTGCCATTTCTGTTAGATTTCAGGCAGAAGGTCAGGTGTTGGTAGATTTGTTTGATGCCATCACCTCTCACTTTCTCTCTGTTGACAGGACCAGATATTCAATTCACATTTGCTAAGGAACAAGTCCTGCCCCCTAGTTTGTTGCTGTGGAGGATTCCAAATGAACCAGCATGGGTAGGCTTAGGGAGGGGAGAATAATTTGGATTACTCCTGCAAGGACTCTAAACCGCTGGTATTCTGGAGTCAGATGTCTGGAAGTTTCTTATACAGTGGAATTTGGGAGTCAGGAGCAGGCTGGGGGAAAAGTGGGACCAATGTTATGTGGATCCATAGTTGCCTAGTTTTTTTATGTAAAGCAAGTGATCTTTTGCATGCACTCGAGAGAGAGAGAGAGAGAGAGATCTCTCATTTCCCAGTGCTCTTATGCATCAAGGCAATTCTTGTTGAAGTCAATGGGCATAGAGTTCATTGGCCTATGGCTCAGGCCATTACTTGGGTGCACAGAGTAGGAAGATGGACCCCTAATAAGTCAGCCAACATAGTTATCAATAGGGAAAAGAAGGTTGTATACAGTGTTCCAAGGTTCTGTCTACACCCCCATCCAGATGCTTGAGAAAAATTGGACTTAGAAAAATAGTGAACCTACTATTAAATCATAAATAGAAAATGATGACTAAGTATTCCCACTATAAGTATCTTTCACACTATGCTGTCTAAGTACATATCCACAAGCCTGTGTCCACCATCCTTTCCTTTGACCCCTCCCCCACCTTCCTCCATGCCTTCCATCCTTCCATCATTTTTTCGTCTGCTTCTTCAGTCCTGCTGCCTATTGTTCTCTGTGCTTCCATTCCATTTCCCCATCCTGATCTGTGCCCTACAAATAGCTGCTGCACTGTACTGACCTTTTGTCTCTCCCCCATGATCTGGACAAGTTATCTTCTACCTCCTTCCTGCTCAGCTTGCAGCTCTGAGTCCTGAGACTGGAATCCTGTAAAACCCACCATAGCAGCTTTGAGGAGACACTCCAGGGGAATCACTGTAGCCTAGTTGCAGATACGCAATTGCAGGTGGGATGAGGGCAGCCTTGAAGGGAGTCCGTGAGTGTCATGCAAGATGTATGATAATTGGCAGTCCTGTGACACCTATGGGATGCCATACCAACAAAGGAAGACAGCGGCTACAAAGAGATGCCACAGAGTGGTTCAACTGAGGTTACACAGCCTGGGAGGTTATTTCTTCCCCTTACCAACACAGAACATTCCTGAACCACACCTGGCTCCTCAAATATGGCATGGAAGTGTGGAGATTTTCTCCTAAAATATATCAGGCTGTTACCTGGGGATAAAAAAAGACCATCAGTAAGATATTATGCATTTATCCTAAACCAGAGTGCACTTGTTATTATTTAACCTCTATTATTCATATATTTTTGGTCTAAAAGTTAAAATATTAAAAATGTAATTTTCATTGCTATTATTACCAGAGAAATGAACTATTATATTTGGCAATATGTTTTTTAAATGAGTTTGAATCTTATGTACTGTAGAATTAGTTATTACTACACTTTTATGATAAATAAAGGCAATAGATATTGCTGTCATACAATGTTGTTTTTTATTTCAGCAGCAACTGTACTGCAGGCTATTAGTTAGACAAGGGTAATTTTATAAATGAATAGGAAAGCTCATGCCTGGTCTTTTAGACAGGCTTCATTTAAAAACCAAATAAATTGCATTAAAGAAAATTGCATATTTAATTACTGAGCTCTGTTCTCAATCCATTTGTTTTAATCTAAATAGCAATTATTTAACTTGTATCCATTCTTTAGTACCACAAAGAAATCCTTGTCATTTAAAGCTCTAAATTAAATAAGTCACAAAGTTTGTCAGAAGTGTATAAATGTTATGAAATGCAAGAGTCATGAAATGGCAAACAAAGCTTATAAACACCCTGTCTCTTAAAAATTGTCTTCTGTGTGTTTGTAAGAGTGTTGTGAAATCATTCAAATAAGTGATAAAGACTTGATACATCTATTCTTCCTCTCATACAACTCATTTTTTTAAAGAAACCCCAACACTTCTCAAGTCAATTTAAATTATTTTCTATGTTTGAAATAGACATTTGTGTATCACTGATTAAGGTCTGATTTCCATAGTCCTGTCTTCACCTTTCTAACAACCGAAGAACATCCTTAAAAACAATCAGTTAAATATGGCCTCACATTCTAGACTTGAAACACGGACATCAGAGACCCATCACTGGCATCCATAGGTGGAAAGGACTGATCTAAGCTACCACAATTCAGGAATCAAACAGCCGCTTGGGGAGGGAGAGGACACAATGGGTCAAAGTCAGAAATGATATGCAAGGTGGTGTACATTAAACTCTACTATGCCTATTTATACACACTCTACCTAATGTGTAAGGGAATTTAAGATGCCGTATTTACATGCTGAGGAGCCAGGAGATAATATAAAAATCTTTTACGTTAAAGTAGGATGAGGGCTAACTTAACTTTTTACCCTTTTACACCTTCCTGGGATGAGCTATTATCCTTTCTTTATTGCATATGATTTGCACCAACATAGACTCCTTTGCAATCAGATTCAATGAGCCAGACCCAGGAATTATAGCATAATGTGTATTGAAGGGGATGGAAGATAGTGTAAATTACACCAACTTAAATTCCTCTGAAGACTCTTCTCTGAAGTTGGCTCCATGAATCCAGTGGTGACAAATTAGGAAGAGTTACCACCATCTCCCCAGCTAACCTCAGGTATATGGAGACTCCTGACAACCCAACTGCTGGCAGATGTGAGAGTCAATGATCAGCACTGAAATTCTAATTATATACAGACCACGCAAAAGTTCACCTCAGAAGTGACAAAACTTATTTCAAGCTGTGTCCTGCAGACACCTATTCTTATCCTGGGACACTTCCAAATACAAGTGGATGTAACCTGTGACCTATAGACCCAGGAATGAAAAACTGGAATGGAAAGAGGGATTTTCCCAAGCAATCTCCCAGCAAAATACAAGACCCACCTTGAATGCACATGGATGCATCCCGGGTAGCATTCTTTCTATTTACATAAACCAATGACCCAACTGTGCAAGAGACCCATGTAGAACAGGCAAGTCAGACTGCTATATTTACCCACCCATGTCCCCGAGCAAAGCTCACTGCAACGTGAGGGGAGGGTCTGAAGCAGCTACACCAGACCAACAGAGTCAGTCAAAATCAGCCTAAAGCACTGATATATATCCACTCTCCTCATTTAACAATGGACCAGTCACTAGTAAAGTGCCAAGGGAAGTCTTAGCCATGCCTCTTAGCCACACATGAGCCAGCATTTTGCCTCTTTTGGCCAGTGAAGACAAGCAAAGAGCATGTGGGTCTTCTGCACCCTAGTGTCATCAATACATCCCTCAGGGAAGGTAAGCCACCAGAGTTCTGGCAATATCTCGCTAACTACCTGATCTGAAATGCTCCCCTTCTGAGTGAATTCATTGAGGAGGTATTAGCAACCACCTCCAGCAGCATCTAACTTCTGTTAATATCCTCTCCCCATCAGGATTCTGTCTGTGTCACAAAGACAGCACCAATCACATTGAGCTACTATGGACAATAAGACAACCATGACTGATTTTTAGCAGACCTATCTGCTGCTTTCAACACAGATGATTCTGGGATGGGTACTGATAGCCCTTCTGGGGAACCTAGCAAGAAGAGAGAGAGCTGCTGTCTGATGGTTCTGCTGATTTCACTTATATCTCAGAGGGTTGTGATGCACAGCTGCTCCTCCCCACCCACAGCATTTCCTTGTGGAATCCCACAAGGATCCAGTTCATCATCTGTGGAAACCACTGCGAGATATACTAAGATGCTGCAAGCAGAATTACCAGTAATAAATCAATGATACAGTCCTTTCTAAAGCTGACCACACCATGACCTGCCTACATCAGTGCTGTGAAGAAACATATTCCCAGGTGATTAACAGCTGGCTGAAACTCAATTTAGGCAAGACAGAGGTGCAGTCAGTAAGAAAGAGGAAGCATTTCAGAGATTTTGAGGAATCCATGGCTCACTTCTCTAAGGATAGTCATCTCTAGATTGTCAGAGTTTTGCATAATCTGGGATTTTTCCACTTATGCCTGAATTTCCAAGATGCAGCAATGGCTATAAACATCTTTTTCCACCTCCACCTGGAAAGAAAAATGCATCCAGTCCTCACAGAAGAAACATGGCCAAAGTGATCCACACTTTCTTTCTTCAATCAAGGCTAGTTCTTGCAGTGCATCCTGTGTAGGGCTGACATAGTAGATACAAATTTCAACCAGTCCAGAATGCAGCAGCCCATCTTCTAAGTGGAACCTGTAAATTAATAAATGCTACACTGGCTTTTTGTTCAATATCTAAAGCAATTCAAGGGTCTGTTCCCAATTTTCAAAGCCCCCAATGTATGAGGGTATGATTACAAAAGACCATCTCTGTTCCCTCACTAATAAAAATAGGATGCAACAGTCATTACCTAGATCAAAGGTCATTAGAGATTGTGTCAAAGCATTCTTAATTAAAGGTGTACTGTATGGAACTCTCTGTAGAAAGAGTTATGGATATTAGGTGTTTATATGCTACAGGGGGTTACTACAATATAAATACTTAGAGAGAGAGATCAGAACAAGGCCTTAATATGCAGTGTTTGCTGGCAGTTACACACAAAGTAAAATGACAGAAGAAAAACATAAAACAGTGTATGGTTTTTGCAGTTATATGTATTTCATATTTATCTTATTCATAAGACAAAATCATAAAGCAATCAATTTTCACTAGCAGTTAATGACCAGTTGGTTAGTTGACAATCATACTGAAACTTGGAAATGTAGGAATTATGTCATTATAAATAGTTTATAATAAGAAGGTTTACTAAGCTGTATCATGATTTAGCAGTGGTATTGCAAAATTAGTCTGTGGTGTTTAATGACCAGTTTTCCACTAAACTGAGATCAGGATGCAATCACGTAGATTCATCATTACAATATGTATTTTAAGAAGCAGAATTTAACAAGCAGAATTAACTACTATATACACAGTCAGACACAGAATAATTCCCAACTTACTCAGCTTTTTTCATACATTAATATAACTTAAAATAAAAAATTAACTTTTCTAACTTGGAGCTTTTGGGGAAAAAAACCTTTTTTTCTTTTTTAAAGAAAGCTAGAGGACCAGATCCTCAACCTGGCTGTTCTGGCAATGCAAAGGGGCCATAAAAGTAGCTTGACTGGCTAGCTGGAGATTTTCCAGATAGTATAGCCTGGTGTAGCAATAGTATGCCATACTCACCTTGTAGCCACCAGCCTCAAGGTCATAGCCAGGGGAAGGAAACATCACCAGAGCACCACTGCACTCCAGGTATCCCTAGCTTCTAGTACAGACAGCTGGTTGCAACTGAGTCTGTTATGCTACGGCATACTGAAATTTCCCCTCTCCCCCATACACACACAGTATATGCTGAGAAGTAGCTCTGGGGGTTGCTGTAGGAACACTGAGTCAGCTGAATAGTTAGCTAGTTTCCTAAATACCCAACCAGAAGTGGAAGGTAGTGGCTTTAAAGACAAGGGAGAGCTAAAAGGGTGTCAAGAGCTGTTTTCCAACAAGAGGGCACTAGGGGGCAGGGCAGCCACTCTTATATTGCGCTCCAAGTCCCTTTGCTGAGCAGTCAACCATGACAAAAGCAGAGGGAAAAACGAGTCAAAAGACAAAAAAATGCATGAGGCAAACCTCCCTAAAGAAGTAGGCTCAAGCAGGGCAGAGTACAGCAGAGAACTTCCTCTTTTACGACATAGGCAGAACACTGGACAGCATTGTAGCCTCAGCCAACTTTTTAGAGAATGAGGCTTGACTCAGAAGTTTCTAGAAGAACTGTTCCATTATCATCACCAACCCAGCCTTTCAAACCTCGTCAAAACTGATGGATTCTGTCTGAGAATAGTATTTTCTTTCAAAAGATTTTTGGTAACAAAATTCAGTCTGAATTCTGGGAAAATATAATTTGCCAATGGGACTTTGAAATTAATGGGACTATAGGATTGCCACCTGTCCAGGTTTTCCCAGGTCCATCTCTTTTTAAGATAGATGTTCCAGGAAGTCTGTAAGGATGCTCAGGACACACTGCAAACTATCTAGTTTTGTGGGCTCAGGATCTTCCTGGATGTCCTGGTGTTTTTGTACTTCAGAGTTGGAACTCTACTCTGTGCAGATCCAAGAGCCTACAAATATGCATCATTTGGAAAAATTAAGGCCTTATTAAGCATTTGCTACTCATTATTGATGGAATATGAAGAAGAAATGTACAGTAATTGTTTAAATAGCTGCATTAATTTTATGAAAGTATGTTAGCAGAATATTTTAAAGAAATAATTTCAAAGACAAATTGCATGTAGTATGATTGACTGCAGTATGACTACATAGAAATTAAGCAATTACAAATGAGAAAATTATTTAATTTCCATAACTGCTATTTGATAAACCCTGTCGATACAGACATCTAAATATATTTAGGGCAGGGACTCCTTACTACACACTTCATATAACTCCTAACACAATGGGGTCCTGGTCCATAGATGAGGCCTCTTAGTTGGTAATATACACTGAATGAGGCAGGGGCCCTGCCAAATAAATAGTATGTGATCATGGTAAAGATTGTATAATAACACATGCACACACAGAGGCTGAATTAAGGTTACATACAAACAACTTTAATTCTGGAGTTTTCTAAATTTTGAGTAATTGACCTTAGTAACGACACAAAATACAGTAGTTAGCAAGCAGGTTAGAAGAAATTCAAACCTAGTATTTAATGGAGTACTAGGAAAAAGAATGTATACTGCTACTTTATTTCCAAGTATTTATTTCATTGCTAGATTCAGAACATTTCTAACAGCTTTGCTACAGAGAAAAGATCAAGGTAAATGGAGTGGAAATGTACTACCACTGAAGTGATTAAACATGAATCTCTCTGGATAAAATATTACCATTACTGAAATGAAAGTCATGCTCAGATTACCCTCTTTAGAAGATTTGCTTCTGGGAAGGCTGTAAAACTAAAACCATTTTTAATTTGTATATTTCAAATAAAACTTTGGTAGGTAAACATTTCTGTCTAATCAAAAGATAATTCAAAACAGTGGTATAAAGCACCTTGTGCAGAATTTGAATGTTCCACCTTAGATTTCAATAGTTAAAAATCTCAAAACTAATTTGTTCGTCTGTTGACCTTTATTCTAATGATGTGTTCTTAATTTCAGAGCATTTCTGACAGTGAAGAAAGTTTACCACTGTATGATAGAAAATGCTATATGTTATAGTATAAATACAAAGGAACAAACAAAAATCAATACTTGGAGAAATCTTATGGTCTGTACTGTGCAGTAATTCAGACTAGAACTCATGATGACAATGGTGTGTTTTAACCTTAAAATCTGTGAATCTATGTAAAGCTGTTTCTCCAAAACTGAATACTAAATAGAGTGTTTAGGGTCAGTTTTCACCACAAGATGGGCCACTTCTATAAAATCAGTGTCATTGTAGGCTTTTAAGTATGTCAAGGAGGTCAAGAATTAAAAAGGGGAGGTACAAACAAGGACTTTGGGAGAGATGCAACCTACAACATAGAATGAAATATACAGTGACCAAATTCAATTGCAAACATGGAACTAAATCATATTAAAACATATTTTAAGGAAATAGTTGTCCAAGTAAGTGATACACAACTTAAAACACAGTGTAAAATAATTTAAAGTGTGATGCTAACAGATTAGATCTAAAATATCAAATAAGATCTTAATAGCTATTTTAAATATTTGGTTATTAATATTAAACATTTATCATATTTTCTAGCATGTTTTTAAAGTTACTTTGCGTAATTTAGATTGTTCAGTTACCTGTCCAAATGTACTAATTATTTCCTCTCGTACAAAATATTTCTCAATAAGTGAAGTCAAATAAGAAAAACAATAGTTTAGCCATGTATAGATGTGACAGCTATAAAGGATTGTTTTTGATTTGATCATTACACATGGTGTTAGACACTTTATAGTATCGTTAAGCCCAAACATTCAAAATTCATGAGTCAGACCCCAAAAGATCATGAGATCACCTTAAAATCATGACTTAAAATACATATTTGGGTTTGGTTTTTTTTATTCACTTCCTGGTTTTTGAGCCTGCAAGGTTCCTTCTGGTCACATCTGCAAGCTTTTATTCGCGACTATGAGCACTAGCAACTTTTTTTTTTTAAGTGGGAATAGGGATTTTCAAGCACTTTTCTTGAGGGGCGGGGTTTTAAGTAAAGCATTTGTACATCTCATTGGGAGCAATCTTATATTATTTGACTACTTGCAGTCAAAGGTTAAAATTAATTTTGTTATAATTGAGGAAATAGTCCTCTATGATAAAATGCAAACTAAATATTTTGTGGAATAGACCATGTGTAAATAGAAAGTGACTGTCAAAGCTTCAAAAATATGCCTTTTCCACCTTAGTGACCAACAGTTGTATTATTTTACAGCAATCCCACTCCCTCCAAAAGGTAAACTGGACATCCCGGTGTTGTTTGTGCCTGATACAATGAAGTTGTATGAAGCTGTGGTAATTGTTCATGTTGTGAAGGAAAATGGTGAAAACTGGCCCTGTGATGATGACCCTGCTGAATTAAACAAAGAACTGAAAAGGTAATTATTGTAATAGGAAAAAATCATTGTTGAACCTTTTCAGCCCATGGTCAAATTTTTCCCCTCAGATATACGCATGCAATGACCATTGCCTTCAGATGGAATTGCATGTGTGTTTTGAGGGCAGAAATTTGTCCAATCTGAGAAACAATTCTATGTAAGAGTTTAAACTTCCTAACAAAGAACAGCAGTGGTAGGTAACACTGAGTCCATTTGAATACCTGCCTTTCATTTTCTTAAATTTGGAAACTTAAGAGAATTCCTTGCCAATGCTTTTAGAGTATATTAGGTAAATGAAAAACCATCGGATTGTTCCATTATTCTTCAAATAAATTTGAATTAATTAATTGGTAAATATCCTTTTGATTTATTTGTGTAAGTAATTACCAGAGATGTATTTGACCATATTCTGATCCCATTTTTGTTGATTTTCCACTAATATAACTACCAAATTCCATGAACTTGCCTCTTAATTTGCACTGATATAAGTGAGAGCAGATCAGACCAAATGTTCTCATATCCTAGATAGACAGCTCGATTATCTATCTTGTGTGATAAATTTACATCTGTGCAAAGTGGGTGTAAAATACTACCATTCTGATTTGGTTCCATTTTACATCCACTTTGCAGCTGCTGTACATAGATATTAGTGATTGCACAAGATACAAGGCAATGGAAAATAATCAGGCACATTGAGAACTTTTGAGTCCAGGATAATTTGAGTATAAAAGCACAAAAGGGAGTCCAGTGACAGATCTCAAGAAATCTGACCACAAACCAAAATAAACATATTTCAAAGGATTATTACCATGTTTTTTTTCCCTTTAGGCTAAATAAGTGAAGGCCTCTTCACTGTGTCTCAAGTGAGGCACCCAAAGTCTCTAGACACGTTTGAAAACTTTGGCCACCATTTTAAGTTAACATCAATAACATCTGTTTCTCAGCTGTTCTTAAGCAATTACATATTTTACTTGAATTTTCAAACAGCGTCACCTTGTCAGAGAATGGGGCAATCCATGGGATATGCTGGATCTACCCAATTAATGGAATCCCTGAAGCCCAGCTACATAAATCAGCACCAGGTATGTAACAGGTGAAAAGCCACAAACATAAGAACTGTAATAAAATCAGAACAGTTGCTTGCCTTTTGACACGTAACACTTGGCACTTGCAGCATACAGAAAGCTGACACAAGTCAATTTTAGCCTATATGTTCAGAATATGTATGTTGCAAATATATAAGAAGAGCAGAATATTGGAATCAGCATCCACTGAGTAAATCTGACAGAAGCATTTTGTTACTTATCCTAAAGCTAACTCTGAAAGAAGAGTACAAATCACATGAACTTTTCCATAACACTGAAAATTAATTTGCACTAAATGACCGTAGACTAATATTCATGGGATTTTTGATTTAGCTCACTTTGGAAATAAATAGTGTATCATTTGCTACTAAAATAAATACATTTATTTCTTAATCACAGTATAACTCCAGAATTGGTTTACATTACATTATATTAAATAACATGGACATTGTGAACTGATTTAGACACTAATAGCCTTCATAAAAGCACTGCATGGGAGTAGATAAAGGCACTTCAAAATTTGCTAGTCAATTTTGTTCTGAATCTTCCTTTGACGAATAAAATCAACCTATCATAGTGTGAGAAGATAATTGAGAGACGTCTTGATGATTAAAATTATTGAATTTAATAGGAATAGATATTATTTGTACTGTCATTGTTCTCATTTGTTTAAGGACCTTTAACTTGCTGTCAAATGCCAATGTGATATTAATTACAGCTTTCATCTCACTAATTTCCTTTTATTCATTAAAGGAGTGAAGCAGAATGTTATCAAATATTCCACTTATGCCCAGTATGACACCATTATAACTTTTCTCATTAGCATGAAAACTATGTGTACAAAGATGAATGCTTGTGTTTTTAATTTAAAACTTGTGGTGTACTGTGCAACCAGCAGATTTTGAGATAAGTGTCTCTTTTCTTGAGGCCATTGTTTTCACTAAGTATGGTAACTATATATTAAGCATGTTAGCATTAATAAATTGCTTAAGTGACATACAACTGTGTATAATCTGAAATTCTTACATCTTAAATTTCTAAAAGCTGTCATAAAAACTCAGAATATTTTTAATTGGTTCTGTTGCCATATAGATTACGCACAATAAATGTTTGTAGTTCACACCAGTATCTTTGCATTGATTCTGAATAGCCATAGCATTTTAAAGGTGGTGACTGTTATTTTTACACTGTGAGTTCTCTTTCCATCCCACAATCCAGAGTTATAAACGGACTATACTTTATCTTTCTAAATATAGGCCCCAATTCAGTAAACCACTTAAGTATTTTAAGTATGTACTTAAATCCCATTAAATACATCTCATAGACCAATTGTAGGATAAGGGGCCTATAATAAGTAATCTATTAGAGATCTATTTTTCTTGTTAAATTGTTATCCCAAACATAAGGATAATATTGCCTTTTCTTTGGAAATAGTTATTACTGAAATTGCTTACAGACTATAAGTTGTGATGTCAAAACTTCAAAACTGTTTTACTAGTTGATTAGATAGTACCTCTTTGGGTCATCCTTATTTGCATCATACTAAACTTCTGTAAAATGTTTGACTTAGTACCACACAAAATAATTATGAAAAGTAGCATTGTATAAAATCAATATAGCACACATTTGACTAAAATGTGGCTAATGGATAGATCTCCAATGGTAACTGTAAATGGGGAATCATTGTCCAAAGAGTCCAAAGACTGAGTCCAGGGGACAGACTGTGGATAAGCCAAACGGGGCAGAAGGATTATACACTGGGATCTTTGAACTTTTAGTTGGACTTTTTTAGAAGGGAAGGATTAAATTCACTTACTGAATTCAAGAAAGTCATATTAAATATTCAAATTCCTTTTCTTCAGATACTTAATGAAAACTCAAGTTGCAAAATTTTAACTCTTAGCATGGTTCTCTAAAACTTCAACTTTGAGCAATAGTATGTTGTCGTAAATCAAGATTTTTTTTTCATTTTTAGTTTCCCCAATTTTTAACTTCCTTTTGAATTTTTTTCATCAGTTCCTATTTTTATTTCCAATTAAAATATTTTAAATGATTCTATACCTTTTTATTTTCCAATGAATTGAAATTGTTTCTAAATTTCATAATTGCAAAGAAATTGCGGAGGTTTCTTTTCAAGTGTTGTTTGAGAAGCAGCTGTGGAAATGAATTGCTTAGCACAGAAAGTTTTTTCAATAAATTGAGCAAAATCTTACCATGTGTTTTGTCGGAGAGAACATGAAGAGAACAGTGAGACTGGCTCCTCAGTCCCAGTTACCCCAACTGGTAATTGGTAATATATGGTATTACTGTCTTTCTAAAGATGTCCCACCCTTTCATTTTTAGTTATTTTGTTAAAATCAGAAAAATAATTTTCCAGGAAAGCAACATGTTACAAAAATTGATCCCTTCTTTTCTGTAGCTGTTATATGCTGTCAAGCCAGAAAAAGAGTGGAGGAGAGAGTGGAAGTTCTGTTAACTGGCGTAGTTCCTGGAACAACTGCTATGCCAGCAGCAAGAAATGATGCGATCACCACTACAAATAAGACGCCCAGTATCCAGGACGAAGTTCAAGTTACTCCCGGTAAGAAAGAACAGTGCAGCAGTTATTTCAGCTATAGTACACACTGCAAATCATACACTATTTAGAGACTGATCCTGCCTTTGAAAAGAGATGGTGACTTACTACTGAAAGCAAGAAAATCCCTACTATGTAGTGGACAAAACAAATACCCCAATATCATATAATGTTAGGCATATGTCTGGGGGTGTGTTAGAGGTGGACTTGGAAACTAGGTGGAGATGCTTATTCTTTTTACACCAATCACCAGTCTCAAGTCTGCGGCTGGCTTCCCATTTACTGTCCAGTGAAGTAGGTAACTAGGGCTATGCTTATACTGATGGCGGCAAATTCGCTGCCATCAGATCGATTTCTCTGGATCAACTGAGCGGTCAGTAAAGACCCACTCAGTCGATCCAGAAATCAACCTAGGAAAACCACCTCTGAAAGTGGTGTAGCGCTGCGATATGGGGAACGCTGTTCCTGTCGGCACAGCGCAGTGTGGACGGCGCGCAGAATGGAAGCAGTGAAGTCGATGTGAGTTACGCAAGTTTTTTACGTCGCTTGCGTATCTCCCATCAACTGCCTCCAAATCTCGGAGGGATGTATAGACCAGGCCTAGGTTCCTTTGTATACATGAGCATGTGCAGTACACCATTAACTGATTTAAAAGGGATGGCTTGCATAAATCCTGAGATGAGTAGTGTGTATGCTGCGTGTGGATGGAGACATCTCCATGTGGGTTGTTCTGTTAATATGCCACATTCCCTATACTGGGCTCATTACCTGCAATAATGTGAGCTGATTAGGGGCTGCTGCTATAAAGAAGCAATAAGATTTAACAAAAGATGACTGCTGCTCAATAGTTTCATCAGCCCAGGATATGATAGAAGTTAATTTCCTCTGAGATATGCCATCTTTTCATACTACTCTCATAGTAGCAATTTTAGAGTGAGAAAGGGAGAGGAGCATATTATAAGTACCCAGAAAGAGGAGAGAGAGTGCACAGATTACAGTGCTTGTTTACTGCACTTATTGAGCTAATCTGAGAGCCTGCTTCAGAGCAAAATTCCCTTATCCTTAAAAAGCTTCCCTAAAAGCCTAAACTGCACAAACAGCCCAACAAACAGGGCCGAATCCAACCTCTGTGAAAGTGGATGCAACTTAACTGAAGTCAATGGGAGTTGTGCTCGTTTATGTCAGGGCTGAATTTGTTTATGCACAACTCTTCAAATATCACCTTTAGCAATTACCACATTAAAGTTACAGTAGATGAAATTCCGAGTTTTTGCCCAATTATTTATCTTTTTATGCTAGTATTTTAGCCCTTACATATCAGGCAGAAATTCTGCTGCAATTTAGATACATTTATACAACTCCCATTAAATCCAATGGGAGTTACACCGTGTGAGTCTAAGAACAGAATTTGATCTTACGGAGATGAATTTTCTATGGGAGCTCAATCAGACATCTCAGTTTGCACCTGCAGTGCCATACATGTAATCAGTTGCAAATGCAAAGGTTAGAATTTAGACATCTTCCCCACCTTGCAGATGTAAAGCCATGTCTGACCACAAATCAGGTGGTGTTATCTTTGAATCCACAAATGATTGGGCTGTGAAAATTCCACCCTGACTTGATTGTGGATACAAAACCAAAGAGGCTTTTATGAAAAATTCATCCTAAAAATGTACATGAATAAGGTCTGCTCGGTAGAGGAGTGGGATTGTAAAGTTGCTTTAACCTTTGCACTAGGAGGAGAGACAACTCAATCTCAATACCCCACACCCACAGCCACTGCACTGGGGAGGCCAAGAGAGATGGCATTGTAAGAGTTGCCATGGAAGTTTAACATCACCCCAAAATTCACTCTAAGGACCAGTTAAGTTAGCATTGTGGTTGATTTGTGCCACTGGAGCTGGGCCCAAACCTGGTCCTGTGAATTTTTCTGCTGTGCAGTAACAGTATTTTACAGAAATTCCTGTGGTAGGTAACTTTGTTGCAATTCATCATGAAATCTTAAAGAGTTTGCCCTAAAAATGTCTCATTTCCTTCCTCCTGGGTTGGTTTATTGTGTGAATACTGGACAGCAGAACCAAATATCTGAGGTCACTGACTCCAGACTTTCTAACAGTCTGTCTTTTGTATAATGCCTATGAAAACAGGAGTGGAGTGGAGGATGAATAACACATACTTAATCTAGTAATGCACAGTCAAGCATAACCAACAGTGTGTGGACAGTATGCTCTGCAGATTAGCTTCCTTGTATTCACATTTTACAAAACAATGGAATTACGTATAGAAAAATTTGCTCTATGATGCCTATCATATAATCTTATCTTATTTAGAGTTGTAAATATTATCACATGACTTTATTTGATCCTAAAAGAGTTGTTGTATATCAAAGTATAAAGGTATATTTCATAATAATAGAATAACATGGCCTTGGTCTTTATAATTGAATCACATATGAACAATAATCATTTTAAAAATTATTTCCTCTAACTCCCCAATACTATGGCATTTTAAATTGAAATGAGTAATGTGCCTTCAGCAAATAAGAGAAAATATTCTGAAAGACTTGCAATTTCTTGATCTGCTTGTTTTGTACATGCGCATAATATTTTGTATTTATTAACACTAGCTTCTGCATGTATTGCAAGACATTGATTTGGGACATTACATCTTTTCAGGAAAGGAGTATGGTAATGAAATGCTTTGACACCAAAGGTACGAGGATCATTTAAGGCTCTGACAGTTTTCAGAATGCTGTCAATGACATTATAATGTCATTATTCCTACGTGAATTTGATGCCTGTCAGAGGGATCAGATTTAATGGTGCTATTATACTTTCTGCAGACTAGCAATAATAATGTAAATAAAAGTGTAAAGCTCTAAGACAACAGCTTGGCAAGCTGTTTTTCTATTTTTTTTCCATCTGAAATAGTGATTCATCAGTGTATATATGTGATGTGCAGTAAGCAATTTTTATATCCAAAGATAGATGATGATAATTACAGGCAGAACAGATTTAAACAGCTACTTCTGTGTTTCAGTATTTAAATTATTTGCACAAGAATAAACCCTTGAGATGTGAAAATTTTCAAGCAGCTTACAGACCTTGAAAGAATTATCAGTCTCGCCCATTCAGCATGATTTTGATTTAAATAAAAAATTATTGTAATTCATAAAAAAGAGGGGATAATCTAAAAAACTATTCAGTTGTAATGACATTATACATTGTTCAGAAGTCCCACGGATTCAATGCCATGATGATCCTACAGTTAAAAGGTTAGTATTTGCAGGGCAATACTTAATATAGGACTTCAGTCAGACAAGCCTTGTTTAATGTAATGTAATGTAACTAAAATACAGATAGTTGATGTTTTCAGATGGTTTTTAACTCCACTGTAAATAAAGTACAGCTTATTTTAGGGAACCACTACTGCATAGGTCCTTAGGAACAGATTTTTAAAGATATTTAGGTGCCTTTAAAACCCTGACCCTTAGCCCTTGGTAGGGATTATTATGCAATGTTCTTATTTAAGAACTAACGTTATCAGAATAAATTAGTATGTGCCCAGCAGGGATTTTTCTTCAGTGTGTTTTGCCTATTCAATGAATGCAAACATACATTCATTGCAACAATTACACTAACACCAGTGACAGATCAGTGATCTGATGTTAGCAGCCTAATATTTACAGTATATAGACTTCAAAGAACCTGCTACTGAGCTTAAGTATCATGTAGTATGATAAAATCTTCTGAAATTCCTCATGAGCATTAGTTTAGATAACCCTGCTCCGGTTTAAGACGTCCTGGGCTGTGGAATATCAGACATGGGAACTTGGAAGCAAAGCAGTGTGCTTGGTGTGGTAACTGGCACCCAAATACCTACAAGGATGTTTCAGTTCACACTAAATTAATTGAAGTGCTGAGATGCAGGATCCGGGCACAAATCCGAAATATTGGTTGTAATTTCTCTCTACTCCTCAGCAGGTTAATTACCTGTTGTGGTTGGCCAGCCTGGAAATTATATAAAACTGAACATTAATTATTTATTTCTATTGTGCTAGCACCTAGCTCAGTATTGGGGCACCATTTTGCTAAGTACTGTGCAAACTTATAGGAAGATACAACCCTTCCTCAAAGAACCTGCAGTCTAATTTAAGACAAGATGCAAAAAGTGAATGTAACAAACAATAAAATAAGGGTAACAGTAAGCCTATATACACGCGTTTCTTCTAACGTCATGCATAACTTGATGATTTCAAATAATGTAAGTATTATTAAATATATTTCAGTGCAGTAAAAGTGAGAGGTAAAGGAAAAAGTGAGAGCTTTGATGTTGATGTGTTGGAAAAGAGGGAGTGCCAGTAGAGGGATTCTAACAGAGGGCTGAGATAGTGAAAATAATGCAAGGAGGAAGGATCATCTTAGCAGCTGCATAACTAAGATGTAATTTACAGTTTTTCATAAAGCGGCAAAGGATGGAGGAAAGCTTTGATTGGTTGTTTGACATTCAGGAGGGGAGAGATTCAGCTCACAGTTCAGAACTCTACATATAACTGCCAATTTTCAGCCCTAAAAATATGCTTTAAGAATTTCATGAATAAAACTGAAATAATCTTTACAATAAGCAACCAGCAGTAGATAATTGCATCGGAGTCCTAATGGGCTGTAATAATTTCATGCTGACCAAACTGTACCTTTAATGAGCCTTAATGGTTAATTGATTTTCAGCATGTAAACTGGCTGAGTTTAAATTTGAGAACTTTAATTTGTTCTTTACAATGTTTCATTTTTTGAAGGGTAAATGTATTCTGTTAGAAACACAGTTTATAGAAGACAGGAATAACATTGTTTTCTTTTCAAAGCAATGGCAAATCCCAGGAGGGAACAGGTGAATTATAGGGGGATAGGGATTGTAAATAGCAAGTACTGCTTCCATCTGATTTTACACATCATTTTGTGTTTCTGCTGAATTGGACTTTTGTAATTCTTAAAAATCATAGTCAGAATTATGCAAATTAGAACTATTTTCTAGCACTCAAGTGATGAAGTCATGCTCAAATAATAGATTTTAAACCTTCAGGAAACTTTCATGTAAATTCATCTGAAATGATTGATTCAACTTCACATAAGTATAAAAAGTCAACTCTCATACACTATCAGAATTGATATCAGTCCTTCTCGTAATTCCTTATTAGGATGGTGTTCATCCAAGAAACTAAAATACAGAGTAGCTGTGTAACTAACACAAACATATCATTTACCTCTCAAGCCAGGAACTGTTTGAGTAATCTTGCAGTGTGATTCAAATTTTTTTAAAAGTGGATGTAGCTGGTGCTAGAAATTATAAACTAATGAGCATTAGGTAGGGAAAGTGGGCAAGAGTATCAAAAAGGACAAAGTAATAAACTAGCTAGAGAAATACATAGCAAATCTTCATGGTTTCCATAAAATAAGATCATGTAGCTCTAAACTGTTGACTTTGAAAATAATTCTAATACATTAATGGATAAAGAAGAACTAGTAAATATCATTTACATGAGGTCGAGTGCTCTCCTACTGTTTAATATTGCTGCCAAATAGTGTTTGGGCAACTTCAAGGCCTCAATGGTGGGAGTTTCCCCCAATGTCTTCTGTTCAGAAGAATGAGGTTTTTCATCCCAATGGAAGTAGCAAGAAGTTCAGCCTTCCCCTGCCAAAATATTTCTTCCTTCTTCAGAGAGCTGCCTAGATTTTGGGAGAGCCACCTCACAATGATGCTATTAAGAAACATAAATATATATCTAGAACTAGCAAGACTAAAAAGATCTTTGCATTTCATTTTGCAGAACTATTCCTACCATCCTTTTTTTTGTCATATCTGCTTCTTGAATATCCAGTGATGGTGCCTAAACCATTGCCCCTGACAGTTTGTTACACATTCCAGTTGCTCTCAAAGTTAAGTACATTTTCCTAATGTCTCTCCTATCTTCAGGTCAGTGCACCCTGTCATCTCTTCTGCAGCTGTGCTCAAAGACTGATGCATTTGACCTATTCTTCTTTCATTTAGAATTTAAATTCTTTGCCCTTTTTTCTCAATTTCCCACTAGCAAAATGTGTTCCCAGTAACAGTCACGTTAAACTTTTGAACCTGCATTGTTCAGATGGTTTTCCAGTTAGAAAAAATGAAATTGCTTACCCCTAAAAGTAAAACTGAGACCAATAGGTTTTCTGAAGAATGCAAACAAAGTTGCAACATAAGCTGATATTAAACTTTGCACGTGTGGCTAATAATTAAAATGTTCAAAATAAGCAGCTGGGTATAATAGTTTAATAGAATCACCACAAGGCATTGAATGGAATCATTACACTGCAGCATTGCTCTTATTCAAGCTAGTTGGAAAATAACAGTGGATCATAAATGTTTTGTATATAGAAAAATTCTATTAATCCAAATCACTTATATTAAGAGCTTTATTTGTGGCAAAAATAACACAAATGAATTGTCTTTTTTGTTCTTAAAGTATAATTGTTTTCTAACAAGAAGCAACTGTAGACTTAAAAGACTAATTAGGCTTTTATCAGTTTCTATCTTTGGCCCTCTTTGTAAACTTGTCAATTATCAGTCTAGCATAGTTAATTATTTTCCAGTTACTGGCAATAACCAAATCAAGAATGCATCACAAAAAATAAAACAAAATAACACAACCTTAAAGTGCAGTTCAGCTCTGAAAAGATTTTATTTGAAAATGGCTCACCTTATTTGAAAGATCTGCTTCCTGTGTGTAGTCAGAGTCATTTTACTTCTTTTTGACCAGAGTCAATACAGTTATGGGTTGGATTATTTACTGATTCTCAAATCATCAAGAGAATTGTTACTGAGTTCCAATTACATAGTGATGCATAAGATAGGAACAAAACAAGTTGATTTTCAAATGCTAAGGTGAGTTTATAGGCCTGACAAGTGTACATTTTTACTTGTAAAGGGAGAAGATTTGAGAGACTAATCTGGAACCACACAATACCATTTTTAGTGTCACTTTTTAGAGTAAAACTGCACTTTTAAGTGTGAAGGGTGTTTTCTAGTCTGTTTCTATTTTAAAAACATAGTGGCACTAAAGAAATACTGTCAAGACTTGATTATCTAAAATCATAGCTCCATCACCTTTGTTGTTGTTTTCAAGGATGTATATGAATATTGGATGATTCCTTCACTCTTACTGTGTTTCTGGAAGTTTTACCAAGCTGTTACATTACAACAGAGCAGACAGGCAGAGAGGAAGAAGAACACATGTTGGTCCTGCATACTCTGAGTGAAAGCCCGGGCCTGTTGAAATCAATGGGAGTTCAGTGGGGCCAGGATTTCATCTTCTATCTTCTAATGTATCCATCACCATAGTATTTAGGTAATATTTATACATTTGAGCCATGATGAAGAAAGCTAGCATTCTGATTCTGTTACCAATGGATCACAGGGCAGAGGAGATAAAATACAATAGAATTTCAGGTCTGAGTTTTGGGAGGCTGATTGAATTTTCACATTCAGGAATCTGCTGCTTCTTTTTAAAGGATATTTCAATTTATGCCTATCATTCTTAACAATGTCTTTAATATTTTAATATTTATATGACAAATTCTGACAGATATGTTTTAAATTTAAGGTTTTAATGTCTCTTTAATGTTCTTCAAGTGCTCACATATTTACATTACACGAAAGGGTGTGTGCATCTCGTGGACCAGTGTCAGAGAGTTTTCTTTAGCAGTACTCATAAAGGTGGGCCCTCCCACACCTTGTTTGCTTTTGCTCTAAATAGGGGGCAAAAAGAGACACTTTGTCCCTCCTTCAGTTCCTTTTTGCCATTGGTGGTCAAAGTATTCAGTGTTCTTCAAGAACAAAGTTCTTGCTACTTATTTTACATAGTGGTACTATTTTTCTTTTGTTATTTTGATGGTTTTTCTTTTTGATTTTCTTATTTTTATTATAATTTTTCTGGTTTAGCTCTTTTTTTTCATTCAGGCAAGGCTCCAAGGCTTCCCCAGTACCTGTGGAGCCTATGCCACATAAGAGACTGGTGCTCAATTTGCCTTCAATACATTTTTATAGAGGCTGCCCTTACATTTGCATCTGATCTCCTTAGTTGTCTAAGAGAAGCTCTTCTATGACTCCTTCCCAGAGAGGTCCCCCAGCTTTACTGGCAGATAGGGTCACAGGAGATTCCCATCACTGGAAGTGTCTTCTTCAAGGTCAAAGACTTTGGAGCATTTCTGTTCTCACAAACATAACAAGTTGGTGTCAGGCTCTTTGAAGACCAGGATGTAGGTTTCCTTCACAGATGGCCATTCTGCTACTGATGGTAGGGCATGCCCTTCAGCTCACCACTGCCTGGTAGTGACTCATACTGATAGATATGAACCATTGATTCTGGTGCCCTCCTATAGGCCCTCACAACTGCTACTTCACCATCTGTAACAGATGAGACATCTCTGATCACAGCAGGACAGCCACTGATATAGGTACCAATAATGGCAGAAGCTGATGCGGTGGAGAGAGACTTATTATGCTTTTCAGTGTCACAGTCTCCATTGATCCAGGGTGAAAACCCTTGGTCAGTGTAAGTGCAGGTACCACAGTTCTCAGCTCTGGTACTCTTTTGTGAGTTCATCAACCATAGGTCCAATACCACTTTCTTCATCGTCCTCTGCTCCAGGGCTGGCTCCACCTCATTTCATGGTACTGGCAGCTAGGAAGGTATCCATGCTTCCTCCAGTGCCATGTTCCAGGAATTGAACTGGGTCACAGTATCTGAGGAACAAAGAGATACAAACCCCATTACTGCACCATCTTAGATCTAAGAATATTCAGGTTCTTTGCTGGAATCAGAGGTGGGCTCTCAAGTCTCATGTTACCAAGAGTACAGGGCTTCCTCCAGGTCACATTCTCATACTCATGGATGGAGATTTGAGAAGAGTAGAGCCTGGGATTGGACCACGTAGGCAGTATAATTAGATCCCGGTACTGTTCCATCCTCCTCATTAGCCATACTGGGGAGAGATTCTTCCCCTGCCAGTACCAAGAGGCCTGTGATGGTCAGTATGATAAACCTCCAGTCTCAGGATACTGGACTTACTTCAGCCCCTTTTAGAGCAGCAGCCTACAGCCAGCCCAGTCACCCAGTTTTGTGAGATCCCTTTGCAACTCTTCGCAGTCTGCTTTGAACTTAACTATCTTAAATTGTTTTGTATCATCTGCAAACTTTGTCACCTTATGGTCTACCCCTTTTTCTAGAGCATTTATGAATATGTGGAACAATACTAGTCCCAGTACAAACTCCTGGGGGAATCGCTATTAACTCACTCCATTCTGAAAAGTGACCATTTATTCCTACCCTTTGTTTCCTATCTTTTAACCAGTTATTGATCCAGGAGCGGACCTTCCCTCTTACCAATGACACCTTACTTTGATTACGAGCCTTTGGTGAAGGACCTTGTCAAAGCCTTTCTGAAAGTCCAAATACACTATATCCACTAGACCACCCTTGTCCCACATGCTTGTTGACCCCCTCAAAGAATTAGGTCACACCCTGATTTTCACCTGAATCAGTCTATATACTTATTTTTCTTCCCAGAGCCACAAGTTCACACAAATGAACAAAGCATGCACATTCTAGATGTGCATCTAGCTTTGACCTATTACCTGGATGGGTTTTCTATCCAGACCATATGGACATATGCAATGCCTCTTGAAGAAAAAGTTACAAGAAAGTAACTAATCATTCTTTCCTTTTGTAGATGCATGCATTTTCTAGAAATGTTCTCTGTGTACCTCTATCAACCTGTTATATGTGGGAAAGTGCATCAGAAATCTGGCAAAGAATCAGTAAATATAACTGGTCTGTATGTAAACTGAGATACTGCATAACTCATTGCTTCATGCTTTTTGACCAAAAGTCACACCAGTTCCCCACTGACATTCATAGGCAATGGAAAAAGAATACCATAAATATATATTGGAGTGTGTGTGTTTGAGCAGGTTGTGATTCCTGACCAGGGAAACCTACGTTAGAATTAGAGCCATAACTGCCTAAAATACCAGGTTTGTGCACCTCCTTCTGAAGTAGTTGCTATTATTCACCATTGGTAAGATGAACTACCATACTGGATCAGACCAGTGGTCCATCTAGTCCAGTATCCTATGTTACTCAAATTCAGGTTTCTTAAGTATCCTTAACTATGGCATTTCCTGACTTTTAGTTGCTTAACTGTGCAACCTTTATATTCTCTTAAAATAGATTTCACATTTTCTTAGAGTGGGGGTTATTATAGGCAGAGATGGGAGCACTGTCTTTAGTTAAAGTTGCCTGATACTTTCCATAGTAAGACTCTGTTTTTGGTTGTTTATAACTTTGGCAAATGTTGGGCTGGAATTTTCTATGCTGGGTGTTTACCTCAGGTTGAATTTTATTTTAAAGTTTCAGTTAAAACTGTTGAAGCCATTTCAAAGGATGACAGTAGGAGGAAAAAAACCAACAACGTTTTGCCCATTTAAAAAATATTCTTTCAAACCATTTAATTGAGAAGCTCTAGCTTGTTTAGAGCACACATTAAATTTGGTAGGGAAGTAATTTTAGTGTCCAGGATAGGTCTTTTGCCAACACCATGAAAATCTACCCATATCTGCCCAATTTATAAGTGTCTGAAAAATCTCATTTCACACATTCTTGGTAGAGATTCGTTAGAGTTGGGAAAGTATAATATGTGATAATGTAATTAAAGGATGTATGATAATTCAACCTCCTTGTGCATATGCATTAATGTTACACAGGCAACCTTAATTCTGGTACTTTCTAGCATTTTCAGTGCTTCACTTTGCATCCTTAAGGTTCTTTTTATGTAGGGTTTTTCTTTTTTTGATGGACCATATATATATACACACTCTGTCCATGGAAGGATAGAATGTGAAATGAAAGTAGATTTTAAAAATAAAGATGAGTATGTAACTTTATCTGGCTAATCTGGGTTTCACAGGCACAATTTTAGGATGCAAATCCCTTTCACCTTACTTATGTCAGTTGTTTCTTTAAAGTCAGTGAGACTTTGACAAAGGTGAGAAAGCTTTGTCCCCAAAGAGCCAGGCAAAAAAGGACAAATTTTCTTAGTTTGTGTCATAGGTAAGAAGACAATGAAGAAAATCCATCAGTTTGTAAATGTGTGACCCATTATACTTGCTTTTTACATTGATTCTGTAACCAGTCTGTTTTTGGAATTTGCAGAGATAGCTTATGACCAGATTTAATTGTACAGGACCATATTTTCAAGACACGATTCATGCAAATCTGTGTGCACAAGCCCTTGTTGTTAATTACTTTTAACCAGTGTTTCTCCATGCTAAATTTCATACCTGTGCACCACCATAAAATGTGTATGCAAATGATGAGTTTCACACATATGCATTCTAACTTTCATTCATGTACATTCCAACACCTAGATGTGTGCAATTGCTATTCATAAAAAAGGTGCATGCAATGTTGTGCACAAATGCATGTGCACATATAAGGACTGAGTTGGGGGTCCTCTGCAACTTCGGCTAATAACCTCTCAGTTCATAGTTAATCTGGTTTATTTGATTATTTACTTAGATTTAAATACAATAACATAAAACAAAACATTTAACCTGGGCTCTATGCACTCCTGCTGTTAACTTACAACATGCAAGTATCACAGCAAAACCAAAAAAGCAGCAGATTTCTCTTCTCTCATTGTCTCCCCATCCATACTAACCATTTGTCAGCAAACACGTTGCAAATCAAAATATCCCACACCTCGTATTTTCTCCAAAAGGGTTCTCTCTCCACCACCTCACCCTTCCCCAAATGCCCACATGAAACAGATGCAGTTTACAGTGTGCTCAGAGATGATCACGTTGTGACTAATTTAGATTGTGTGTGATGTAGGGGGAATGGATTCCCAAGTCTTTAACCAAAGTGATATGCCCATCTACAATGGCCATTTTAAATTAAGCAATAAATTGCTTTAAAAGTCACTAAATTATTCATCTCTTTAAATGAGCTTGAAATTAATTAAAAGTGGGGTTTTTAACTATGGCTCTAAAACTGCTCCTGCCTCTCAGCATCCCTTCACACTGCTGTCAGACATAGGGAAAGGTTAGAGACCCTTGACTATGTTATTTCAATTGAAGCAATGTTGTAGGTTTTAAAAAATTTCTTGTTAAACTCTGGTTTTGTGTAGCAGTTGTTTGATTCCCAAAGGCACAAAAAAACCACAGTAGTGGATGTAGGAATATTTTAAAACATCAGTGAATTATTACTCATTAAAGAAATGTAGGTGGCCTTGTTGAGCAAAAATTGTAGTTCAGTGCAATTTAAAAACCCTTTTTTTGTGCAACAAGCAGCTGCCAGTATCCCCCCCTTCTTGAATTTGAGTGAGACTGCAAGGGTGATCAGAAAAGTCTGCTTTTAAAAAGCAAAATAGCTTTTTTTTTTACGTCCTAGTTTTAAGACACTTAAAACCTGAATACTGTCAGATCTTTCTTTTTTTTTTCTTTGAGCAGATGGCTTTTCTGAGCCTATTTACTTTCTTGTAAGTCTCCAATAGTTTCAAACAGAAGTTGACACACATTACCTGGATGCACAGCTACTTTACAAAGTAGAGTATGTGTCAGTGAGGCTCTGCTGTCCATACCGTAATTACCCACTTAGATATATGATCGATTTCATTAAGTACAATCCAGAATATTGTAATATTAATGTGTTGAATAATTTCTGCTCCTACCTGGCAAGTATTTTGTAATGTATATAACCTGAATATGGAACAATGAAATAACATGAATGTCTGACAATGTATTATTTAGGATGAACCCAAGTGTACTTGGCACTTGGAAAGCCATATTAATAAAATGCAGGGGCACTTGTTCCAAATCCCCCAGTTTTATCCTGGGACATGGACTGTCCTAATAAGCCTTTAGTGTAATACTCCCTTTACAACCTACATATCCATTAGTCATTATATCAGCTAGGAGTTAAAGTTGAATTCCTTTGGATTTCTGAGAGGCTTAATGAGATTCAGGTGGTTGTGGCTAAGCCTGATTTCACAATGTTTCATAAAGTAGTATTGAATCCACACTTGAAACTTCTCTCCAGCATGGTTTCTGAATTCCATCACAATTAGCACATCAGTCTCCCATTCTTCTGCTCCAATTACTAGGGAAAGTTGAACTGTGTAAGAAGGCACTGAGTTATTACTAGAAGAGAAAACTTTTGCAAGGTTCCAAGGTTGTTTGTGAGCTAGTCCAAATGGAAATCTGTCTCTTTTTTAGAGATGTTCTAAATAGATCAGACCCTGTAATGTAATGGCTAAGCACTACTAGATAGCCTGTGGACTGAATATATTAGGGCTAAGGTAGCATCCCAGAGGAATGTGTCTACTCTGAAATCTGTAAAACTGCTGCATGGAATTCCATTCACACTTCTAACCAGCAGTCATTGCTCATCTTAACTGAGAAATCAGATTCTTATTGTGAGGGACCTGCTCTCTAATTTATGAAATACTGCTCAGCCTTTTTCCTGGGACTTGTGTCCTGTGGTTTTCTACCAAGACTGGGGATCTACAGAGATAAATCCGAAAGGGAAGGAAAGTTCTTTGAGTACATTGTCTCTCATGGCTCCTCTTCTGTTTTGTCTCAGTCCTCCAATGGCATTCTGAATTGACAGAAAGAAGATAATTGAAACTACATTATTACATTCCCTCTCACTAAACATTTGGATTTCCAAGGGCTGGTGTATGCAGGCCCAATAATTATTTTTTTTGCCAGAGAGGTCAAAGCGTCTGATGATAACGTGCTCGTGAGAGTGTGGCTCTATAGAGGGAATATACTGTGAGAACTTTAGAGAAGAGTTTCTTTACTTTGTATTGGTCTACAGACATTATAAATTAAATAAAATATATTGGTTCAGATATATTGGGGCAGATCTGTTAGTTCAAGAGAGTGTCTAATATTCATAGATTTAACAGTTATAAAAGTGAACATTTTCAGTCAGACATTGTAAGGTTTGGGAAGTCACTACCATACAGGACTCATCTATTTGGCATCTCTTCAGCTCCCAGGGTTTTCACTGAAATATTAATAACTGAAGAAGCTTCTCACAGATCCAAGATAATTCATCTTTATCTTTTTTTAAATGACATTCTAAACAGTAAGCAGAGCAAGCAAAGCATTACGTAACTTTCATCTCTTCAGAATCCTGGTTTTATGATTAGTTTTAGAAAAAACTTCACAAATAATTGTACATGCAGAATTGCAAATAAACCCAGCATAAGAAAGAAACATTTCTTTTAAAAAATAAAGATTTTAAAGACTGCATAGAACAAAATCAGTTCAGATGAACAGTAAACTATATGTACAAATAATGTTCCAACAGCAGTTATATTTTTTCTAACATGTCATCAGACGCAAAAGACTTAAAAATCTTTGTCCATTCAATACAAAACAGTAACTTCAGGCAGAAATCTGTGTTTGTCATATAAGAACAAAGATTATAGATGCTTTATTGATATTGATAAGTCAAAAATAATAAAAGAAAAGAAAAGAGACCACTTAATTCTATTACTTATTAAGTTCTTAGCTATTTTAAGAACATAAGTGGAAAACAAAAAGGATGTTGTTGAATTATGAATGGGATATGTTTAGAAAGAATTGCTATTATTAAAAACTTAATAGTTACTGAAAAACATTAATTTTTAGAACATTATATACGGTAAATCTTAACATAACAAGTAGATCTTAATAGGATCAGAGAAAGATATTTAGTGCTTATGAGAATTTAATTGCTTTATCAGAGCTTTTTATTTCAGTTTTGTATAAAACTGTGTAAAGACAAAAAAGGAGGGGAGCAGAGAGAGAGAAAGGGGGACAAGGAGAGAGGGCTGGGCAGAGAATGTGGAGGAAGTGCCTGAAGGAGGGGACTGGGAGAGAAGTGAGGAGAACTCTAAACAAGAGGCTGATCGCTGAAACTCTCCTAAAGATCAGCGAAGGGTAGAAATAGAGGTAGAGCTGGAAGTCAATTGGGGGAAGAATTATGGGGAGAAAAACAATATGAAAAACAGAGCAAAACTGAAAAAAAAATACATAGGGAACAGGCAAGACAGAAGGGGGGAAGACAGAAAATCCATATTTAGGTATTTTAAAGAGTGGCCTGGTTTTCAAAAGTGCTGAGAACACAGGAACTCCTGAGGTTCCCAGGTATACTAAGCTGTCCTGTGAGTTCTGACACAAAAGGTAGAACAAGTCATGCTCAAGCAGCTCTTTATCATCTCGATTGCATTGCCCAAAATGCAGCAACGATAATCTGAAGGGTGTGGCTGCAGCACAAGTGCAATACTGGCATCAATGCTGAGTCCAAGAGGCCAGGCCTATTAAATCTTCTAATAACTTTATTGTCCAAAACTATGCTTCTTACTCAGAGCCAAGGAAGAAGCAACAGTAGCAGGGCCCTGTGGTTCCCCTTGAAGAGGTGAGCACCTTGCAATACCTCAGTTTTTTAGAGGAAGAAACTGAGGCATAGAGAAGTGAAGCAGCTTTTCCAAGGTGACACAGCTGATCAGTGGCCGAGCTAGGGATAGAAAACAGGCCAGGTGCCTGACCATCAGGCTGCCTTTCTATATTTTCAAATCTGGGGTGGATTACTTGAGCCGGATTTCGTGATGATTGTACTGTGCTACAATTTGAACTAGTTAAAGTGACAGTTGTATTAGGCAGTACATAGGGAATGGTGGTTTAAAAAAGAAAAAAAATTGTGAATGATTATTGTTAATTTACGATATTTCTAAACCAGGTGTAAAATTTTGATAGGCAAAAGATTTGGAATTGCCTTGATGCATACATTTTGTTTGATAGGGTAATACTTGAAAAACAAAGCGGTTCTCTCTCCTGGTGCTTTATTCTTTTACCGTTTTAATCAAAACTGGAACCTTTACGAGCTCATAACTTCAATCATTTGATTTAGTCACAAAACTTGGACAACCTTCTGGTGATGATGTATGCCCTTTTTTTCCTCTAACAGCTACCACTTTGTTTAGGCAGCATATGTGTCACGGAACTGTCTAGAAACAAATATTAACATATTCATGGAGAGTTTCCATAATATGATAATATGGTAGTCTTTAGGGTTTGTGGCTCTGATGAAAATCTAATTACATTTTTCTCTTTTGAACAGCCCTAAATTAGATTTGCAGAGCAGATTCACAACTAGCTAAGGGACTGGCATAAAGATGCTTTCAAATACTTAAATTTGGCACATATAAATGCATTGTTTTTCCTCAAGTGTTGTAAATATTAAAATATTTTAACAGAATACCTAATATGAACATATAACAGGTTATACAACTGTTAGCCCGGAGCAGAAAAATAAATATTTATTACTTGTGAATAAAAGACTAACATCATATACAAATGTGGAAAGGAAAACAAAAATGTTTTCAGAAACTGAAAGCAATACTCAATATGCCAGCCTAGCATCTGAACTGTTTGACTTATAAAACAGGCATCCTTTGTGCAGTATTGTGTGATTTGACTGCCGAAAGAAACATCTGCTCAGCAGTCGCAATTTTGCCTCTGTGGTAGACTGCAAATGATGTCATGATTTCTCGCCCCTCCTAAATTAATTTTTATGTCTGAAATTCCATGTTTTGGCACTTGTGTAGAGGAATGACAACAGGCCGTGCACTGTCTCTCAATCTGAGTGCATCACATCAGCACCATACATACCAAGGGATCAGTTTGAAAAGGAACAGGAAACAAGGACACTGGAGTAATAGTAATAGGATGAAATATAATAGTGAAAAGTGCAAGGTCATGCACTTAGGGATGAATAATAAGAATTTTAGATATACGTTGGGGACGCATCAGTTGGAAACGTCGGAGGAGGAGAAGGACCTTGGGGTATTGGTTGATAGCAGGATGACTATGAGCCGCCAATGTGATATGGCTGTTAAAAAAGCAAATGCGGTTTTAGGATGCATCAGGCGAGGTATTTCCAGCAAGGAAAAGGAGGTGTTAGTGCCGTTATATACGGCGCTGGTGAGACCCCACCTGGAATATTGTGTGCAGTTCTGGTGTCCCATGTTTAAGAAGGATGAATTCAAACTGGAACAGGTTCAGAGACGGGCTGCTAGGATGATTCGAGGAATGGAAAATCTGCCTTATGAAAGGAGACTCAAGGAGCTTGGCTTGTTTAGCCTGGCCAAAAGAAGGCTCCGGGGGGATATGCTTGCTCTATATAAATATATCAGAGGGATTAACGTTAGGGAGGGAGAGGAATTATTTAAGTTTAGTACTAATATAGGCACGAGGACGAATAGGTACAAACTGGATATTAGGAAATTTAGACTTGAAATTAGACGAAGGTTTCTAACCATTAGGGGAGTGAAGTTCTGGAACAGCCTTCCGAGGGAAGTAGTGGGGGCAAATGACTTATCTGGCTTTAAGACTAAGCTTGATAAGTATATGGAGGGGATGTTATGATGGGATAGTTTAATTTGAGCAATTGATTTGGATTATCGGCAGATAAGTCTGCTCAATGGTCTGTGGGAATGTTGGATGGGATGGGAACTGAGTTACTGCAGAGAATTCCTTTTGGGTGCTGGCTGGTGAGTCTTGCCCACATGCTCGGGGTTTAGCTGATCGCCATATTTGGGGTCGGGAAGGAATTTTCCTCCGGGGTGGATTGGCAGAGGCCCCGGAGGTTTTTCGCCTTCCTCCACAGCGTGGGGCATGGGTCGCTTGCTGATGGATTCCCTGCAGCTTGAGGTCTTCAAATCTCACTTTTGAGGATTTCAATAACTCAGTCATGGGTTCGGGGTTGTTATAAATGTGTATGGGTAGGGTTTTGTGGCCTGCCTTGTGCAGGAGGTCAGACTAGATGATCATATTGGTCCCTTCTGACCTATGAGTCTATGATATTCATACTTTAATGTTCAAGTGTGAATTACATGGGGAGAAGGAAAAAATGATTCCAAGTGATGATATAAAAAAGATTTTTATGGTAGCACATTTATAACTGATGTATATAGTTTGGAACTACTGTATTATAAATCCTGTACAAGCATTCTGTACTTAGTATATGAAAGTTGCTGGTAATGGATGTATTGCTTAGCAACATAAAATCAAACATATCTATGATAATCAAATAACAGACTTATTTATTTTGCAAGTACAGGGGAATTGTGGAATTAAAAATGCTTGCTTAAGGAATAAATTTTAATTAACATGATTACCCCTAAGATGATTCAGAACACTACTCTGTCTTTTGTAGCCAGATTATTTGTGATTAAGAAGAACAGTAGAGATATTGACCAGAACAGGCAGGTGAATGATAGACAGACATGTGGGATAGGTTTAAATGGCAGGCTGCAACTTTATTAATTACACTTTATGGAGGTATACTACATTGGCCAACCCAACTCTCATAAACTGGGCATGTAATTGGTTCCAGTGTATGTTACAGAGCTTTTACCACAAATCAAACACCACCTTAGGGTAGACCAGTGGTTCCCAAACTTTTCTCAGCTGTGGCACACCTTGATAACTTTAATATTTTGAGGCACACCACCATATAGTCTCCAAATGAACTCATGAATATTCATGAGCCAATTCAGACCTCTTCAAGTAGTTTTTTTGAAAAATTCCGTGGTACACCTGCTCAGGCCTGCTGGCAGACTGGTTGAGAAACACAGGGGTAGTCTCTTCCCAGTCTACCCCATTGACTCAGTTCAGTTGTAAAACCTCTTTGCCACTTATATAAGAAGGATGGAGTGCCAGAGGCCACAAGGCCGGATGGGGGAAACTTCAGTCCACAAAGACTTCAAGCTCTTCCCTCTCATAAATACAAGGTCCAACTGTGCAAGACTGTGTCTCATTTAGCTCTGGGAGCTGGCCCTTTTAGCCTTTAGTCACATTGGTCACCAGCTATTGAGAGCACCAGTGATTAGCATGGACATACCCAACATAGCTGATACCCATCTCCTGCCTCACCAAATCCTTAATATCACAGAGCCAAATGTCAGCTCCAGCATCTGACAGATGCATTCCATTCACCCCAAAGTGCTCAGGGCCATTGTGTTGGATATCCCTGTGTGTTATCACTGCCCCCACCAGTTCCCAAAATTATCCTGGCTACCTCACATTTCATATTTTCTCATGCTCTGCCAATGCAGGCTGGCTCAATGCCCCCCCCCAAACTTGTCTTGCAAGCATCTCCAACCAAACCAATCAGGTGTGAGGCCATACGTGCATAAACAGATCACATCCTGCTGTGTTCTAATCCTTAAATTTAATCCAGTGTAATTTCCAAGATCATTTTTGGCCAGATGAATAATCAGGACATATGACTACAGCTCAGCCATTAAGGACTGCAGCAAGGGCATGCGCTGATTCCAGCGCATGCCCCATGTGCCATACCACCAAAGGCAAATAGTTTCAGCCTTGAACATCAGATATGATCCACTTGCTGACCTGGCCAGCTGCTTGTAGGCCCAATGCATAATAGAATGCTCACAGATCCAGACCCCAGCCTTCTTCCCAATGTCATCTACAATCATAAATAACAAGGTTTGTGCAAACACTGGCATGCCTAGTGATGGCCAATACCAGGAATGCCCACTAGCCTTCAGTACAAAACTAAGCCTGGCAGGTGACCCCTCAGATCATTGAGGACCCCATCCCCGGTGTACCATATACTCTGCATATTCCATGGCTTTGTGCTCTGGTATGGGCTACAAGCATTGAAGTCCCCCTTGATCTTCTGAACTAGAAATACTTCACTTTCTTCTGTGTGTGGTAACCAGAGCATTGATTATCAGCACAGAAGTATGATCATTAAGCTTCTCCTGAGTGGTTTTCCCTTTTTTTTGTCTTTTTGTCTGAGGTTGTCCACTCCACCAGTGGAAAATAGTAAAATTCCCTATTCAACCGGTAGGCAGACAGATGTCTGCACTTTTAGGTACCTACCTGTTTCTTAATTGGTATAATCATACCCAGTATTAAAACGTATCTTTACAATTATGATTATGCTAAAAAGATGAATGGTTGCATTTAGAACATTCACAAATTGATCTTCTCTGCTTGTTTCATTTAGGTTTTTCTACAACAGATGAATTTCTGCATGAAATTCAATATGAATCTAATCAAGTTAAATCTCAGCTCGAGTCTTCAGTGGCTATAAACCTGGTGCAAAAAGATAGGGATGCAGAGTCTGGGATTATAACACTGGCCTTCAATATAGTCTTTGCACCTAACAAACCAATGAGGTAAATCTGTTTCCTGAATCTATAGAAGCCATATGCTATTAGACTTACTGGCAGTAGTGGGTGCAATACATTCCTTTATCTTCCCACTCCTGCCTATATGTGCCTCTCCCTGCTCCACCTCTCTCCCTCTCTGCTCTGTGTTTTTCCTCTAACCACAAACATTTGGGGTGTACTTACTTGCCTATTTCCCCTGTGATGCTTTGATATTAAAACTGCCAGTAATTCATCTTAGAGGCAGGTTGGGAAGGTTCATTGAGGTTGTTACTCTAATTTACGTGTGTTTCATTGTACGAAGCAGATTGGATCCCAGCAAATGGTACAGCCCTAGCAACATCAACTACGAACTTATAGCAGTCTCCAACTCCAAGTCTCCTGGCATCCAGAGGAGTCAGGAGAGACCATCTCTCTTGGAAAAGTGTCCCCAAGTGTTTGTGTATTTATTTTTTAACATTTGTTTTAATCAGGATGAATCTGGAGCGCTCTGATAACCACGGTCCCTTGGAATTCACTTTATCTACCTTTTCCTTAGTGGCCATATCTAGTGCAGGATATAACCTACAGTGGAAAAGCCTTTGGACTGGATAGCTGGTATAAGAATCCTAGTGTTTGTTTTAAGACTAGAAATGTCCTTGAATTGCACATGAATATTGAATTCTGCCCTTGAATATGCACATAATGCATTCATTGAGTTTGACTGTAAGTGACTGAGGATATTAACAGTACCTTTTCATACACATATCATTTTTAAATATGATTTGATCAAAACCTATTTGTCAACAGAGAGATGGTCTGATAAGTTCAGGACACATGCTAAGCTAGCAATAAACAAAATGTAGCGGAGATCCAGGAAATTAACAGAGAAGCAGTCCTGGCTCCTTTACTATATAAGATGCATTCTTCTCATTGATATCATTTAGATTTGAGAATTTCCTCCATCTCTAGCATCTGTATGTACCTGAGACCCATAAAATAGTGTGTAGAGAGGCTGGGGTTAAATTAGTTTCTGCATCAGCTGAATGTCCATAGAGCTTATTACATTATCTGAAATGGCACTGCAAAGCAAAGCACAACGTAATCCCACCTCAAACTGTTAAAGCTAGTACATCCCTAGTTTTTTCTGAAGCACAAGAACCTTAATCAAATCCCAAATATTTGGTTCTGACATATTAATTTAACACACTATGAACCAGGACTCAGATCTACGGAAGAATTTGGGGTGCCTAAAGTGGGAGTTAGGGGGCCTAAATCCAAAATCATAGGTGTCACTGAGATCCTCAAAACCCCTGCTAAGATGCCACCTAACCCTGGTGGAGCCTAAATATTTGCTGTAAAAGTCTCCATAGTCCCTGTTTCTGCCTCTGGGCATGAGCATAAAGCATTAGCATACGTGTCGATCTCATGCCTATGCCCTGCCACATGCTCCTTCACCTACCTTGCTTGCGGGACCCAATTTGATAGGTGTTCTTAAAGCATGCCTAACTCCACACAAAAGAGCTGAGTGGGGGAGAGGCGTGGAGGTGGCAGCTGTTAGCCTACTCGTTAGGGAACTGACCAGGGATGTGGGAAATTCACGTTCAATTCAATAAACATAGTTTCACTGGCTGATCAGACCAGGCTGACAATGATTGTCCATTGTCCAAATGTTGCTTAGGAACTAGAGTGCACCTGCTAACCTCTAGCCTAATTCAGAGAAACACATTCTAACAGGGAAAAGAGATTAATTCTGATCAGAGGCTGCTAAGCAAAGTGCCATCACCCCCCCCCACCCCACAATCTCTCCCCACTTACAGATCCCTGGAATGCCCCTTGCATCCCTCATATACCCCACCAATCTTCCACCTAGCCCTGACTTATCTTGACAGCCCCTATACATATCATAGCAGCCCTGACATACATCCCACTCACCACAGCTTCCAATACCTCAGCCTCACTGGCCACAGACCCAAACATCCCCCACTTGCCTCAAAATCCTGACCCCCAACAACTGTAACATCTGTTTCCCCCATAGTCCCCACAGCTCACCCCACCATCCTTCAACATCGCCCACGTGCCCCCAACCCCTCAGCTGGTAGCCCCCAACATTCCTAATCACCCCATAGCCCACTAATAACTTACTCTCCAGCCCCTCACCCACTGCCCCCAGGACTTTCCTGGCCACTTATTGGCATCCCCTTCTCCCAGCTCAGTGTTCTGCTCCTGAGCTTGGGCAGTTCCTGTTGATCCCAGCTGCCCAGCAGCTCCACTTGCTCACATGGCACAGACCAAATCAGAATAATGAGTGGCATTGTGACTTGGTGCCTATCATGAAGCAGGGTAGCCAGCCAAAGATGAGTCATGCTGCAACCTCCTGTGCCAGTTTGCAATGCCACTAACTCAAATGTAACCCAGCCAGCCTTCCATCTGACAGCAGGGCAGCAGGGCCAAATGTGAGTGAGTGGCTTTGTGGCTAAGTGGCTAAGGTGCTGGACTGCTGCTCCATCTGGTTGAGTCTCCATAACCGCGTGGGCCCTGCCAGGATACCACCCCTTGCAGGTATGCCACAAACTAGAGTTTGTGGATTCCACTGGCTGGCTAGGCACCCAAAAGTGAAGCATTGGAACACTGCTCATAACATCTGAGTCCATCTGTGGATTGGGGCCCATATTCTTGTCACGCCAGTGTAAATCTGTAGTTACTCCATTTGCAATATAGGGAGTCCCATTAGTGTAAATAAAAAAAGAATCAACCCTCACAGCTGTTTTGCCTATGCATTAATTAACATACAGCAAACAAGATAGGCTGTTTAGCTAATTCCATTCCAAAGTAAGACTGATAATATGGTATACAGCATAAAAAATTTACATTCCCATTTAGAGCCAACTATATTTTCATTACGATGCACTGTAATTTTGCAGAAACACAGGCTTACTTTGCACTCTGGGCATTGATTTATTGACCTTATATTTCATTATGCCTTCCTTGTAATGGTATTTTAACTTAATTTTTAAGGAATTCAGCAACGCTGGTGGTACAGTGCACTACAGGTGGTGTCTGGAAGTTTCCAATACTGTTACTTGCCACTGAGCCAGAAGTAGACGATGTCATCAATATTGAAGCAGCCGGCTTAAACAAAGAATCAGTAATTGGCTTTAGGCTTACAAGTCAAACAAGGTAACGCTATCAGATATTAAGCATATATCCAGGTTTCGAGGTGGGATGCATGCTCAAAAGAGAAATACATCAGTCAAGATGGGTTTGGGCAAGAGGAGCAGGGTGAAACAGGTGAATCTTGTGACTACATCATCAGTCACCATCCATTACTCCCAGTGCCCCTGCATACAAGTGATGTAGTACAAAAGTGCTGTCCAGAGAATGTGGTAGTGGAAGTAAAGGCATTCTACACCATGGGGTAGATTGCTGGCCCTGACGGATAAGCATATGTGTTTGTTCCATGAGTTAGGATTTCTATAGGGTTTGGCTCTAAAATGCTTGTGTTCATTAGAATGTATAGGGGAAAAAATTGTATGGTACACCACTAAGATATTTACATTACAGAATAATGATGGAAATGTGACCACATATTTTGACTAAGATGAGGCTATTTTAAAAAGCTGTATTATTTTCCTTAATTTGCACTGTGTGTTCCTTTTGGTTTCATTCTGTAAAAAGTCAATAGCCTCCTTCTAATATACTTTTTCATCTGATAAAATCATTCACTGTCAAAATTCATGTCTTTTTTTTCATCCACAATAACAATTCTCTTAGTGATAAACATGTTGTAATGTCTCCTTATACGTCCTACAGAAAATTATCAGTTGTCATTTGATATTAAAGTAATTTATGTGGGATTATTATAATTGCATAACAATATAGTATTAAAACACATCGTCCCTAATAAAGTGCAAGAGGTGACATTCAACTATGTGGTTGCCCTATGAATAATTTAAAACTATTGGAAAATACGAACATGAAGCAAAAGTATGAGGCTTACAATTTAAATCAATGTCTGAGTGTTTCTGAGGTTGCTTTTTTATCCCTTTTTAATTTGCTTTTTTATTGCATGTCTAGAAAGTGTACTGAGTACACTGGCAGATAAGCAGATAGTTAACATACATTACAAATTTGTCATTGTAAGATCCCCAAAATAAAAAGCTGTCCTTGGCCCTTATTGATTTTTTTAAAAGAGCTTACTTCCAAGAGCAGTACATCTCAGAAGGATAGATGTTCCAGCTTTTAGATGGCTGTCAGTGGTGATGATTCCTCAAGACACTGCAAAAGCCTCCTATCACAATGCTCAAGTTATCAGCTGCAGTAGAATAGGTTGTTTTGGGAACAAAAGTGAAGCAATTGCTCTGGCAATGCTATAATCTGCTGCTAGGTGTTTGATAGTAGTGAAAAGACCTAATGTTCTCGAGAAAGATATAATAAAGTCTGAATCATTACAGTTATATAAAAGAAGGTGCCATGATGCAATACAGACTTTTTCTCTGTCAGAGAAACTATAACCTTGTTTAAAATGGAAAGGATAGCTCCCCCTGTCCCCCCTTCCTCCCCCGCCCATGTTCTGTGCTCAGTAAATGCTCCCAGTACTGTACTGTAAGCTACGTCAGAAACTGCTTTGCAAACCTCCAGCCTTGGTTTTTGGTTTGTTGTTTCTCTTGGGGGTAGGCAATTGGAAAAAGATGAGTTTATAATCTAGAAATAAAAAATGTGTGCAACTAAAATTTGGAATACAGCAACTTCCTTATTCAATATAAAATTAAAAACATATTCAAGAAACCTATATGTCACAGATGTAATTTAATGCTTGAATTACTCAAATGTCTTAGGCTAAAAAATATATGAAAAAACAAAATCAAAGTTCAGTTTGAAATATGGGGCATCATCTTTCAGACCTTAACAAAAGAAATCACACAGTGACTTAATTAGGTTTTGCCTGGATAAGGACTTGCTAGCCCCAGGCCATGGAGTAATCATTTTTAGTATATTCATTAAATCAAAAACGTTTTCATAGGACCAAATTCTGCCACCTGGTGGCATATAAAAGGGGGGGCAAGGACGGGCACAGCCCCCCCAGTAATCGTCAGGGACACAGAACTCTTCCAGCCCCGTGGCCAGGAGAGCAAGCTCCTTCAAACCCAGGGCCCTGGCAGGGGCACAGAATGTGCCCCTCCAAAAATGGTCAAATTTTTATTCCTGTGCACATCCCTACCGTCACTCTTACTATTACTGAATAGTACCTTACTACATAAAGTACTACAGTGTCCAATGGAATTACTCATGTAGTATGATACTTCTCATCTACTACTCATCTCATTACTACAAGGCAATACATTCAGAGTTTAAGTGGATCTGTTCAATTTGTTTGGGCTCAAAGATATACTGTTCTTCAAAAAGAAAATCCCATGCAATAGCTTCCAAAGATAAGTGTGTTTAATATGGTCAGTTAGTACTGAAGTGTATTGGTGATTTCCCAACTGTGGAAGAGGTAGAGTTGAATTGAGGGTGAAACTGGAGATAGAGCTGGCTGAAATGTGGGATTTCTGGTTCATTCTGTTCTGAATCATAATATAACAAATTTTTTCAAAATGTCTTGACTCCTGAGGGGCAGTCCTAGGAGCCAGCTGACCTGGGAGTCTGGAAACCCTGGTTGTCCTGCACCTGGGGCAGTCCACATAGTGGGGCTATGCTGGAACATCAGACACTGGTTCCACAGCAGGGAAACTGGAACTAGTGAGGGGTTACCCTGGAGCTGCAAACCGCAGAAGATGGTGATCCCTGGCCTCAGAACAGATCGCATGACAGGACGCTGCCTCCGTGGCTCCCGGAGTTGCAGGGGAGATGGGAAGGAAGAGCACTATGTCTTTCTGCTTCAGTAGCTCTCCAGGAAAGCTTCTGTCACTTTCAGGCAGCCCAGTAGCCATCATTTCCATTTACCTGATAGAAAATCCACATTTTTCAGCAATACTGAGATTTTCTTCCAGAAAATGTTGGTTTTATGAAAAGGGCAGTTTTGGTCAGAAGATCATTCCAGTGAAAAAATTTTTTCCCAGCTCTACTGGGAGAGGATTCCTCAATGAGTAGGGACTAGATGTGGCAGAGTTAGCTATGTCAATCTAATTCTCAGAGCTTTGCGTGATTCTGGGTTCAAGTTGGTTCTTCGCCTATTAGTTCACCCACCCCTGTTACGCAGAGTTAATTTGTTATAAAGGCATTTCTTGGTCACAAAAGGCTGACCAGGGTTAATTTCAATGCTGCCTAAAGAATGGCGTACAGGATGTTTTGGCTCTACCTTTGAGTCTGTCATTTCTTTCTAATTTTTAAAAGTTAACATTTTTCTCTGCCTTTCAGAACTCTGAAGGGAAAAATTGAGTCTGTTTTATACTGCCAACTCTGAAAAAATATTTCTGACTTTACTGCTGTATTTCACTGGAATTAGCAGCATGCCAGAATTATGTGGCAAGCTGATTCATTTAAATGTGCACACACATTCTCTCTCTCTCCATAAAAGAGTGTGGTGCACATTTAATATACATATAGTATATATATATATATATATATATATCAATTTATATATGTATATCAATAAATATAAATGTATAAAATAAAAATGAGTTCTGGATTCTGATGTCATTCAATCTAATCTGTAAAAAATTTTTGAAATTCTCCCATCAATCCAGAGATATAATGAAAATATTTCAAAACGTCTTCTCTCTTGTAGTGCAAACATAAAGTACAAATGGTGACTGACCTCTTATTTTTTCATGAGGCTGCAGTGTTAATATTGGTATTGGATCATTTAAAGCAGGGTCACCAAAAAAAGCTTATAATCATATGTTTTGCTAATGTGGTGTTGGTATTTGCCATATTTAAGCTGTAATTCAGAAAGGAGTTGCTATAGTAGATATAGCGTTCATATGTAGCTCTCCTTACAGAGAAAAATAAAAAGGAAATCTTACCTTCACAAAAAAGGTGTGAAAAATCGTAGATCTGCTTCTGTTTTCATAACATGGAGGCACCAAAGTCCTTTCATCCCCTGACTCACGTATTTCACTGTGAAACAAGTCTTGTGTCACTCTGCTTTTGGAGTTTTAAAGATTCTGAGCTATATTTCCAAGGGTGCAGGGTCATCAGTGAAGTTAAAATCTCTTTCGGTGTCTAAGGCACATGCCTTAGTGTGATTGATTAAACCTATGTTGCTTTCAGACAGGTACATAATGTTATCAATGATGATAAATGATGGAGACCTTATTATTCTCTATATGCCATTATTTTGTTGAAAAGTGCCCATCATTAAACTTAAGCTTTTCAAATAAAACATAGGTATATAGAATTTTATAATATCTAATAAGGCTTCTTAGAAATGTGAATTGGTAAGCTACCAGATCTCTGTTAAGAGCGCTCATTTGCAACTATGTCATAATAAGCTTTACCTTCCAGTAATTCAACTGTTGTTGAAACTATATAGTAGCATTCACAAATTGCAAGCCATTATTTTCCTGTGGAGTTAAATGCATTTAAATAAGTAACATGGGTTATTCCTCTCTTACTAGAAAAAAGTAGATTTGGATCAAGACTCCTATGACTTTCCCTGAGGACTAGGGTTTTCAAATATAGATTGCAGCCCCTGTAAATTATGAGGAGAAACCTGTTGTATATCAAAGGGCAGCAATCAATATGGAATACATCTTATCAGCTGAAGTGACAAAGAGTTACCTTACTGACAGGTTTAAGGAAGACTACTGTAAATTTCATGGATATTTTGCAAAGGCCATAACGTAATTAAGACTACACTATACATTCAGAGCAGTAAAATAGATTTGGTGGGCCTAAAAAGGATTTTTATAGACATTGCAGAAGGATCTTTCATTTCTTTTTATTGAGAACATAGATCTCTAGAATTCATTGAAACATCTATGTTTAGCAATATCCAACATCAAGAATGATTTGAACACAAATTAGCATATAGTACTACTTATAGAATAATCTAAAGATTAAGCCAAAAAGGTGGAAATACGCAATAAAAAATTGCATTGGTTTCTCACTCTTGCTGGTACCATGGATTTATTTTCTAGTTGCTATTCTGTATTCATTAAGGAGGGTGTTAACATTGGCTTGGTCATGAATATTCAACCTTGATTACTGTAGCCAGTGACAGTAATTATAAAACTTAAAGGCTGGAAGATACATTTACATCTCTTCATTCATAATGGGCTCTGACGTGGCATAGAAATCTACATTAAGATTTATTTCATGCATGTGCCTCTCCTGAAAACACCGCATAGCAATGACTTTATTTGACCGAGTCTGCATGCGCCACCCTTGGCTTAGGCACAGAGGCTCTTGGAGCCATAAATATAATACCTCTTAGTCTCTGCTGTCCTGGGAAGTGGGAGGATGGTATTGAACCTGGGGCTCTTCTACGGTGTGCCAGCCCCATCTTAAGATATTTAAAGGTTTAGCTATGTTAAAGTTGATTGTTAGTTATACCGTAGGCTTTCGAGGGAAGGGGCTGTGTCTTTTCACGTCCTCTGTGGGCTGCTTGTACAACTGTTTGCTTCTATATAACTCATTAGAAGAACACTGTGTTCATTTCTAAGAAAACAATTCACAAACCTTCTCATGAAAGGAGAACTATTCTTCTTCTTCAAGTGCTGCCCTTGTAGGTGCTCCAGTTCAGGTGCATCCCAGTGCCCTCAACTGGAGATCTTTAGCAGCAGTGCCCACCTGAATTACACATGCGCAGTGGTTGTGTCGTGATGCCACTGGCGCTTCAACCACCGCACCCACAACCCGACCTCATCAGTTCCTTCACAGCCATCCCCAGCCAGAAACCGAGCTCCGCAGCGCTCTTGCTCATGAACCTAGAAAACCAAAAATAGTTTAGATAGCAAAATAAGTTATTTTTAGTGTAACTGACTTAACTTTTTAGTGAAAAAAATGTAAATATTATCTTTTTACTTTTTTTAAATAGTTTTCTCATATTCAAGAGTGAAACTACCCAAAAATACCTGCAACAAGAAGTAAGACATTTTTTATAATTAGGTGCAGTGGAACAAGTTCCTCCACAATACAGAGGGAAAGAATTCCATTCCCATTATTTTTTAACACAGAAGAAAAGCGGAGGTTGATACCCAATCAAAAAATGTGTGCGAGTCCAAAGATTCATGATGGTCATAACAATGATAATTCCAGCCCTGAAACAAGGGGGCTAGTTCACAGCCCTCGAGCTACAGGATGTATATTCTACATCACAATACACTAATCTCACAGATGATTCCTTCGTTTCACAGCTGGAAAAGAACATTACCAATACACAGTACTATCGTTTGACCGCTCCACATTTCCGTGAGTCTTCTTCAAAACCCTTGCAGTAGCAGTAGCAGCAGCAAACCTAAGCAAACAGGAAATAATAATATTCCCGTATCTCAATGACTGCCTGTTGAGAAATCCCACTCTGAGACAACACTCAGAGGACCATCAACCTCTTTTGAAGCTGTGGGCTGCAGATAAACAAAAAGAAATCAACCCTAACTCCAGCTCAACAATTGGAATTCATAGGAGCACACCTCGACTCCATCAGAGACAAAGCATCACTGTTGCTTCAGAGATTTCAAATATTGACAAATCTTACCTCACTAGCGATAGACAGGCCATATATAATAACACGTACCTGCCTACATCTATTAGGATATATGGCAGCTACTACTTCCATGGTAAAACATGCACATCTGCACATGAGTTGCCTACAAGGATGGCTGTGTTTAGTTCACGTGCAAAACAAACGCAGCCTCAACAGATAATTATTAATAGCATAATACCCGACAAAGACAAGTCATCACTACACTGATGGACAAAACCAGAAAATGCATGTTCAGGAATACCTTTCCAACAAGAACAAGCATCAGTAATGATTACTACAGATGCTTTACATTCAACAACACACCATTCAGGGACAGTGGTCTCCCACAGCAACATGACTGCACATCAACCTGCTCGAACTATGGGCAGACCACAATTCATGTCTACATTTTCTTCCACAGATAATGAACAAAACAGTTGTTCATCTTCTCTTTCTTCAGTTTCACAAACTAAGATGTAGTCTCCTTAATCATGGTACTTACGGTGCTGTACTATATCACTGTGTTCTAGTTTTTTGGTGGGGGAGGGCACTAAGCTTAATTAACTTATGGAGGGGATGGTATGATGGGACAGCCTAATTTGGCAACTGACTGATCTAGATGATGATAATGGTCCCTTCTCACCTTACTGTCTATGAGGGAAGGAAGTGGAGACAAAAATGAGATTCCCAATCTCCAGTTGTTCAACTGTTTCCTTTTACTTCTTTAGCTATTCAAAGGTTAGCAAATTTTTATTTCTAAAAAATCTAAAAGCTATTGTATGTTTTATCTCTTTTTCCATCTCTTTTCACTTGTAAATTTTTTTTTCACATTTGCCCCTAAGCATAGAATGGCATTCCGTTTCTGGTCTGCCAAGACTACACCATCTCTTATTTAAATCCCTTCTTAATGCTCTCAGTTTCCCAGAGATAGTTGTGGGAGAAATGACATAGGGGACATCAAGGAGTGGGCAAAGGCAGCAAGTGTGATAAGAGACCAGCTCAGGTAGGTAGGGAAGGACTTTAAAGGCAAAGATAACAAAGTTTAAAACTTTCTGATGGAGAGGGAATCTGCAAAGGGGGAAGATGGCATGATGAGACAGAAGGAAAATATGAAAAATGCTGGCAACCACACTTGGGATGGGGTGGAGGAGGAGATGAGGTTGTCACTGAAACCTACAACTGGAGGAGGAGGTTGCAGTAATCAAGAAGAGAGATGATCAGGGTACAGAAGAAAACTGTGGTTGTCATGATAGAGGAAGGATCAGATCTTTAAAGCATTGTGGAAGAAGAAACTGCAAGATTTAGACACCTACAGGATGTAAGAAGAGAATGAGGACCAGATGATGACCCCCAGGTTATGAGCCTAGATGACAGGCAGGACAGTGGAGTTGTCATCACTAACAAAAAAAAAAAGAAAGGAGAATTTTGGAATGGGAAAAATGAATCCAATTTTTACTATGTTAACATTAAGATAATGATGAACTGTTCCTAAAGAGATATCTCTGTGAGAGAGAGCCTGCAATTTGGGACAGGATAAAGGGAAACAATTACTCATCTTTTGTACAGCCCGACCATCATCCTTGTTGAAAATTAGACAGGATTTCCTCAAGAGCCTCTGTATTAGCCTGAAACTTGTTAGAAAATCCTACAATTTCTGTAATAGCAAAAAAACCTCTTATAAAGCCCCATCACCATAATGTCATGGAGTAAGAGTCACTCTATCCAGGTATCATTTATTTAACACAGTTTTTAAAATGCTGGATTTAATGTATAAAATATTTATGTACAAAAATATTCAAGGATTTTAGGAAGGGGACATAGGAAGGAGAGGTTTTCTTTGTGTTTTTTCAAGGCATGTAGGATTCCTTCCCTATTTTAATAACATCTAAACAGGTGGTAGTTGATTCACAGAAATACATGATCCTTACCCTAGTTTACAAACTACAGTTTAGCCATTAAACAAGGTAACACTGTGGCCTTCATAGTGTAGTGTTTTTGATAAAATGGGTTGATTAAATTCTACATGCTGTACGCACAGCTCCAACTGAGATCAGTGGGGATTTTACACTAGTAAACCAAGCAGCTTTTGCTCCAGCATGGTAACCTGTTGTTACAGGTACTTAGCAAAATGGTTATTTTCATATTAATAAATTGAATTCTCTTTAAAGATCAGTTGTGTTTCCATTTCCATTAATGGAGCAACAACCCCATTATTATTCAGTAAGCATCTCATAAGCTATCAAATATCATGACTCACGGCTGCATATTAGCAATGTTTATTTGCAGGTCTACTGTAATAGGATGTATTGCAATTTTTAAATAGAATTGCATAATCAAATGTAATAGGCAAAATATCTTTTTATACTCTTCAATAGGTATCCTGAACCATTCACTGCATACTTCCTGTCAGACAGCGACCCAGAGTTTTTTGTAGTGCCTCAAGCTGGGGAACTTCTTCCACTTGACACTGTTGGAACCCGTATAACTGTTGGATTCAAGCCAAAAATGTACAGCAAGAAGCATAAAGCAACATTAGTAATTCAGGTGAGTCCTCCAAGAGTGAGTCTTAACGGTGGGTTTGCTGTATTACAGTAACGGACCAAGGAATTTTTTGTGAAGCAGTTTTAAAAAAATTCTGCTCTGTTACTAGAGTTGCCACTGTTGGAGAAATGTCAAAAATAAATCTAGAATACTAACTCATGGATGGTTTATAAAGGAGTTTCAATTTTAGCTGCCTTGCATTTGTGCTGTCTTCATAGTAACATTCCTAGAAGCACATTCCTATCTAGAGCCATCTACCCCAAACCTCACGCAGGTGACAGATAGCATGAGCTAAAGAATTGAACAGCACATAAGAAGGAAAGAAAATGATCAAGTTAAAAATTAACTAGGGGAAAGCCTGTGCTGCCATACAGGTGTAATTTGTAAATTTAAAAAAAGCCGAAAATGGCTGAGAATTTGAAAATTGGATGATTGAACCTGATGATATTCTAAAAAGAGAGCTCAGAATCATGCCTCTTGGTGTTTCCATCAGTTCCTATTGACTCAGACGGACTGACAATGTTAGTGTTTTACTATATAGATAGAGGATGTGTTAGCAAGGGATAAAAGGGCTTATGTTTATGTATTCGTATGTAGAAGCAAGCATCAGAAGGTTTCTGAATGGTGTTTTGAAACTCCTCAGCAAATGATGGCACTATAAGGCAACTAAATCACACACGAATTAAACAGTTCTATAGCTAGAAAATAAGATACTTAAAACAAAACAAACTCAGAAGCGAGTTACGGGATAAAAAGATACACGGTTAAGAATAATTGCTGCAGTTCACCTTAATTTGATCATTCTGAGGCAACTTGGAAAACAATGAGTAAAAATAGGAAATCCAGAAAAATGTGAAAGTTCTTGATCCCTTACCTAGTTTCTATTTGCCTGATTAGAGGGTTGATTCATTCATTCCCATCACACAAACAGAGTGGTGAGATTTCTGTTTCTTGTTCTTCTGTAAAGTAGAGAAGAAATCTGACTGAATTAGTTCTCTAGATTCTTTTATATTTAATAAGGTTTAAATAATGTTAATGTTAAGTGACACAAATGGACAGAGTTCAGAAAAATTCTAATATAACGCTGGAACTCAATGTTTAACTCCCACTTTTAGTCATTTTGCATTTAAAAGTGCCAGGCCAAATTCATCTTTGATTTAATATCTTTCACTGCAATGGAGTTGCACCAGGGATGAATTCAGCTCTTAACATTAGCTTCCTAACCCACCACTCTCCTTTCCAAAAGTTCCTTACTTGGAACCCTGATCTTACACGTGATCTCCATGTGATCAATCTATCATGTAACCAACTGGGGGGAGCACGCAGAAATGGCTACTACTCTTTGACTAATTACTATTTTTTAAGTTCATTAAAGAGAGTTAAAAATGTCTCTCTCGTTTTTTATTTCACAAGTATACGAGTGATAACTACTTTAAACAAAATTCCACAGTGATCCACTGACGGTTTTCACAATCCCTAAATTGCCAAACCATATACAACCCTCTGATATCTTTACGTAACTCATTAAGGTCCCAGTCTTTTGTACTGTGATTCACACAGGTGCCTCTTACCCTTCATATCAATGGAGCCAGGTTCCAGGATCAGGACCTAAGATTCCCACCGAACTTGGTGAGCTCATCAAGTATGTTGAGGGCTCTTAATACAGGTCCAAGCATTTTTGGGTCCAGTTTTGCACCACTGAAATCAGTGATCTGTCTGACCTTTATGATGTGTCTAGTACAATGGAGCTCAGCCTAATTTGGCCTCTAGGCATCAGGATATAGATGTTAGTATATGGAAGTGCTGGCAGCAACTCTACAGATAAGCTTGAATTACATTTTACACTTAAAGCTGGGATTCAATTACTTTGTTTTGCAGGAAAAATACGGCCTATTGTCATCAAACTGACAGCATTTACTCGCTTAGTACAGAATTAATTTTCTGAGAATTTAAAAGTAAATCTGTGAATTAGTTCACGGAGTTAAAATTAATTAAAAACTGGGCTATTCACAAAATGTATCATCTGGCTCAGGCGCTTGCTTCTTTGTCCCAAATGATCTTAACTATGCAATAACACAGACTCATCAAACTTTCTATATAGTTAAAATGAACTGAAATCTTACACCTGGGATAAATTTGCAGAACTTTGGTCATAATTCAGATAGATTATTAATGATTCTTGTGTCTAATTGCTATGACTATATAAACTACAGACAGGCTTGTGTAAATTAAGTGGGGGCCATGGGGACTTCAAAGGTATCTCTCTACCAATCATCATCCTTCCTACTGAGCTAATTTGCATGCAACAGTTCTGCTGGTTGTAAGGACCCAGAGTCATAAGGGAGACTGAACATGTATCAAGAGTCCCAACGGGCAGAGTCAAACCAGTCTGACTGTCACTGCTCTTTGACGGTTCCATGGCTGCATGATAGCTTGGGCATGGATAACTGAGAGGCTCCACCTGCACATTGAAGTAGCCAGGGGAACTGAGGCAGGAACTCAGGGGGTCCTTTAAAAGTCAGACGTTCAGACTCAGATGCTGGGATTTCCCTGGCCCCTGGTCACATAGTGCCCTTTTCCCTAAAACAGTCCTTGAAACTAAGACTTCATTTGACAATTAAGGGCCAGACTCACCAGTGCACGTCAACTGCTTTTCACTGCTCTGATGAGACAAAGCAGCTGTGAAGCCAGGTTAAATGCCCTTTTTTCTCAGGCTACTTTGGTCTACCAATGAATATTCCCTAAAAAATTAAAATAAAAAAAAGTTACTTCATTTTGACACCACATATCTTTAAAAATACAAAATGTTATATGATAGTAGTCTTTTGGGGCTTCTTGTTTCGAATTAATGCTCACATTTTAAATAATTTATTAAAACGAAGGAAATTCCCTGACGAAAATCTACATGAAGATGTCGGGTCGAGTGAGTGACCTGTAGTCAAATGAAGTATGAGGAAAACATGTTTTTAAAGACCAGTTTAATCTAATTTGGGACCAGTGCAATAATCACATTTGTATGGTTTCTGCATGGTATCATGACAGAGCAAAGTTAAGGTTGTTTGCATGCCTGAATTGGGTATTTTTTTTCTTAACATCTTTTATTTTTTTAAGTGTACCTTTAAGTTTAGGTTTATGAAATGTTTATGTTTAAAATGCTCTTTTTGGGATAATTACAACATCCTTGTATTTTTATTTATTTATTATTGTATTATATGTACTCTGAGCATTATATCCATTTTCACTTTTTTTTGCTCTGGGATTAATTAATAAAAATGTGATCTTTGACACTGACTTCAATAGGAGCAAGATTAACACTAACATTACAAATTCCTTTCCCATTGAAAATAATTCCAAATTAAGCTGCATTTTTGTGATCTCTATTTCCCACTATTAATCAAGCTATATCTCAACAAAGTAGTATCAAACTTTTTTCCTCAATATACACACACAGAGAATTGCAAGAATTTGAGCAGTGACTGCCTCAACATTGTCCCACTTGATTTCCCCAAAAATATTTCCTTCATTCATGAACCTGGCCTTGAACTCTTCACTCCTGGACAAAAATGGTCCAGACCATGTAGTCATTTGAAACAATGATCTTCTGTGTATAAATAATTAAATACGTATTGGACCAGAGAGCAAGAGAATTGATCCTATAGCCTAATAGTTTTGCGTCTCAGCTGGGATGTAGGCAATCCAAGTTTAAGTCTGAATGTGTGAGATAAGGGATTTGAAGCTGAGCCTCCCACATCCTGGATGAGTGGATTATTGGATTATAACAATAATATTATAATTATATACAATTATATATATTATAAACTATATTATAATATACTATAGTATATATAGTATTATTATATATATTAATATATTATATATAAATAATTATAATATAATTATAATTCACTGGATTATTGGTTATTCAAGGACACCCACAGGACCTGAGAAACTTTCCTGCAAAAAAGTTTTGGTTTTGCTGTACTCACATTTAAAAAAAAAAAAAAAGTGTTGTTGCAAAATTCCTGACAAGCTCTAGGCAGCAGCTCTCATGTGCGTCTATGGCTGTTTTTGCTACTTAGGGTATATCTGCAGTGCAATTAAAAACCCATGACTGGTCCATGCCAAGTGACTTGGGCTCCTGGGTCTCTTTAACTGCAAGGTAGACTTCTGAGCTCCAGATGCAGCCCGAGCTCTGCAACCCTCCCACCACACAAGGTCCTAGAGTCCCGGCCACATCTTGAGGTTAGATGTATACTATGCAGTTAAAAAAGCCCCACAGCCTGAACCCTGTGAGCCCAAGTCAGCCAGCCGCGGGTGCGCACTTGTAGTGTGAGACATAGCTGTGTTCCTAGATGTACTCTGAACAGGGTTAAATGACTAGGGGTATGACTGCACTGCAATCAGGAGGTGCGACTGCAGCATCTGTAGGCATACCCAGGCTAGCTTTGATCAAACTAGCTTGCTAAAAGGAGCAGTTTAGCAACCATGGCCCAGGCTGGTCACCCCAGTACAGTCCCTCTCAGGGGTGTAGGCAAGGACTCAGGTGGCTGGCCCACGCCTCAGTGGCTACACTGCCACTTTAAGCGAGCTAGCTTGAGCGTGCCCCCACATGCTGCAGTCGCACTTCCCCAGTACAGTTTAGACAGACTCACCATGGGGAGCGCGCCATAACCTGCTAGTTCTTTGTCTGCAGTACATTGTCACCGTCTCCGAGAAAGCTTAGTGTAGACACAGACCACTGCCTTTGCACACACCTCTCCCCCTATAGTCATCCCCTTTGGACAAATAGTTATGTGGGGAGTGAAATACAATTTGTGTTACACCTCGAATTATATAACCTCTCTTACATACATTTTTCTAGACTGATATTTGAGCTGGGGTTTGGAATATTTTTTAGAAACAGTGAGGAAATGCATCCTACTTCCATTCTTTTTCAGTATCATCTCTATTCTGATGCTACTGTAGTCGAGGATTACTGCATTTTCACTGTAAAATTGCCTTGTTTTTGTGGGTCTAAAGTCAGACTCTTAACACTAGCAATTTTTTTTATTAAATTCTATAAATAGTTGACTAGCAAGACTGCTATTTTTCGTGCGCTTCAATGAGCTGTGATAATTAGGCTGTAAAGCAGCAGAGATGACAGTATAAATTCATACTTTACTTTATGGTGGCCATTACAGTTGTATTGCAAAATGAAATGGAAGGTTGGAAGGGAGAGAGAGAGAATCCTACAGTCATCTTTTTCTCATTTGTTGGAGCCATTAAAGCCAAGCTTTGTACACGCAAATTTGTTGTTTTAGGTGCCCTGCTGAGAAACTCAATCCGGTGCAGGTTATTAGCGTAAGAGATTCAGACTTGTCTTTACTAGAGTTTAGCATGTACATTTTATTAACAACAATATATTGAAATAATGAAACTTCATTGACTTTTTGTGCAAATCAGGTCCTTAGCCTTAAAGGATGCAAAAAATCTAAAGAAAATTACTGGTTGCTTGTTACATTTACTGGTAGCAAAAAACTAACTACTTTGCTGAAACACTGAAAAAGTCTTTAACTTTCATTTCCACATTGTTAATCAAAAGTGCTGTTGGAGTAAAATATTTTAAAACAATTCATAGCAGAGGTTTATTTTAAGAGCTACTAGGAATTTTTTAAATTAGTAAAACTGATGTGGAAAATATGGGCTTTTGTGCATATCTGTAGATCAAAGAACGGGGGGGAAGGAGGGGAAAAGAGAGACAGAGATAACAAAATGCCCAGTGAAGAAACCAATCATGCTTGCTTCAGTAGTCCTGAAAGAGAACTTCTTAATCAAGTTCAGCTAGAAATGAGAAATACAGTGACATAGTCCATAAAGAATATTTTAAATAATTGCTCCATTGCATATCTTCAATACATATAGGAGCTTTTATAAACAAGATAGTTCTTATCAGAACTATTTATGGACTGCCGTAACAGAAATTTACCAAAAAGAATTGTTTTTTTACATGAGTACCTGCAGAAATGTCAACGAATTTGTTAGTTTCTTCATTTGTTAGGTTTAAAACAGCTTAGAGCCAGATTCTGGCTGCACTGTGGCTGCTGTGTGTCGATCTGCTGACACAAAGCAGCTGCAAATCCATCTTATGTTTGTGCCAACAGGATATCTCAGTGTAGGGAAATCATAGCTAGTGTAGGGGACATGGCTGGAGTGTCCTTGTACACTGGCAAACCTTGGCTGGTGGAAAGGCTTCGTGAGGTATGTGTACACAGCACTGTAAACCCCAGTCTGTGGGACCCGGGCCTGTGGACTCAGTATTTCCAAGCCGAGGCTTGAGGATCCACACTGCATTGTAAACCTGGTTTTACAACTGCTGGACCCAGGTCACACAGCCATGTGACCACATCTACACTGCACTATTCAGACATTCTGATTCGGGTCTGTAACTTGAGCTGTGTGTACACTGTAAAGTAACAGGGCTTGCACCCAAGTCATAGCAAGATTCAGGCTCTAGGACCCTCCCTAGCAGGGTCCCAGGACTCAGGTCCTGAGTGCTTGCTGTCCTGAATCAGGCTGATTTGTGTGTGGACAGAAGGGGGCTTGGGCTTAAATCTGAGTCAGATCCTGGGTTTAGTGTGCAGTGCAGACATACCTATGGAGGGCAGTTCCTATCTAGCACAAGTCAGGGCAGCCATGGGGTGTGGAAAGATGACATATAGCTATTTTTTCTCCCCCCCTTCAACCAGGCCTTGCTCTGTGCCCAGCTCAGCTAGAGATCCAAAGGCTGGTTTTGGAATTCATGGATGAGTACATCAGAGAGATTCTAAAATAGAGGCCAAACTAAATAAACCTTGAATGATAAAATGTATGTCAGCATAAACCAGATTGTAGCTTCTGTTATCAAGCTCTCCAGAATTCAGGCGTCTGTACTGTTATTCCTGCATAATCACTAATTTAGCTTGTGAAAGATAGCACATCAGAACTATTAGTCACGCCATGCTGAAAATGGATGGTGCAGTGTGCAAGTCATGGTGACCAGGTGGGCTCTAATACGCTTGTGTGCACAAACTTGCACTGCTAACTAGAAAATGACACTGTTTTGTATTAGATAGCGGCTCAAAAACATGTGCATTTTTCTCAGTATGTGGGTGCTCTTGCTTCTACGTTTGTCAATTACCATAATTTAGCAGTTTTGATATTAATTTGGAGTAGTATAAAACCAAAATCAGTACTTATTTTGATCCGTGGCTTATCCCAAGAACTTTCTTCCTCCTTTTGTGCACACCAGCTGGGATGTCGTATGCGTTGGTACCCATTCACACTTTCTTCATGCACTGACATGTTTTTTTCCACCACAGCTAAATAGTTTGTGACAGCTTTTAATTGCAATACGTACACACACTACTGTACATTAGAAAAGGACACACAGTAGATATGCCACAGTATTATATAACAATTAATTCTATTTCTAGGGCAAAAGTCAGCTTTCCATGGCAATGGTGTAAATCCAGAGTAATTCCTCTGACTTTCAATGGAGTCACTCTGCCAGCTCTAGCTCACTGAGGGATTTCTATCTGTATCAGAATAATTTCCGGGCCAGAATCTGATTCATTTTCGTTCATCTAGTTTCAGCATTTCGTAGTAACACCAGCTTTTAAAGACTACACTGTGTGTGTATGATTCCCCTTCTCCTTCATCCCCAGCTCACACGTGTATTCCCTCAGATATAAGAAATAGAACGGGCCAGGTTATCTGCTGTTGTGGGAAAGTGAGGGACTTTAGATGTTAGCTTTTTATTAAAAAAACCAAAAATTGGAGTCATCAATAGGATTTGTATACTTGTCATTCCTGTCTGGCTTTTTTTTAAATGGCATTTTTCTTCATGCATTTCACAGAAACTGACCGGGAAGGGGAAGGGAGGGGCAGATTTGAATTGTAGTGTGTCTATCTTTGCAGCAATTTCAGCTGCCTTGATGATCTTTTCTGCTAAGTAATTACTATTCTTCCAAATGTCTAGACTGAACTATTCCTGCCTTGATTTCAAGCTATAATTGCTTGTCCTACTTATCCAGTTCTTTTCAATTTTACTCTACAGTAATGATAATATTGGGTGAAAATGTTGACCTCCCCTTTCCTGGTAAGATCAAAATAAAAACATCAAGTTTTCAGGCCACCTAATTTTGAGTCACATTGCCACGTACTAAATTTGTTTGATCTTATTCCTATTCTCAGATTTGTGGCTTTGTGCTGTCACAGATCTTCAAAATCTACTGCTGGATTCTGACTTGCTGCATTTGATCCATATCATGGCACAGCATGAACATTCAAAGTAGAGATTATACTACAAGAGAATCAGGTGTGAGAGTTTACTTAAGTCAAGTTGCTTTCTACTCTAGAATGGGTCTAAAAATGATTCTGGAAAAAGTACAGGAAAGCTGCATCATATTGCTCTTGGCAGGAGCAATTTATTGTTCTAGACGTATTCATTGATTAGACATGTGCCATCTTTCAATTCTTATAATTGTAGCACGGGGGGAGATCTATTCTGCCCCTGTGAGTCCTGTACTTTTCCAGCTCTGCTGGTGGTGCAGCTGGGGGGAGTGAGCCAGAGGGGTGGGGAAGACTGGGGCCTGCTCCACCCCTGAGACCTGCTACCTTCCCTGGGTCGCCTGTCCATGGCCCTGCTGCTCATAGTCTGCTTCCTGGTACCAGGAAGGAGGGTGGTTCCGCCTTCCTCAGCTGGAGCCTCTGTCTCTGGTGTCATGGCAGCAACAGGGCAGTCCCAAGCTCTGCAAACTGCTCTACTCTGGCTGTAAGCTCCCTTCCGGCTGTCCCTGCTTGCCTGAAATGGAGGCTTTTAACCGCTGGGGCAGTTTCCTTGATAGGCCCCAGGTGGCCTAATTACCTTGAAGTAGCCCCAGCTGGATCACCCAGGGAATAAGGCTTTATTGAGCCTGGGACGAAGATACATGCTTTCCAGCCCCCTTACATAGCCCTCTGGGCTGGCCCTGGTCCCCCTTCTTTCTTTCTCTTCTGCAGCTGCTTTTTTGGGGGGACCCTGCTGCTGCTGCTGCTGCTTCTTTTTCTTCAGGGCCCTGCTGGCGGGCCCCCCACCTGCCTCTGCCAAGTCACCTGCCCCGACTGCCGCCTCCAGCACCAT
>ML675610.1:44916760-44934027 GCA_007922155.1 Mesoclemmys tuberculata
GGGCCTTGCGGAAAGCGCGGACTCGCTGGTATGCTGTGGCGTTCTGCCGCCCGGTCCCTTTTCCCTTCTTCATTGCATTATGTGTGGCTCGGAGGATCTGGTTAAAATCTCCCCAACGTTCCATAGCGAGCTCTGCTCGGTTCCGGGCGCCACGCGCGTGCTGAAGAAAATCGCGCAGCGCCTCTTGTGACACGCCGGGGGGTTCCTCCTCTGCCTCGGCTCCCGCATCAGCTCCATGGCTTGTTGGGGCTGGAGGGTTGGGAGCAGTAGAAGCAGGAGCCGCCTCTTGGGAGCTCTCAAGGGAGAGAGAAGCAGACCCAGGTGTGGCGGGGGGGTGGGTGACAGGGGAAAGGTAGACGGGGTCAGAACCAGAAATGGGAAGGGAGAGTGGGGTAAGAACAATGCGGGGGTTTAAATCTACGGAAGAGAGAGGGTCGGGGTGAGAACCGGGGGCAGGCTCCTGATCAGGGTCGGGGGGGCGGGGGACGGGAAAGACAACCGGGTCCTCTATGGAGGGGGCGGCAGGTGATTCGGAGCTGATAGTGTCGAGTTCCTGGGAGGAATCATCTGGGCCAGCGCCCCCGGGGGGGAACCGAGGCTTCGCAGCCTCGGCCGGCGCTGTACGAAGTGCGGAGTCCGTGTCCTGGTGGGAGAGGGTAGAGGGTGGCTCGGTGTTACTATTCGCCAAGCCTTCCATTCGGGTGGAGATCTCCCCCGGACGGACTAGAAGGAGACTCTGGGCGTCGGTCTCCTCCGAGAGGAACGAGAGCTCCCTTCTCACTGCCACGAGGGTCTCCTCGGTGGTAAGCAAGGTGGAGGGCTCGACCTGAGCAATCCTCCTCCCAGCTTCATTGGGTTCCCCCTCCTCCTCCTCAGCAACGGGGGAGGGGGAGAGCTGGGCGACGACCTTGCGCTTGCCGCGCCGCACAAGCTCCCAGCCCTCCGAGGTGGAAGGCTCGGCAGCAAAGGAAGAGCAAGGAAACAGCAGCGCACGGGTTGGGTCCAGTAAATCCCCCTCCGTGCCCGGCAGTGGTGGCCCTGGGCCTCCCCCCTCCGCGGGTCCGGCTGGACCTCTCTGGGCGTCGGGAGGCGGAGGGGGGGGCCGCGGGGCCCGGCTGGCTGGGGGGACGGCCGCCGCTGGCCTGACCAGGGCCCCCCGGGCCCCGGGGGGCTCGGGCCCCCCCTCGTGCCGGGCCTGGGGGCAGTCCCTCCGGGCGTGCCCCGTCGCTTGGCAAAGGAAACAACGGACCTCTCCTGTCGAGTAGTAAACTCGGTAGTGGGCCCCTTGATAGGGTACTAGGAAGGACCCCTCCAGCGCCCCTCCATCTCGAACCGCTGGCAGCAGCTGGAGCTGCACCTGCCGGCGGAAGGAGAGGACGTGGCGGAGGGTGGGGTCCTTGCAGCCGAAGGGAAGCGGCCGGATGGTCGAGATGGGCTTCCCCAGGGCGTTGAGGTGGGGCAAGAGGGCGGCATTGGGGAGGAAAGGCGGGACGGAGGTCAAGACCACCCGTGCGCCTAAGTCCTCCAGGGGCTCCACGGGGACGTGGGTGCCCCCCACTGCCAGGCCCCTCTCAACTGCCTCCTGAGCGGCCGTCTCAGATGCCAGGAAGAACACCACCTTCCCGTACATCTTCGAGGCGGCTACTATGGCTATGGACCCTACCAACCACTCGTGCTAACGCCCGCACGTAGGTTTCCACGTGGGGCGAAGCGGGTGTCAGGGAGCAGCTGATCCCATGCTTCCTAGTGGGGGTCGGGAAGGGGCCCCGGCCCCCAGGGACAGTGCTGGAAGCAGCGGTCGGGCCAGACGTCGGGGCAGCGGGCGTTGAGCCTGCAGCCACTCGGGCATACATCTTGGGGGCGGTATCGCCCCCAGAGCTAGTAGAAGGAACGGCAGAGGGGAGCCGAGGGGGGTTGGGAGGGCGCTTCACCACGGAAGGCGCCGCCTTCTTGGCGGGGTCTTTGCCCTTCCCTCCCCACTCCGGCCCTTCCCCCCAGCCGAGGGCTTACCCCCTGGATCAGGGGGATCAGTCTCCATGGTCACAGCGGGGTCCCGGGAGTCCTCTTTCGAGGTACTCGCCGCTGATGTCCCGGGGCCAGCACCTGGGGAGAGGTCAGCACCTAGGCTGAGGTTCTCAGGCAGGAGCAAGGTCCCGAGGCTTTGGGAAGAGGCAGGAACGTCCAGGAGGACGTTCGCAGCTGCCATCTTGGAAGGGGGTGGGGTAAGCTCAGCGATGGGATAGGGGGGTGTGGGAAGGCAGGGGAGAGGGTAGGTAACTACTCTACACCTCTTGGCTGTGGGGTCATCAGCCTAAGTTGGAAAGCCGGCTCCTTGGCTGCACCCAGGGGGCAGACCTGGAACCAGGGGGGGGGGGAAGAAAAAAAAGAAAAATGGCGACCGGAGGAGCTCTCCGGATGGGAGGGGGAGAAAAGTGCCGCTGAAGCAGGGCGGAGGCGAAAACAGGGGGGGGTTGAAGGGGAAGTAAACTGCTCGGCTGCAAACTGTAGCCGAGACAGAGAGAAAAAAAAATGGTGACCTTGAGGAGAGACTGAAAGGTAAACAATCTCTCTCAAAGCAGTGGCCGGAGAAAAGGGGGGGTTTAAAGGGGGGGAAAGGAATTTGGCAGAAAATAACCGGCCTGGGGGGACAGCAGAGGGGAGGGGGTTGGCTTGGGGGTGCTCAGCAGCAAGCTGCTAGAGCCGTACGGGACGGGGAGCCACTAAACTCAGGGACTAGTCTGGGGGAGGGGAATCGGGTTTTGAAAGAGGAAGGAGCAGTGAGACAGGGCCGAGGGGAGTGAGAGCCCCCACAAGGCCAGGAAGAAGGGGGCTGCTGGGGCCGGGCCTGCCACTTCGCCCCCTGCTGGAGCCCAGGGGGGGCACCGACCGAGGATGCCGTGGCGGCAGATGTGGGCAACACAATCGCCCTCCTGGAGTCCCTTCTGGAGGAGTCCTCGTCCAGAAACCCCCAGCTTCAACGGCACCCAAACCCCCTGCTGGTGCCGGAGAGGACCTTGGGGTGGCAGGGGGGGCTTTCTTCTCTTCCTCAGTGGAGGACATTGACTCCCTGGGGTTGACTCCGGCCTGCCCAGGGGAGGATGACCCCGCCCCCTGTATGGAGGGCCTCGAGCAGGGCACCTTTGAATGGCCTCTCCCCTTTCCCCCCTCCCGTTCTCAGCTGCCCCCCCTGCTCCCAACACCGGGGCTCCCCTAAGTCCCTCTACCCACCACACTGGAGAAAGGGGATCCACTGTCACCGCCACAGCCCCCGAGGCGCCGGTTGGGGCTGAGTGGCCGAGCCCGGACCACCGGGTGCCCCGCCCCTTGTTGTGGGCCAGCTGGCCTTCTTCCCCCCTGCGGATGCCTGCCCGGCCGCCCCCTCACGGGGGCCTGAAACTGCGGTGCTGTGACCCCACAGTCCACCCCCCCTGGAGAATATCCGATCCGTGCCTACCCCCTCAGCTCCCAGCCCCAATCAAGAGGCTACGCAGCCCGCCGGCCTGACAATTCTGGCTCAGGACGACCCCCCTGAGGCGCTGTGCAAGGAGCTGCGCATCTTTCTCTGGGACACGCTTGGTGCCCGGAACTGGGTGCAGCTCACTCTGCAGCGCTGGGGGGACTTCCACCGTGTCCTCCGGGCCGTGAGGGCCACTATGAAGGAGGGGAAAGGGACCGGGCGGCAGGGTGCGGTGGCCTACCACTGGGCCCACAGCTTCCGCGACGCCCTTCTGGTCTACAGCGCCGGCCAGGGGCTGCTGCGGAGCCCAATGAGGACCGCTAGCGCTCCTGCCCACCAGGATCCCCCCCAGCCCTCCTCGTAATGCCTATCACCATCAGCACATTGAACACGAGGGGCTGCAAGACAGGTCTCTGCAGGAACCAGGTGCTCTCCTTCCTTCGGGAGAGGGGGGTACTCTGTAGTGTTCCTGCAGGAGACACACAGGGACCCAGCCGCCTAGGCCAGATGGTGGCTGGAGTGGGGAGACGGGGTGCACCTTAGTCATCTCTCCGCCCATGCAGGCGGAGTGGCCACCCTGTTCTCCCCTGACCTGCAGCCCGTGCTGCTGAGGATTGCCAAGTTCATGCCAGGCCATCTGCTGCACTCACGGGTCCGTGTGGAGGGGCTGGCGTTGAGTCTTGTCAATGTCCAAGCCCCGACTGCAGGCCCGGAGTGGGTGCGGTTCTTCCAGTGGGCGGCCGCCTTCCTCGGCACACTGGATCCTCAAGAATGCCTGGTCCTGGGCAGGGATTTTAACACCACCCTCTAGGAGCGAGACCGCACAGGGACCGAGCAGTGCCAGGCCGCTGCGGACATCCTCAGGGAGATTGTCGACCATCGCTCCGTGGTAGACGTCTGGCACGACTGCCACCCGGACGACGTCGTCACCTTTACCTTTCTCCGGGTGGGGGAAGATCGGTCGCGCCACTCCCGGTTGGACCGTATCTACATCTCCCGGCACCACCTTGCGCTGGCCCACTCCTCCAGCGTTCGGCCGGCCCCGTTCTCGGATCACCATATGGTGACCGTGACGGCCTCTCTCACCGCAGAGAGGCCTGGGCCGGCCTACTGGCATTTTAACAACAGCCTGCTGGAGGATGTGGGCTTTGCGGCATCCTTCCGGGAGTTCTGGCTGGCCTGGCGGGGGCAGAGGGGCGCCTTTCTTTCAGCACGGCTGTGGGGGGATGTGGGAAAGGTGTGCACCCGACTCTTCTGCCGTGACTACACTTGGGGGGCCAGCCGGCAGCGGGATGTGGGGATAGAGCAGCGGGAGGTTTTGGAGCTAGAGAGGCAACTGGCCACCAGCCCCGAGGATCTGTCCCTGTGTGAAGCATGCCAGGAGAAGCGGGAGGAGCTTAGAGCCCTCAAAGATCTTCGAGCCCGAGGTGCCTTTGTCCGGTCCCGCATCCATCTCCTTCGGGAGATGGATCGCGGCTCCCGCTTCTTCTACGCCCTGGAGAAAAAGAGGGGGGCCCAGAAGCATGTCATCTGCCTCTTGGCTGCCGACAGCACCCCCTCACCGACCTGGAGAAGATGTGTGGAAGGGCCAGGGCCTTCTACGTGGACCTCTTCTCCGTGGAGCCAACCGACATGGCTGCCTGCAGGGTGCTCTGGAATCAACTCCCCGTGGTCAGCGTGGGCGACCGGGACCGGCTGGAGAAACCTCTCACTCTGGCCAAGTTCTCGGAAGCTCTCCGCCTCATGCCCACCAATAAATCCCCGGGCATGGGTGGGCTGACCGTGGAGTTTTGGGACGTCCTCGGCCCAGACCTCGTCATCGTCTGGGCCGAGTCTGAGGTTAGCGGAGTGCTCCCCCTGTCATGCAGGCGGGCCGTGCTCACCCTACTGCCAAAGAAGGGGGACCTCCGTGACCTCTGGAACTGGCATCCCTTCTCGCTCCTCGGCATGGACTACAAAATAGTGGCCAAGGCCGTCTCACTGCAGCTGGGGTTCGTGCTGCAGGACATGGTCCACCCTGACCAGACCTACACTGTCCTGCGCTGCACCATCTTCAACAATCTGTATCTGGTCCGGGACCTCTTGGAACTTAGGTTTAGGGATGGTCTGTCGTTCGCCCTCCTGTCCCTGGCTCAGGAGAAGGCGTTCGACCGGATGGACCACGGGTATCTCCTGGGCACCCTGTGGGCGTTCAGCTTCGAACCCCGTTTTGTGGGATTTCTCTGAGTGCTGTACGCCTCCGCAGAGTGCTTGGTGAAGTTTAACTGGACCCTGACCAAACTGGTCAGCTTTGGGCGTGGAGTACGCCAAGGCTGTCCGCTGTCCAGCCAGCTGTACACTCTCGCCATTAAGCCCTTCCTCTGTCTCCTCTGCCGGAAGTTGATGGGGTTGGTGCTCCGTGAGCCAGAGCTGAGGCTGGTGCTGTCAGCGTATGCCGATGACGTGCTCCTCGTGGTCAAGGACACAGGCGACCTGGTGCGGTTGGAGGCCTGCCTGGTTGTCTACTCGGTAGTCTCCTCCGCTCAGGTCAACTGGGCCAATAGCTCTGACCTGATGGTAGGGGCCAGGTGGCAGGCAAGTTCCCTCCCACCACGCTTCAAGCCTTCCGGCGGAGCATGGATTTGCTGCTCTATCTGGGCGTTTACTTCTCTACCCCCCATCCCTCCCTGGTGGAGAACTTGCAGGATTTGGAGGGCTGGGTGTCTGAGTGGCTGCAGTGATGAACAGGACTGCTCTGGTGCCTCTCCCTCTGGGGGAGGGCACTGGTGATCAATCAGCTGGTCCTGTCCATGCTCTGGCACCGGCTTAACACCCTGGTCCCGACCCTGAGTTTCCTGGCCTACCTCCAGAAGACAGTTCTGGAGTTCCTTTGGCCAGGACTGCACTGGGTCCCTGCAGGGATTCTGAGCCTTCCCGAGGAGGAGGGTGGGCAGGGCCTGTGCTGCATGCGCAGCCAGGTCCACACCTTCCACCTCCAGGCCCTGCAGAGACTCCTCTATGGTGCAGGTAGTCCGGCGTGGAGCCATTTGGCGCGCATCTTCCTCCACTGTTTCCGAGGGCTCCGATACGACCTGCAGCTCTTTTTTCTCCATCTGAGAGGTCTTCCGCGAGACCTCTCTGAGCTGCCGGTCTTCCACCAGGACCTCTTCCGGACCTAGAGGCTCGTCTCGGCCTCCAGGCCCCTTGCGGTCACCGAGGGGGAGGATCTCCTCGCGGAGCCTCTGCTACACAATCCCCAGCTGCGTGTGCAGGTGGCGGAGACCCCCTCGGTACGACGGAGGTTGGTCCTGGCAGGAGTCACCAGGGTCAGAGACCTCCTGGACTACGCCCGGGGGCCTGGGGACCCCCATGCTCTGGCTTGGCGCATGGGGCTCTCCACCCTTCGAACCTCCCTGACGCATACTCCAGGAGGTGAGGGCAGCCTTGCCCCCTACTGCTTTGATGTACCTCGAGCGGGTCTTGCAGGAGGGTCCGCCCCTCCCCCCCCCATGGTGCTTACCATCGTGCCTCGGCCCCACGAATCCTCTCAGCCCCCTCATCCTCACGCCCCAAGACGGCTGCTCAATCTGCAACCGGTCCTCTTCCATACCGCGCCTAGGGACCATCTGTCCGGACACCAAGTGGTGGAACCTATTACCACCCTTGGAGGGCGAGGATCCCCGGTGGGCCAGTCTGTATTCTACCTTGACCCCACGGCCCGCCAGGGACATCAGTTGGCAGCTCCTTCACGGAGCTGTGAGCACGGGGTGTACTTGGCACGGTTCACCTCCCACTCTGACACCTGCCCCTACTGCGGCGTGAGGGAGACCCTGGTGCACGTGTACCTGGAGTGCGCCAGGTTGTAGCCCTTCTTCCTCAAGGGCTCTTGTTGAGGTTCTGGCTGCACTTCTCCCCGCACCTGTTCATCCACTCACACCCCATCCGTGGCCCCACAAAGTCACAGGACCTCCTCGTCAACCTCCTCCTTGCCCTGGCCAAACTAGCCATCTAGAAGACCAAGGAGAGGAGGTTGACAGGGGGGGCTCTCTGCGACTGTGGGGCCTATTTCCGTTCCCTTGTTAACTCACATCTCTGGGTAGAGTTCCTCTGGGCGGCGTCCACTGGCTCCCTGGACACCTTCGGGGAGCAGTGGGCACTGTCCGGGGTTCTCTGCTTGGTGTCCCCTTCTGGTTCTCTTCTCTTAAACCTGTAACCCTCACACCCTTCCTGTTTTTTCATCTGTTGTCCCCCGCATTTAATTGGAAACCGGTCCAGTGGCTCCTCCCCCAGGCTGGGGGGAAGGGCCTTTAGCGGTGGATGGGCTAGCGCCTACTCACCTTCTCTGGTTTTTCAACAGGAGCTCCGTTGCATAGCCGTATGGTCTAGCCGTGTCACATAATATACTTACAAACCTCACAAAAATCTGTTGTCTGTCTGATAGCTTGAAAAACTTACAGTAGCTGCATGGATCTACAGTATAAGTTTTACACCTGCTATTTAAGAAATCCAAAGTCTGAGAGGCACCTTACAGAACACAAGAAACATCCTCTGTCATTATGAGCTTACAATTTAAGTAGTCAAAGAAGAAAACTGGGGAAAAGGTCAACAACATATGAGCAAAGTGACATTAGGTTCATGTGTGGTGGTTGCATAATTTGTATTGCAGGTGTTTTTAAAAATAAGATATGCCTCCTCCACTCCTCCTTTCCTGCTGACCTTTCTCCTCATTGTTACCTGAATAGTTCCCACTACCAACATCCATCCCACTCCCAGAGAAGGCCAAGTATGAGTTAACAGAAAAACACTCAGCCAATCAAAATAGTTAAACTACCCCAGTAAACAGTTCCAAACTTCGATTGATACTGTGGTAAAAACTGACACTTTGATACACATAATGCCCCATGGAAACTGCAAAGTGTGAAAAGTCAGCGCTTCAAAGCCATGCAATCAAAAATCATAAAATTAATATGGAGCAGACCATCCAAACCACAGACTTTTTAAACAGATACCCTGCTCATTACTAGACAAATATTCTTTTCAGAAACGCATTCCTTTGTATCTTTACTAAAGTACAATCTAATCAATGTGCTTTCTTTAGCATTCCATTAGTGACTATCCATGTCAATATTATAGTCTCAATATAGTTATTCCTATTGTAACTCATTACGTTTCATCATCATAACACTCAGTATAGAGAAAAGGTGCAAGTTTCTGTTTTTGGAAACATGAGTCTGAGGCAGTAACTTTTACACACAAGTCAATGGGACTACCTGTGCAAGTAAGGAGTGCAGGATTATATGTAGCAAACCTTTCAAGGTCAAAGAAGCAGTGTGTCTCTTTCCCACCACAACCCCAATGCCTTTATATATTTTTCTGGTTCAAGAACCTAGCAAATTTCAGGTGTTCCTTCACTAAAGAAGGATATTTTAATTATGTAAAATGAATTTTGATTAAACCAAAACCCTTTGTCTGACCCTCACTCCACAAACATTTCGTGTTCATATCACTCTCTGTGTAACGAGTCTGACCTAGAATCCAGAGTTTGAATGTGTTTAACCATTCACATTTGGATCTGAATTTGGCATCTTGGGCCAATCCACAGTTGTCATGATGATCAGAATAGTCATAATTAATAAAACCTACAAAGTAGTGTATTATGTACTATAGGTGAGCAGATTGCACCCTGATCCAGCAGGAAAATGCCTCTGTTGCTTACATTGGAGAAAACCAAGTGTTTTGCAATTGAAATTAAATGTGTCCCATTCATTTTGTGTGATGCATTTATTTAAAAAGACAGGTCAGTTGAATTCCAGGTTGCCTTACAACACTAAACAAATGTTGATAATTTTACTGTATAATTTGCAGTGTTGGAAAGACAGCAAGTGGCCCTTCAGCAAAGTCTGCACCAAAAGAAAGGGCGTCCCTTTTAAACATATTATTTCACAATAAGAAATATTTTCTGCAACCCTTGGCTTACGGCAGGAGTTTTACACCAGATGAACTACCATTGTTGCAGATTATAAATTAGCTACAACTAATGGGAAAATTCATCATGACAGTCCAATAAGAAAGTGATCTCTTTCAGTCAATTTATACTCCATAATCCTAAATCATGACTTTTCTTTATTTATAATGAACTACAATCCTTATAGAATACTTTGTCAAGGCTCCTGTCTACATGGCGCATGAATTATAGTAGAGCCATCCCAAATCATGCTTCAGATTATAAATTTCTTCCCATTTTAAATAAGATGATCCAGAAGAAGGAACGTGATTCAATGGTATTTTACTGACTTCAAATCTGAGTTATAGCTATGTAATTGCCACTTAGTTAACAAAGCACATTAATAGAGAAAAAGTGAAAAGGCAGCACAATGGCTGATGTACTTCATTACAAATGCAGCAGAAAGAAATACAAACATATGCAATGATAAAATATTGCCAAAAACACAAGGCAACAGAGCTTATATTTAAAAATCGCTGAGTAATAAAACTGATTGTTGATATAATCTGCCAGTTTGATGTAAATTCCACCCCAAAACAATATAAGAATACTACATATTACATCACATATGAATTTTATGAGCAGGAAAGATTTCTGAGTAAATTTATACCTCAGTGCAAATTTTAGTTGCTCTAGTCTATCAGACTTTTTCTCTGGCCTTGAAGTGTTCAATGAATCATACACATAATGAATATGATCCTGGGGTTAAACTTTCTTCAAACTAAATTGTTAATCTGACATAATGAATAAAGATAAACCAGTTCACCTTGTGCTGGAGTTAATAAGGCAATTAGCTAACCACAGAGAAAATATTATGTTTAAAAATGACAGTGTTATCTTTGGACATAAGGTCCTGGTGCTGGCTTTTGTTGGCACCTGCTCTTGACTGCATTTATCTTCTCTGAAAATAAAGGCAGGTCCATCAATGTATAGCATTAAATAGGGTTTAGAATAAGGATGAACTAATCTCTGTGTTATACATAGTAATAACACTCAATATAAAACTAGATTTTGATTCAGATTTTAATGGAATGGTAATGAGGGTTTTTAAAAAACAAATTATACATGCATGATGGAGGGTCTAGTAAGATTGTATGCTTTATTTTGGTGTTTGTATATCTCAGAAATATCATGACTTTTGCAGAGTAATTCTTTTTAGCAAGGAGAATTCATTTAACACCCCATGTAAAGTCAAGAGTGTTAATTTTAAAACCAACCATTAAAAAAAAAAAAAAAACATTCCAGATAAGTGGAAGGGTGTTCTGATATTAAAGACACAGCAGGAGAGGCTGCTTCCTCTCTCAGCGAGAGAAGGTGCTGAGGTAATATCTTTGATTAGACCAATTTATGTTGGTGAGAGAGACAATCTTTGGAGCATAGATAAAATATGTTCACAATTAAACTCCTTGTTTACTTTTGGAGATCAGTTTCATAAAAAGGGGCATTATCATTAAATATTTTATATTATAGTAGTACCAAAGGCCACCACCAGGTTGGGTCCCAGTGTGTGAAGTGCTGTACAACCATATAATAAATGACAGCTCCTGTCCCCAAAAGTGTACAATCTAATGCCCTGGAACCTTGCACACTATTTAGCTGCTATACAAACACAAACAAATTATTGCAAACCACATTTAATATAGACTTTAGCAGTGGCAGGATGGCAATTAATGTCATGGGGAAGCATTACTGCATTGACTCTAGAGCTAAAAATTATTGATGTTTGAAATTTGTTATGAGCTGCAAATCTTAAAACTGATGATAAACTAGAAATAGATGATAGATTTTTTTGTGAGAGCCACTTGTCACATCCCTCTAGTTGTCTTCATATGTATTGTTGCAAATATGAGATGATTGTAATGGAAATTAGAGTTGGAGAAGACATACTGTTCCCTATAGTTTTATTTGGAGTGCTTTATCCAGGCCATGTTCAATAAATAATTATAGAAATTAACATTGCATACTCTGGGAATGTTTGATCACATAAGTATTAGATAATGCATGTTTGGTCTGAGGGCTTTATTGGTGATTTGTTAGAGAATTATTAATACTTACTTTGGGCCAAATTCAGGCTGCAGAATCCTATTCAGTTCTAAGGAGAGGAAGCATTGTCACTCCTGAAGCATATATGCTATACAGCTGTCAAATGTCCTCCAACCACACAACTAATAAAGCACTCTCTGCTAGAAGCAGTATAGTGTAGTGGAATCAGAATTGGGAGTGAGTAACAAATAAATTCTAAGTCTGATTTCTCAGTGCCTTGGGGAATTGAGTTTACCCAATTCTCAGTTTACCCATCTACAACCTAGGGATAATGCTATTTATAACTATCTTGGCAGAATTTTTATTTTTTTTATGATTTCAATAGGTAATGTATATTTTAAAGAATTTTTTTTGCTATTTTTTAATATTTAAATTCACAGTTGCACTAAATTACAGGTTTTAAGCATTTTTTATTTTGATTGATTTTAACTTTCAGAAATGTGGGAAATTATGGGCGGTATCAGACAATAATTATTTAATGATAGCAGACATTGAGATTCAAAAAGTTAAAAACCTTTAAAACACAGTGTCAATGTTACATCTAAATATACAAAATAAATATTCCTTAAAGATATTAAAAAGATAATAAAAGATAACAAAAGATATTACCTCTTCCACTTTATCCTTCAATCAAAGTCTAGTATGTTCTGATGCAGCATTTTTCTTATGTTACCTATCTGTAAATTTCAATTGTTATCAATGGAATTTTTTTCCCCCTGGGTTTGTATGTGTTGTGTGAAATCAATATTTACAGATAAAAATCTAATCCTTCCAAGCTTATTTATAACATCTAAGTGGCGTGGTAAGGATCATTTAATGCTTGTTCAGCACATTAAATGTAGAAAGTACTCGATACATGCTAATTACCGTTAATAATAAAACCCTTGTGACTGGAAGTGGGAGAAAGGAGAGGATTCTATATCATCTTGTTTTTCCTTTTTTGGGGTGCACTTCCCCCTTCTTTTGGGCTGATGGAGAGCCTGGTTTCACCATTCCAGCCCCATTAGAAGGCCTCACAATTTGGACATTTTTGTAGTTATCCAGGCCTGAGTTTCTTCAGGACAAACGGCAATGGAAGCCTATAGATCCATGAATTGACAATTAGTTGCTTAGGAAATAATTGAAAGATCCTTACTGCACGGACACACACACAGAGGTAATGTCAGGAAGGATAGTGCTAAAGAGACTCAGAGAGAGGAAATGCTTCTAAAAATTAGGGTAACTTGGACACAGATATTGAAGAAATCACTGCAAGATCTGTCCTGCCTAGCCACACACATAGGAAATGACTGCAATCAAATTCTGCCTTGACAAACACAGAGACATACAGGAGATAATAGAGAGCGCATTGAAGCTTTGACATGCATATAAGAGGTGATCAGTGCTGTTTCAGCATACATATATGAGATGACAGCAAGAACCATGCTGCCTTGATAAACACAAGCAGTACAGGAGATGACTTGATTGGACGCAGAAACATATAACACACAACTAGATGATGGCTGGCTGGGTCATTGCTGCATTGATAGAAGTATACATAAAGGAGTTAAAGAATGTCATGTTCAATTCATGCAAAGATTCCGCAAACTAGAGTTTGCAATATGAATCCATAGTTCCACTTTGCACCCCTTCAGCCCTATTTTTTTAGTTGTGTTATTAACTATCTTGACCCAACTAAAGTCACCAAAACTTAGTATACCATTTATTACAAGAGCCAGAATTAAATTCTAGCAACCTATTCGTTCCTTTATGTTCCATCATGCTGTGAAATAACTCTTTCAAAACAACATACATGACTGTTGTTCTCTATAAAAAGAAATGTCTCAATCTCCTGAAGGGCTAGGCTATGTATCTTTTTAGTGCATTGCCCTTAGATCACAAAAGGGAATTTTCTTCCTAGTTTTGCATGATAATGTTTTTTCTCTATGGGTATAGTTCTAGTTCTCTGGCTTTCAGGCACCCTGCACGGCAAACAACAAACGGCTTTCTAATTAAAAGCATTGTGTTAAATAGCTATTACATGTTTCAAGGTTTTAGGCTTTTATATCAGACCTCTGCTCTATGTTTTCAGACAGCATCAATGCAATGGACATATGAGATCAATGGGCTGCCTCCACAGACCACACCACCTACTGCGCCAGCAAAAATAGTTTCTACCGGTGGTTACATGAGGTCAGCCACAGTTCGACAGCGCAACTTTTTACGTGAAAATATGAAGCTAATTGCCACTGGCGTATCCTCCCCTGTCAAAGGTGCATCTCTGGTTTTAAGAACAAAATAAAAATATATTTGTCTTACTTACCTTCTGTAGAAAAGTAATCGTTTGTGAAATAAATTATGAAGACCGAAAGAGGACTTATTTTAAAATTATTAATCATTTCTTGATATTTTAAAACAAATCCTGCTTTGCTGGTGGCAGTGGGGAACTCAATGTATCTCTTTCTTTCTGGACAAAAGGTATATTTGGTGAGAAGGCCCCAACCATCAGGGTTAGTTCAATGTTATTTGTTTGGTAGCACACATACAGTAAAAAAGTAAAGAGGGTTTCTGGCGAATACTCCCTCATATCGCTGTAGGTTTAAGCTATTCATTTCTCAACCAGATATAAGATTTGAAGTTTCAGAGCTTTACTCATAGAATTAAAGTGTCTTGGACTAGGTTTTAAGGGTTTTTCTATTATAAGATTATCTTAAATTTGTGTTTCTATTAATGTTAAAATAGATGCAAATTATATTTTTTCACTGGAAAATATAAAATGGTTTTAGATTTGTACCTAGAAGTTCTTAAATATAAATATATCATACAAATTGCTTTATAGCATAACAGTGAGTTTTTTTAATTAGCGCAAAATTGAGTTGAAAAAAAAGTTAATGTTTGGGGCTTTGGGCTAATTAATGCTGGACTTACCAAAGCACTTCACAGTTTTAGTAAGGTTTTAATAGGGGACACTAAAGTTTTGCACATAGTGACTGCTCTGTCAGTCATGCAGCACTATATCCATGCAAAATGAACAAGTCATCCTCTGATTTCTTTCAAGATAAAGCACTTACATGGAGTTTGCAGCACTGATAACATTAAAGTGGTTCACACAGCATTTGATCATAGCCTGAATGTTTTTCAGTTTAGTACTTTGGAAAACATTATTTAACTAAATTTAAATCTCCCTGCACTGTACAAGCAGTGAACAGTCATCCATTCTGAAATGTTTCAAAAACGTAGATTATTATACACAAGAACAAGTAGGAAGACGGAGGAGGAAAGGGAAGAAAGAGGTAAAAAGTTATATAAAAAAAAAAAACTTACCTTACATTGTTAAGCAAACTTTCCACACCTCCATTCAAAACATATTGTACTAATTCCAAAATCAAAATGCCATGAAAAATTAGTGAGGATGGCTGTTCAGATTTTATTTACTTTATAAAACAGTAAGTATTAAACTAGAACGGTCAGTCTTGCTGTATTTCCATGTACAGTCAAGAGTAATTAGTTAGAGAGAGAAAAGGTGTTGTGGTGTGTAAGTTGTCTTGGTTGTAATGTGGGAGATGAGATCCATGTAGACAAATTGGCAAGTCACTTTGATTCTTCAAGGCGTTCTTTATTCATATGCAATATCAAGACGTTTTTATTCTTAATAGTCTACAAATTGTAACCATTCCCTGGTTTTCAATAGCGTGACATATAGAATGCATAATGATGGGGCAAATGTAAGTGTTTTATTAGCCCGTAGATGAGATGACCATCTTTACCCATGACTAGTGAATCCATGAATGATTTATGTAGGTCAATGCAAAAAAAGCACCAATAAAATCATTTTACCACAATGTGTTGCATGTGTTTTGTTTATGCTACATATTTTACAGAAATGCTATTTTGAAAAATTTGTAGACTGTTGTATAATAGTTATTACTACTTTTTTAATTCCTTTGTCTTAAATACAATGGGCCTGATTCTGACCTGATACCAGTATAAAAATCAAGAATAATTCCATTGAAGTCACATCAGCATAGACTGGAATCTGGCCCTGTGAATTCAAATGTAGAGATAGAACAAGAGAAATCACTACTGCTAAAATGTATCTAAAATAGGGTTTTTTTAATTTATAAAGATGTTGCAGTTGTGAGGTACAATATCTCATAAGGTGCCAGGTCTAGAGATGTTGCTATATCTTATGTGGAAAGCTAAAATCTGTCTCTGTGATAAGATCAAGCAAGAATATCTTGGGCTGGGAGAGATTGGAATTTAAATTTGCCATTGGTTCAGTTTGATTATTGGTCTTTCAAAACCTGCTTTTAACTGAACAAAACTTTTTTTTTTTTTAAATGACAGATGGATTAGTGGGCAAAGTGCAGATGAGGTTAAAAAAAGTGAATAAATGCAGTTCACTCCAGGATTGCAGAACAAAAGGAATTTATTCCATGATTATTTTGTCCACATGTGGTGGTTATCTAACATTTCCAAGCTGTAGCATATGTCATAAGCACCATCGTACACACACATACCACGAGGATGCACAATGCAATGTATTCCTTTCAATGCTTTGTGTAATAAAAATGGTATGTAGTAGCTGTACTCATGGCTATGTTCTATACAGCGTTTCAATTTAATACATTTTGTACTTAGACTAAAATTTCCTTCCTGGGATTCTTGATTCAGATTACAGATTTTCTACATATTCAAATTTATTCACAGGTTATACACAATCAGCTACATGCAACTTCTGGATGTTACTTGTCATAGTATCTAACAGAGTGAAAGAGCTGGGGCCAACTTTTTCTGTGACAGATAAAATTTGTATTCTGGTAGCATCTACAGGGTGCTAGATACATATATGTAGATCCCACTGATTATGTATTGTCTGTTGCTATATTAATAATGAGTTTCGTTACACTTCTCAGCTTTATGTTTTCTATATCCAGCAGTGATGAGATTAAAAATTAGCTTTTGGTAATAAACAGGGACTACTGTCCTCTCTATATAATCAAAAAATGTGAAGCCAGTAGTCTTTACAAGTATCTTATTACTGTACAAATGAATCCCTGGAAAGGGTTCCAGAAGGTTTTCTGGGTAGATCAATTTTATTTGTTAGAAACTCTCTATAAAGAATTTCACCAGGCTAACCTGGCTTTGTCATTGTAAAGGTGGTTAAAAGGAAGCTGGCTCTTGAACTGAAACTCAAAAAAGGCTGCTTCTGCTGGGAGAGCCTGACCCAAAGCCATTAGACCTACCACTGTACATATGAGCTGGATGTAATTGGATTTCAGAGTTGTCCCACAACACTGTAAGACTACAACTAAACATTTGAAGCTAGGCAGCCCCAAAGAGCAATTGCTGCTGTCAGGGTTCAGGGAGAAGAAAAGAAGTCCTCAAGAACTATCTCTGTTATAAGATAATGTTAGAGACTGATTATTTGTCCTGAAACAAAATCTACAAGTAGAAAAGAGTTCTTTCCAAGAGAGAGGAACACAGTGTCTCAAAGCTCCTTGACACTGTTACAACAACAATCTAACAGGATCAGAGTGACAACTCCAAACTCTTCAATCCTCCCTCCTCCCACTATAAGCAAGTAGTGCAATGGATCTGCAGAAGAGGGGACCAGACAAAGTGCTTTGCTTTGGCTGTGTAGACCGTCGGACATCACCCGTCGGACGCGGCTGCCCTTCCTGGGGCCCAGCCGCGGGGGAAGGTCCCTGCACCTTCCAGAAAACAAATGGGGAATTAGCTTTAGTACCAGAGTCTGTCGCCCCGGCCCCTCTGGCAGGGCGGGCGAGCACGCAGTCTATCGAT
>ML675610.1:44934037-45065245 GCA_007922155.1 Mesoclemmys tuberculata
AAAATCTAATAATTAAAAAGCAGGTAGTGTGATCACACTGCACCTTTAAGCAGAGGAAGAGAGGGGGATTTGGCTGGCTGGCTGAATTATGGGAACAGTACTTTTTGGTTGGGGGAAGAGGAAAGAGGTCAAACTGCTGCAAAAGGGGACAAGGGACGACACTGACTCATTCCTGGGAATCCTGATGGGCGGAAGGGCTTAAAAGGGGCAGCCCATGTGGCAAAGCCCTCTTTCACAGGAAGCAGGCTGAATGCAGGTAGTACACAGGGAAGGTTTACATTGACCAGATAAATTGATTGATAAAGAACTAAAAAAGGAGGTGTTGGTTAAAAGAACAGAACAGAGTGGAGGTAGGGTTTGGGTTTCCTTTCTTCTAGCCTACCTTGGCCCTCCTACGAGGGGGATGGATGGTAAAGTCCCAGCAATGGATTGGCTGGGGGACCTGGATGGAAAAAGAGGGGGATGGTGGAAGCCCCACAGGAAGTTACTGAATGAACATGAAGTTACCTGCACTGTATAGTTTATTTGCTGGATAGACCCAGAATCTAATAATAAAGTTGTGGCCTAATTGAAACCTTGTGAAATAGCTCCTATCCTTCTTTCAGTATAGCCAGACAATAATTCTCATTAACAAATGCACATTCCTTAAATAATCCATAACCTAAAGGAACAATTCAGATAGTATTCTGCTACTAGGGGAGATCAAAAGAAAAGTCTCACTACTAAATATTTATACCTTAAATGAAGACCCTTCCAATATTGTAAAGGAAATAGCTAATTTGTGTCACAACTCAATATGCCATCAAACACAAGAAGATTTAAATGCAACACCAAATTCTACCACAGGCCAGACATTTCACACACTTTCACCAGATACGGCCTCTGAAGGATTCAACGACCCAGTGTAGTTACTTGGATTAACAGATGCCTGGAGAAATCATCATCCCAAAATCAAAGCCTACTTTTGCTTCTCCATCACAAAATATACTCTGCAATAGTTCTTGTTTCTCAAGAAGACATACTGTAAAGCTTAGACTGTAAGATTCTCCTGTCTTTTCTCTCAAATCATTACAGCCCCTATCACCATAGCATCTGCACACCTTTCCACATTCCACACAAGCACATCCTCAATCTTATACCAAATGATGACAATTTAGTAGCTTTTTTCTAATTCTATAGAATTAGAAAAATTCAGGGGTGGGTGAGGTAATATCTTTTATTGAATTAACTTCAGTTGTTGAGAGTTGATTCAATAAAAGACGTTACCTCACCCACTTTGTGTCTCCAACACTTTGTTTCTTCTGGGACCAACATAGCTACCACAATAATTCATAGGAAGACATGAAAGATGTCTCCCCCCGCAAGATGTACTTAAGCTTACCTAAGCACTGGTATAGAGGGTGCTACACTGTCAGACGAATTCCTCCTTTGACCTAGCTACTGCCTCTCGAGCGGTGAATTAAATTATTCACCGAAAACCCCCTTCTGTTGCCATAGCATCCACACTACAGCAACATAGCTGCAGCGCTGCACCTGTGCCACTGAAGCACTTTTAGTATAGGTGTAGCCTATGTAGACTGACTCACTCAGGTCTGCCTGCTACTTGTTTACAAGTTGATTTAGTACACCAAATTCTGGTCTGCCTAACTAGGAACAATGGACATAACTTCACTGGCCTGGTCTATACGTACCAGCAAATTCAGCAGCAGTCAACAGGCGTTCTGCAAGTTGCGTAAAGTAGCTTGCGTAACTTACGTTGACTTCCTAATGTCTGCTCTGCACACTGTCTCTGCTACACTGTGCTGATGGGAAATGCATGCCCGTCGAGGCAACATTACTCTTTTTTCAGAGGTGGTTTTATTGAATTGACTTCCGGATAGAGTGAGTGGGTTTTCACTTCTGCTCAATCAATCCAGATAAATTGAGCTGACAGTGGCAAATTTGCCACCGTCAGTGAAGACGTACCCTCTGTGTTATTTCCATCATTTGCTTTTCTATAATTATATATACTATAATTCTCTATATAATATAATACAATTATAATATAATTAATATATATTTCTATAATTATAATTCTGTAATTATACTATTCCTTTACACTACGTTTTAAAAAAACCCTCAAAACCTAGAGAGTCTGTTGTTATTTTGGGTGTGGATGCACTTGTAATTATTCTGATGCTGTGGAAGGAACCGGTGAAGCTGTTGCTGCTGCTTACTGCCTATTGGCTCTATGTGGCATCTCGGTTGATAGGAGTACAAAGACATTATACTGCAAGCACTGTACAATTACACCTCTGTCTTGAGAGGCAAAAAGCAAGGATGAAATTCTTTGGTGTCTTGATGAGTTCTGCCTTGCACAGGCCCAAGCAAGAGGAATGGGGCAAGGATGTCCCTGAGGCATTTTTATATCCTGCATCCATCCCCTCCTCCCTGCCGTCTCCACCCCCCAATTATGAGGTCAGGTTGGAATCAGGTCAGTAACTGTGTAACTTAGAGCGGCCTGCAAGTTGTTCTCTCTTACACCCAGCTGCCCACAGTCCTAAGGGACTGTTCTGGCAGCTAGGGCTCACACCACAAATAAAAAGCTGGATGCAGGGAGTTATAGCACGACGATTGCAATACAGGAACATTCAGATCCAAATTCGGCCACCTTTACTGAGACAAAACTGCCACACAATTCAGCACAAATTTTGCTGGGATAAGGAGATTTGAAGAGATGAATGCTGCCTAATGGGGAAGGATCAGGAAAAGAGCACACTGGTGCATGGTCCCACAAAGAGCTCTCTTTCAAGGCAGCCAGGGAAGGTATTATTCTGAGACAGGTCTTTGGGATCCAAGCCGGATTTGCAGAGGACATAATGCTGAGCCAACAATGTTCCAGCTTGATTGAAATGACACGGCAGCAGCCAAATCCGTACTTTTAAAAAAACTTTCATCACAAGCATGAACTATCTTGAAAATGATAACTTTGCTTTTTCACTTGCATAGAGTAAGCAACAAAACTAAAAAAAAGAACCAACCCCAAATATATAAATAGGACCCGAAGAGGCATGCCTAACATACAGAATAAAAAAGATAAACTCCCTTGTTTTGCCTTGGTATTTAACTGCCTGCAAGAGATTTAATACTTGTATTTCTCCCTGCAGAGACTTCTCGTTCTAGAATAAATGACTGAACAGTGTCTTACTGCTGACACAGATCACAGTTTGTTGCTAATGGAATGTTAACTGCTTTTTAAATAACTTTGAATAAATCTGCTGATCCATAAAAGATTCATCTAAAAGGAATCCAATTCATCTCCTGCCTCTGCCATTTCCACTGACGTGAAACATATTCTTCCATATTTTACCTTCTTTCAGTCATTATACCACTGATGGGACACCTGGCTTGTAACAGGATATTTTAATTGGGAGACCATGGCACATTAATAACACAGCAAGGTCACGGTGTGAAGGGCAGGTGCTAGCTACAAAGAGTGAAGAAGAGGGAGGGGTAATCTCTCAAGCATGTTCTCTGATGCAGTATTTCTCTGCATCTTGCCAAGCAACCAGACTCTGATTTCTGGGATTGGAAAAGAAAGATGGAGAGAGAATGAAACAGTACTGTCAACAGAGAAGGCAATGTTTCTAAGTGCCTGTCCTCCTTTGTTGTCTAGAATTAGCATGAACAGATAGGAATAGATTCACAAATAAACATAGGTATGGTGACAATGAGCATTGCCACACCTAATGCTTAGAGGCCTGGAAAATCACTGGGATTCACAAAGCCCTGCACAATGCATGTGGAGTGACAGGTGCCTCAGAATAAGATTCACAAAAAAATGGCACTCTGGGTGGCTCCTTGCCTAAGACAGCCAGTGACTCTGTAACCTGGTAGTTAGAACACTCACACAGAAGACTCACATCCAGTCCCCCTGGTTTTTTAATTTTTAAAAAATTATGTATCTACAATCAAACGGCTTCAACAGGAGAGGCCAAGAGGGCCCCACATCAGAATAGCCAATAGCAGTGGCCAGGGCCTGAGAGGTTGTAGATCACTCTTCAAATCCCTTCTTCCCCTGAGGTGGAGGGTTGGGGGACTTGAATCAGGGGTCTTCCACATCCCAGATGAGGAGTACCATCAGCACTAGGCTAAAAGTTATGAGGGAGGTGGTCAAACTCCTTCTCGCCCACTCCATTTAATGTAAGCTTCTCTATAGGGATCCAATCCGGTAGACCTGCTCTGAATACCTTTTCAGGATTGGGTCCCACCGGTTGGTTAGGCAGAGGAACATCTCTCTTCCCACTGTTTGTGAATTGTTCCAGGGCATAGGCATCTTGATGCCTGGCATGGGGCTGCAGTGCGAATGCTCAGAGACAGCAAAGGCATCTAGAGTCGTTTCATTGCAAAAATACAAGTGTTGAGGGAACTCATGTTGCAAAAATTGAGGGCTGTGAATGAGTTAGGTTCCCACAGGGTTTGGCAGCAGCTGAGCAGTTCTGTGAATCCCAGTGGGGCCTGATTCTGGGGTTTAGATGCCTATATAGGTGCCTAAATCATTTGGGATGAATCCAGTCCTGTGATGGGGTGGACTAGGCCTCGAGGCCCTCTGGTGGAGACCTCAGGGTTTGCCACACCCATCCCAGGAAAGGAGCAGCGGAGCTAAGTCCTCTGAGTTGCTTACAGAGACTGCATAGGAAGCAGCCAATCAGGAGGAGGCTGCAAAGGGCTACCTAATCAGATCAGCCAGGGATCAGCCAGTCAGGGCCCAGAAGGGCCATATAAAAAGGAGATGCAGAGCCAGAGACAGGCAGTTTCTTGCTGGAGTCAAACGAGTACAGCAGCTGGTGCTCCTAGCAGGCCAAAGGGAACTGCAGCACCATGGACAGCTCAGGTTTGGCAGGGTCCAGAGGAAAGAGAAAGAGCTCCTGGTTGTCTGCTGGGCCTGAATCTAGGGATCCCTGAGCTAAGGGTGACATTGGAAAAGGCTGGGGTCACCGGGAAGTGGCCAACGGAACTGAAAGCAGTTTTGTTAAAGGACACAATGGTGGATGGCTGCTATTCTTAGGGTCCCTGAGGTGGGATCTGGAGTAGTAGGTGAGTGCAGGCCCAGGTCTCCCCCCACCACATAGACCACTGAGAAAGTGGCCTATAATTGGACAGCAATAAACCCCCAGAAGGGGATCTGAACTACTTAGTGGTCCAGCTGGAGATCTGGGGCTAGAACAGACCAGGAGGGCAAAACCGTTGCCTCCAGGGAAGAAGGCCATGGGGTATGGCCTGATACCAGGGCTGGGATTGTTGAAAGACTGCAGACACATCCGACCAGAAAGGCTGCTTGCGAGAGGTGGGTGCCATGTCATTACAAGCCTACAGAGCCCCCAGTTCCCCACTGCTGCCTTACCCGTTGGTAGTTATTCATACTAGTGCTGCAAGTGCTAAAATGCTACCAAACCAGAATGGCACAAGTGTGACTACAAGGGGCAATGCAGGAGAGGACAATCAGGCACCATGATGTGAATTTCTGTCATTCTTCAAATGGACTGCAGTGTTGCCATCTGCATTAGGAGAACACAAGCCTGTATAAAAATAAGAAGGGTCAGTCTTTCAATTAAATATGATTCTGGTTTGGAGAATGAGATTGCTCTGAGCACTATGTAGTGTACGTATAGCAGATATACCCGGGAAATAACAGCCATGACCATTTCAAATCTGAATGTAAGTAAATATGCCAGGTTTCCCAACGCCACTTGTTCTCAGTCTTAACACTTCCCAGGTATCACATGTGGTACTAAAACAGAAGATTGAGCGCTGCACTTGACCACAGAAGAAACAGAAACCTCCTGAGAGGCACATGCAGGATGTACATCTCAACTGGGGTTTTTAATTCTGGAGAATGTTCTATGTGTGGAAAAAAATCCTGTAAGTCTATCAATACATGGGCTTTAAAGAAATAAATGTAACATACAAGTGATCTACTATATATAGATCAATTTTTTCAAGTATCAGCTCATTTTAGGTGCCTCAGTTGTTTGGCTACATAACTTGAGACCACTGGAACCTGATTTTCAGAGATGCTAAGCACTCATAACTTCAACTGGAATCAAAAGGAGTTTTGGCTGCATAGCACCTTTGGAAAATAAATGAGAACATGAGGTGTAGCTATTGAGCACCCCAAATTAGTAGCCACTTTTGAAAATTATGGCCATGCTAAATATTACAACTGCCTGTATCCTGCACAGGTTGCTGGGGTTGACATGCATATACCTGAAACAAAGCTCTGGGAAGTGCTGATTTGTGTACCTTGAAATGTAAAATAAATACACAGCTGCTGAGCTGGTGCATTGGAAAATTCAAGATGAATGTGTGGGTGGTCAGATCTGTGCTTGGAAATTCAAAGCGAATATGTGGGTGGCAAGAAGAATATATAGCTGTATTAATTATTAGTATGTGCATTTTGTAACGCATATAGGGCTAGTACTGACTCAGCATTCTAACATTGTTCGTGGCATAAGCCATCGGTTATGATCAAAAGCCAAACATCTGATAGTATGCTGATTCTCTGAGTCACTGAGCTAGATGACAGTTTGACAGTTACAGGTACCTACAGATTCAGTCTGTAGTCTGCATTATTTTCTTGCTTCATGCTAAAATTCTGTCCCTTTTAAAAAAAATAAACGCAACCTTAAACATAGCTTCTTAATTACCCAGTATCTTGAGGCCAGGGGTGATGGTGGGCCACGCCGGGACAAAATTATTTATAGAGACAGACTATTAGCCCACTCTACAGTGTCCTGACTTCAGAACTGGCAAGTCTGATTACCCAGTTGAGGAAGCTGCTCTTATGATGGGAGGAGGCTGAGTTGGAATGGACGGGACAATAGCCCTGAGAGAAACCCTATTCCAACAGAAGAAACTAATGATTCTTTCTACACTGAGAAGGTGACTCCAGGCCAGAGAATTGCCATAGAGAGACATATCTGCATATGGGGAATGGGCATTAAATCATTAAAAATATCACTAACTGGGGGTGCAGGGATTCAAAGTTTGGTGAGTTGCCTAATGGGTGTGAAGGTGGCAGAACTCACAAGACAAACTCACTGAATGCCACAGACGAACCAGTGGTGGGTGAGGTACATATTGGTATCAATGACACAGACAGATATAAGAGCGGTCCTGGAAACTAAATTTAATCTAGTCTCTCCCCATGCCATATTGCCACAGTTGAGATCAGCAGGGCACTCAAGCTGTAGCCCCCTTGGTGTGGTGAGGGTTGCTGGTAGACTTTTTTCCCATTAGGGCCCCATGGCTTTGGAATTTTGATCCTCCTGGGTCCAAAATAGCCTAAATCTGATGGCCTTCAGAACATGTGGCAAAGGTTGTCTTTTTTCCCCAGGCATTTGTAAAAGGTGAGAGTTGAGTTTCAGTTGCTTGGCCACCTGGTAGCAGGTTACCTTAAATTATTTTGCTGCCCTTGGGATGTATTTTTAAGTAATATCAAGGGATCCTTGAAAGTATGGATAGGTGTCCTTCTTAGGATTTCGTTAAATCTCCTAAATGTATTTATAATAATTGCCACACACACTGAACTAGAAACTATAAAATCTCCATATGTCAATGCAAAAGATTAACATAAAAATAAGTGCATCAGAATGCCTAAGTAACAGTGAAGAGTACCTTCAGACCAGTGTGTGGTTAATACCTCGCTGGAAACTACTTGGGAAAGAGAGAATAGGCCTTAGAAATAATGGAATAACACTGTATCCTAAAAAGATTCTATATGCCTAGCGATGTAGCATTTTGAGTGGAGAGGACCAGAGAGTCAAATTTCTATGGATATAAATCCAATTCCCAAGAATACAAGCATATTAATAATAAATTAATATAAATAAGCATATTAACAAGCATAACAGCTGCTGGATCAGGAAAAGCATATTGAGTGCACAGTGCTGAGGAACATCAAGAGGCAAATAAGTCCAATAAAGCAGTAATAATGAGTAACTTCAACTAGCCACACATAAACTAGTCAATCTTTTTACAAACTTCTGGTTGTACCAATAGGCCTCAGTAATCAAGATTCCATAGTGCTGGGTGCTTTCTTTTTAACATTTATTAAAAAGAAAGTCCTTGCTCTGAGGAGTAATGTCACATCAGCATGATGTTCAATTTCTTGACATCCTATACAACTGGTTCTAGAAAAAGTAGATCCGGAGCACAGAAAAGGGGAGGTTATTGTAAACTAGTCTTAAGTAACATACAGAAGTAAATATCGTCAAACTAAGTAAATAATGACCACAAGATAAATTAAGCCATGATGTCTCAAATGCATATTATTGCACTACACATAAAAGCTGTGTTGCAAGTTAGGAGAAGCAGCAGGGCTACCTAGATCATTTACAAAGGCTACCCATATTAAATGTCACCAAACATGGCTAATCATCTCTCAGTAATACCTAGCTGTTATGTAGCACTTTTCATCAGTAGATCTCAAAGCACTTTACCAAGGTCAGCTTTATTATCCCCATTTTACAGATTGAAAACTGAGGCACAGAGAAACACAACTTGCCCAAACTTATCCTGCAGGCCAGTGGCAGAGCCAGAAGTAGAACTCTGCTATCCTGAGTCTATTCACAGGGTTCTATTCACTAGACCAAACTACCTTCCTCCCAGTGCACCCAAAAACTTCATTAAAATGTTAGATGTAGCTAAACATTTTGGTGGTCACTATATCTATCATATATATCATTTGGGGATCCTTCAGATCGAGGATATAAAATATATTGGGGGTGCATGGGGGCTGTATCCGGGAATACTGTGACTCTCGGAGCCTTAGGGATCATACCGGATCACTAAATAAACATGTGCTTCCAGTGCAATACCATAGCTAAGAGGGCTCTATTGATGCTTGGATGTCCACAGAAGAACACTGAGTAGGAGTAAGGAAGTGTTATTACATCTGCATATGGCATTAGTGAAACTGTTACTGAAATCCTGTGTCGTGTTCTGGTGTCCATACTTCAAAACAGATGTTGAAAAATTGAAAAGGATTCAGAAAAAAAGCTGAAAGAATGTTCAGAGGTGCGGAAAACATGTTTTACAGTGAGAGACTTAAGAAGCTCAATCTATTTAGTTTATTAGAAAAGATTAAGCGATAACTTGATCACGATCTATAAGATCTTCTTTGATTCCTGTCTATCAGCTCAACTATGACAACATGGATGAAGTCTATCCACCATTTTCCTTCTTGTACCAGTTTCACTACTTCATTCATCTTTAAATACCTCCATGGGGAAAGGAAATTTGATAATAGAGGACTATTTAATCTAGCAGAAAAAGATACAAGAAGACCAACGGTTGAAAGTTGAAGCTAGACAAATTGAGACTAGAAATAAGACACACACTTTTAACAGTAAGGATAATTAACCACTGGTACAACTTACACAGGGATGTGACTTAATCATACAAAATCTTTAAACCAAGACAATATATCTTCCTAAAAGGATTCCTGTAGTTCAAACAGAAGTTATGGGTTTGATACATAAATTACTAGGCAAGGTTCCTATGATCTGTGTTATGCAGGAGGTCAGACTAGATGATCATAATGGTCCCTTCTGGTCTTAAAACTTATGATCTATGAATATTTTAAACATATACTATTTAATATATTATATTAATTATATTTTATAAAACTAAATTTAGTAAGCTAATAATTATATAATTTATTACACAATTATTATTTATTGTTACTAAGCATCATCAGTAGATAGCAGAGGACTGGGATTGTATTTTTGATTACATTTGGATCTGCATCCATTTTCTCTGTCCACAAAGCTACTCCTTAGGGAAAATGGATGTAGATGAGTAAAAAAGAATAAACATTACAAATTTCTAGTTAGCCCCTAGACTATCAGGTAATCAATCACAGGTGACAACGTGCATGTTTCATCCATCTAGGCACAAGTTAGGACCAAAAGAATACAAAGGAAAATCACAGAACTGCGGGATTGATGGAAGAATGAGGGTAAGGAATTTGGGGTTGACTGGACAAAGTTGTAAGGGACGGGAATTTTGGAAATGCAGAAACACCTGTAACTGGAAAGCCAAGGTAGCAGGTATGGATTAGATGCTGGTTCCTATTAATAACTCTAGCAACCAATGAAAGTGCTTAGAGAATAGAAACATCCGCTATGGATGCCAGAGGAGTCAGCTTGCCTGTAGACATGTTCCAATGCCTTCAACTTGAGTATGATTATGAACAGTGGCTATTTTCTAATATTTATCAACAGTACCCTCACCACAGTATCTGAGACACCTACATTCCATGGCAAATGGGTGATATACAAATATCTAGGTAAATTAGCTACTGCCATATCTCCTTATATTTAGAATAGGAAATAACTGCACTATCTCAAATACCACACATAGATAATTGTCGGCAAATGCTGAGATTTTAATAGCAACCACTGTAACTTTGGTCTTATTTTCAACCAACAAAGGACATTTGCAACTTTCATCTGCTGTTTCTGGCAGTTCCAAAATTAGTCACTGTACGAGCTGCCAAAATAAAGCAGCTTGCTAAAAAATACAAGGAGACCTACAGCCAACACAAAGGGTAGCCTTGGGTAAAAATGGGTAGCAAGCCACCTACCATGCTGACTGCGAAGTCGGGTTCTGGATGTGATCACAGAATGTCTTCGGTTTAACAATGTTGAGGAAATAATTAAACTAATGCAAGTCAGACTTTCTAAACAGTATGGTGCTTGAGAAGTGCACAAAGATAAACCTATGAAAAGGAGATCAATTTATTTCTTGTAAGTGGTGAAACAATAAAACCACAGTTAAGTAATGGGCTTGAGAGTACCACTTCTGTGCTGTAGCTTTTGACAGCATATACAGAGCAAAGTGGTGAATGGGGCCTGGCTCCAAAGACTATTGCTGCTAGAGGCCCTTTGGGAAGGGCTGCCACCTATTGAGGTTTTCCCAGGATAGTCTTTTTTTTGAGGTAGCTCTCCTAGGCAATCTGTAAAGGTGTTCAGGGCACACTGCCAACAGTGCAGTTTTATGGACGCAGGTTCATCCCAGATGTCCTGTTGTGGTGGGATTTTTTTTTCTGTACTCCTGAGGTGGCAACCATATGAGGTATTGACACAGGCCTGTACGAAATTGGTGAAAATGGCACAGTCCATATGACATCACAGTAGGATCCAACTTAAGGACTGAGAGCTGTTTATTGACTGCAGATTTCAACTGATGAGAAGCAAGCAAAGGCATCCTTTGCCCTGAGCAGTAGTTTGACAGCAACCAGCTCCAATGGGGCTCTAGAGGAATCAATGTGTTTATAACCATTGGCATGAAGATCTATAACATAGGCACAATGAATTACACACTCATGGACTGGAAAACATGTCTTGCAATTGAATTTGAGTAGACATATGAGGTGAGAAAAAGCAGCTAAGTCTTGGAGCATCATACAGTCATATTTCAGCTGCAGATGAGGCACACTGCATTTACAGTTTAATACCACCTATCACTCAGCCTTTTCTGGAACCTTTTCACATGTGTATTTGCATGCAACTGAACAGTAGTTATCATTAGAATAAGATTATGTCACGATTCCGTGAACTCCGTGATATTTACTGCTTCAGCCCTGGGACAGGGGGGCTGGAACTTTCAAGAGTGGTGGGGGGGACCCATAGCTCCCTGCTGCTGCCAGTGGTGGGGGGACCTGGCAATCCCAGCCTACAGAGGATCCCATTGATCTGAGCTACCCCTGGCAGCAGGGCCACCGCAGTTCCCTACTACCATGGGCGGCCCCCCAGTTACTAGCCACTGTGGGCGGTGGGGGGGATACCTGAAGATCCCATCCACGGGAACCCCCCAGTTCCATGTTTCAGGAACAGCAGGAGTCCCGCAGACCCAGAGCTTCGAGTCCTCTCTAGCATTCCAAGCCACACAGGCAGTGGGGGTCCCGGAGCTGTCAGCTGCAGCAAGTTCTTACCTGTCCCCCAACAGGACTGGGGCGCTCATTGCCCGAGTCAGACCCCTTTTGTCACTTAGCTTTAGTAAAAGTCAGGGACAGGTCAAGGGCTTCATGAGTTTTTGTTTATTTCCCTGACTTCTACTAAAAATAACTATGATGAAATCTTATCCGTGGTTATCAAGTAGGATGAGATTTTTCAGAACAGCCTCAGGGAAATAAAGCCAAATCTTCATGGGATTTGGGCCCTAACTCCTTTCCAAGTTCAAGCCATAGTGTTTCCATAGCTCTATACCACAGCAGTATCTGCCTCAGAGGCAGAAGTGTCATTACGGATAGCAATCCTTCTGCACTGGAGTTTTCGCAAAGAACATCCAACTGTACATTGGACAGATATCTGGGAACAAAACTGGTCGTCACTGAAGTCTGTGGTACCAAGATCAGGCCCCAGTGGCCCATTCCAGGGATTCGCCAATGCAGTCTTAATTCTGTGCCTGTTCCATCTGAGATGCAGTCTATATTACATGGCTAGGTTGACACAAGACAACTTATGTCAACCTAGCTGTGGCTACATCTTCACTTAAATTTGGCTCTGCCAGCGTAAGTGGCCCACTATGACAATGTACTAACCTCACCTCCCTGAATATAGAATCATAGTCAATGCAGTTAGGTCGATACAACGATAGTGTGGACATTGCATAACTTACATCAACTGTTACTGGCCTCCAGCAGTCCATAATGCCCCCACACTGACCACTCTGATCACCATTGTAAACGCCACGGCCCAGGGGTCAGATGGACAGGAAGTTGCCCCTCCTCTTTAAAGCCCTGTGAATTTTTGAAATTCCTTTTCCTGGTTGCCCAGCTTGGTGAGCACACTTAGCAGCTCTCCACTGTTGAATGTAACTGCCCAGCTGACCACGCCGCACGTTGCAGATGCACTTGTGGCCAGAGTAGACAGGAGAGATTGGATCTCCTGGGTTTGTAGGAAGAAGAGGCTGTGCAGACACAGCTCTGATCCAGCTATAGAAAGATGAACATCTATGAGCAGATTTCTCAGCAGATGCAGAAAAAGTGGTATGACAAAGGCCAACAGCAGTGCTGTGTGAAAGCCAAGGAGCTGTGACTGGCATACAAGAAGGCCAGGGAGGCCAACAATCGATCTGGTGCTGATCTGCAGACCTGCCACCTTTACAAAGAGCTGCAAGCCATCCCTCACTATCACCATCAGAAGCATCATGAATACGTCTGAGGAGCCCGAGTCACAGGCCCCCACTGTAAACTGCACGGACAAGGTAGTGAAAGAGGAAGAGAAGTATGGGCGAGAGGTGACCAGAGGATCCAGTTGTGCAGCAAGCTAGGACACATTGTTCTCTCCACTGCAATCCAGCCAGTCCTGGCAGTCAAGCAGGGGTGAACTTGATGTAGGGGAAGGAAGCTCTGGTATGTATGCAGTTTGCTTTGAAATTACAGGGATGGAACCCAAAGTAGCTGTACAATTCAGCAGATAGCCATTCCACCTCCACCATCCACCCTGGCGGAAACTTTCCCCCATTTGCTTCACATAGATTATCAGGACACGGCAGGCAGCTATAACCATTGTAATCTTGTAAGTAAACACCGCCAGCGACACTTCAAATGACCGAAGGCATATTCAATTGTCGTTCTGCACCAGTTGAGCCTGTAATTGAAGTGCTCCTTGATGCTGTTGAGGTGTCTAGTATATGGTTTCATGAGCTGCGGGAGCAAGTGGTAGGCTGAGTCTCCCACGATCCCTATTAGCATTTCAATATTCCCAGTGGTAATCTGCTGATCAGGAAAAAAAGTCCCTGTTAGCAGCTTTCTGAACACTGTGTTCTTAAAGATGTACCTTCTGACTACGCAACACTGATGTCAGCAAAGCATCCCCAGTGATCCACCAGCGCTTGCATTACCATAGGAAAGCAGCCTTTCTTTTGATGTACTCTTTGACGAGGTGGTCTGGTGCTAAAATAGGGCAGTGCACGCCATCTATTGCCCCACTGCAGTTTGGGACCCCCACTGCTGCAAATTCATCCACTATGTCCTGCACATTGCCCAGAGTCACAGTCCTGCATAGCAAAAGGTGATTAATGGGCCTGCTCACTTGTATGACGATGACCCCTGTGGTGGATTTCTCGACTCCAAACTGATTCCTGACTCACAGTGCGAGTTTCCACAGGGCAATTGCCACTCGCTTCTCAGCTGTCAGTGTGACTTTCAGTTTGGTGTCCCTGAGCTGGAGGGCGGGGGCGAGTTCAGCACACACATCCAGACACGTGGCCTTTGTGCACCCAAAAGTTCTTCAGCCGCTGCTGGTCATCCCGAACCTGCATGACAATGTGATCCCACCAGCCAGTGCTTGTTTCTCAGGCCCAGAACTGGTGCTCCACCACCTCCAACTGCTCCAAGAACGCCACCAGCAACCTTGAATTGTTTCTTTTCTATATCCCGTCGCAACCTATCCTCCAAGGAATCATAATGTTCCCCACAGCTCCGCTATGGCTCTGCAAGTACTGCAGGATCGGGGGCCCTGGGCTTGCAATGCTCATGACCGTAGTGCAGAGCTGTGCAGGTTCCATGCCTCTGTCAGAGATGGCGATGGTGAAAAGGGACCCGTAAAATATTACAGGATGTTGATGAAATTATGGGATGGAGAACAGTGCATTATGGGAAGTTGAGCCATCCTCCCAGACATCCCTGCATGCCTCATTTCAGCCCCATCAAGCATTGCAAAAGTTTCCCACAACACCTTGTATTGGCTTACACAGCGAGATACTTAGCCATGGTGCACTGCACTCTGCATCAATACGTGCGCTCCTGGTGAGGACACACACTGTTGACATCAGACGCAAAGCGTATGCATACACAAGCAATGATGTGGCCATTATGCCGATGTAACTTAGGTCGACATAATTTTGTAGTGTCAATGTAGCCTCAGTGTTGACCAAAAGCCAATATGCTGCAAATTCAGCAAATTTCTGGTCACCATGTTCAAGATTTTGGGACAAGTAGATCTTATTTTCTCACACCTCATTTTTATTCACAGATGGGTAGGGAAAACAAGCTTTCTTGCTTTTTCACCTCATAATCTGTTTCTAAACTTTGAATTAACTAGTCTTTGAACACAAGTACTGAGAACTGAAACAAAGAAAGATACTCTCTCTACATTTACAACTTCTCCTTATAAAAGTTGGTTTAGTACTTCACCAAATGCTGTTTCCCAGTGCTTAGCCAGCGACTTCTACAAGTTCACTGGTTTGACTGTCTTTAAAACTTGGCAGCAAACATACATTGCTTAATATTGTTTTTTATTTAAGTTCTGTGATTTTAATAATTATAGTAAGTTTAGGCCTTAACATCAAATTTCATTTTTAAATGGGTTTAGTTTTCAAAATAAACTTGTATTTAATTTAAATTTTAAAAATCTAATCGGGGGGAAGGGGCATCCATTTTTATCCACCGTGGCTGCAGGCTCAGGCAACAGCCTGCCAGCTTAAGCTTCATATCTCTATTCTCACAACAGTCAGCTGCACTGCAACAGCAGGTGTACTTTCCTTTCCAGGAAAGTTACAGCAAAAAGTTACGGCAAACAGAAAGTTAGAGCGAAACGTCATTTAAAACACAAGGTAAATAATCTTGGCATTTTAACTGTGCTCTTCATCCAAACCATGGACTGCCAAAACCAGACCCCATATTTGAAACACATCCCCCCTTCACAGAAGTCACTACTGGAGTCAGTCAAAACTGGCACCTTTGTTGAGAGTTCCGTGGCCTCTCTGAAGAGATAACTACCTTCCCTCGCAGAGGGTGGCTTGAGGCATATCGCCAATACCCATGTTATTCCCCTTCTGAAGATAAACAGAGGACTTCGATCTCCAGAGCTGTCAATCTGGCACCCTTCACTAGCACTAACAAATAAAATGGAATAACGACCTCAGTCCCTGGCCATCAACCCTCCCAGGAGGTCACGAATCAGACTCGTCTTCACACCTCAATCATTACTGAATGAGTAAAGACATTTACAGAACGTCAATGACACCCAGCCTTATCCCACAAACAATAACCAAGAGGGTTTTATAGTTTAACATCTTGCATGCCACACTCCTCTTTTAGAAGTAGGGCTATTTTAAACACTACTCCCAGAAAGTGGCACGAGGTACATTTAAACCAAACCCAAACAGGGATAGTCTGCTCCTCCTGGTAGCTATGCTGTACACCAATGGGCACTTCAGAGGACGTTCATGTGAGTGCCCTTTTCTGGAAGGCACATGGTAGACCTTTTGCATCTCTGTGATAAAAAGGACTTTAGTTTACAGAAACATACAATATAAAATTGCTGTTATCAAAGAGATATTATGCCTCTTCCTATCCTATTAGTCAGAAGCCATCTCCAAAGAATTGTACCTGGGTGTAAAAAAAAAATCAGATTCTTCAAAATTCACATGGTTTCCAGCAATTTGGATCTTTAGCAGCTGGCTGCCATTCCTCCAGGAGCATCCCTGGGTCGACTTCCCTCATAACCTAATGCTGTTTTCTCGCTAGTGTCCTACACAGGGCAGATTACTTGACACCCTGCTGGTGTTTTCTCGCAGCAGCTTCTTTACTCAGGCTGTCTCTCTCAGCTGCAATTTTGCTACCCCGCCCTCCTCTGCTTCTAACATAGCAGGCCAAGGACTTGCTTATATTCTGCCCTTGTTCCTGCAGCTGTTTTTCCTAAATGATCTTCGGCTAGACTTCGATGGAGTCAGCTGCTTTTCTATGCTTTCCTCCCCACCCCTACCTGGCATCATCCCAAACCACCCCATAGATGGAATCATGAAGAACATGTCATGCTATCTCTTCCAATCTTGTTGTGATAGAAATTGCCAGTTTGTGATGTGCACACACACCCCGGGTAGAGAAGGAAAGGCAAACAGACGTTTCCCAGGGCACGGTCTAAGAACCCCAAATGAACTGAGGGAAGAAAGTGATTCATCACTGACAAGAAGTCTCAGTAACAGATGGTACAGAAGACAGGTTCTGTTATATTTGCTCATACAGTGAGCCTTTATGTGATAGTCTTCAGGGGAGTTTGTTTCACATGTGCGGTAATTTATTGTCTGGAAGGATAACATTGCAATGAGAGCAGGTCCTTTGTGCATAGATCTTTACAATGCACACCACTGCCTGTGGATGGTTTACACCCTTGTAACTTAGATTTCCAGCAAATAAACATGTTCTTGCTCGAATTTTTTCATGCCAGGAAAAACAAATTTAGTTGTTTCCTCAGATGAGTGCTCTAGTATTTAGTTCCTTAAAGGACCTTTTCTAAGACCTGCTTAAAAATATAAGTTCTGTTTCAAAATAGAACACTCCTGTGCTCATATCAGGAGAATGTGAAGGTACTAATTAAATCAGCAGGCATATCCCTCTAATAGGATTTAGATTTACCCTCCACCTTATCGTCCATTATTAAAAAAACATTTTGCGCCGATTACAGGCGATAACTAAAGGCGACTGGATTTAAACAATAAAATGCTACCTGTGTGGTGCAGTGACCAGAGTGCAAAGCTAGGTGCCAGTTGCCCTGGGTTCCATGCCCCACTTTTCCTCTCTCTGTGAAACTGCTGGCAAGTCACTTCGGCATGTGTGACATACCGGGCCACAATCCAGAGCAGTGGGGGGCTGTGTCACCCCTGTCCTGCAATCCTGGGTGCTTTGCAATGCCTTGTTATAGTAGCTCCTACCTGGGCTGTTCACAAACAGCCTTCCAGCATGCAATCCACACCCTGAGTGTCTCTGTGTAACTGCAGCCAGCCAGCTACACCCTGGCTCTCACCAGCCTTGGTTATACTGCGGGGTGACCCTAACACACACCCCTCAGGCCCCCAGAAATGTATGCCATGTATTGCCTAACCCTTTCCTGGTCAGTATAAATATATTAAGTCCATTATTCCTTTAAGGGAACAATGTGCCATCTTATTATCTTAAATAATTACCCAGACACTTCAACTGAAATACACTGGATTAAATAAAACAGTAAAACAAAATTTTTAACTACAAAGAAAGAGTTAAGTCAGTATTGTAATGAGTCAGAAAACTCAGACGTGATTATAAGACTAAAGATAAAATGCTTACTAGAATTTACTTAAGAACCTGTCTTAGTTGCAAAGCAAAACTTTCTCACCACATATTTCCAGAAGGATTAATGACCAAACTCTTCATGTCAGCACCCTTCCCTCAGATTCCAACAGCGGTTTCCGTTTGTCCTCTCAGGTGCGGAGAATGAGTTGGGTAAGGAGAGATAAAGCGGTGTCTTTGGGTGTTTGTCCCTCCTGTTTACAGTTTCAGTCCTCTTGAAAAACATTTCTAGCTGAGACCCAGCAGACAAAGAGTCTATGTGGAAAGATATTCCCTGCTAGTTTTTTTCTACCTGTTTGAACTTCCTTTGTTTCCCTCCCTGCTCGATGAATCTGTTTACTGCTTAAATGCAAATTGAGGCAATCATATATTCCTTCCTCTGTTTAGAAAAGACCTGGCTTCTGCCTGGGCAGGGCATGAAGGGGCCTCTCATAACTTCACACACATTTTGCCAGCAAATTATGAGTTTTCAAATAATCACTTCCAAGGCCTGCTTTGTACAAAGATCATTACAACAGCGTACAGGGTGTGACTGCAGTGATGTGTTCTGTCACAGCAGATGCTTAAATGCTTTGTTTCACCAGGCCTTTAATCTCTGTTTCACAATTTACCTGATTACGGGAGTGATTCAGGAACCAAGACATTCTCCAAATAATCGGGTGTTTGGAAAAGCATCAGTGGAGGTGATCCCCAAACTCTGACATGCAGACTCCAAGCCTGCTGGCCTAGGTCCTGTAATTTTCCTTAGGATCAGAGGGTGATCCAGGTTGCATTCTATTACTTTACAGACAGATAAATGGAGGAACAAAGGGGAAGCTGTTCTCACCTTCTATGGTGAGGAGCATTGTAGCGCCACAAAAAGCCAGTGAGAATTGTGTATACACAGTTCTTCTGAAACTGAAGGCCATAAGTGACTTGCTCAAGGATGCACAGCAATTCAGTCCAAACACAATCCGAAATAGACCCCAGAAATCTTCTTTTAAGTCTTGATTTTTGATTCATAGATTCTAAAGCTAGCAGGGACCACTGTGACCATGAAGTCTGACCTCCTGCAGAACAGATCATAAAACTTCCTTAAAGTCATTCCCGTTGGAACTATGGCAATTCTCTTAGAAAAACATCGCATCTTGATTTTAAAATTGCCAGTGAAGGAGAATCTACCATAACCCTTGGTAAGTTGTTCTAATGGTTAATTACCCATGCTGGCTATCTTGCACAGGTCTCTGATTCAACAACTACACTGTGTGTCACCCTAATACAGTGCCAATGCTAGGGAAAGCAGCTCTGAGTTTTGGATACCTGGGACCCACTGATGAAGTCCCATCTGGCCTTGAAGCTGGCCTGCTCTGCTGCAGAAATTTGGGAAAAGGGACAGTACAACCTATGAAGACATAGCTGACCTTCAGTTAACTGGGTGTTGGCTAATCATGTTTGAATTGCACTTGTGAATACTTCAGCAGAGGCGCTGCAAAAAGGTTTAAATAAAACCATTTTAAATCACTGCTTTTATAATGCCTGTCATGCAAACTGTAATCTTAAAAAAGCAAAGTGACCACCTTTAACTCAACCCACTATGAATGAGCCATGATCACTAGAGCTGAACTAAACTACTTGGGTGATTTTAGATAGTTTTTATTGTGGGAGTCTTTAGAAACCCATACAAAATTCTAGAGCTTTTTCCCCATACAGTCGTGACTGCTAAATGATATAATTTTTCCTACTGTAAGAACATAAATATTACCAAGATCAGTGCATAGGAATACAATTCTTACAATGATCTCTTAAAATAATCTTTTTATGACAATATTCTCTTTACAGGGAAAGACATTGTATAATCAAGGAGCACTGATTGGGTGTCACGGGCGCATGACGGGGAGGTTGTGATGCCTCCATCATTGGACGTTTTTAATAACAAGTTAGACAAACACTTGTCAGGAATGGTCTAGTCATTATTTAGTCTTGCCTTGAGTGCAGGGGACTGGAGTAGGTGACCTATTGAGGTCCTTTCCAGTCCTATGTTTCTATGATTCTATCATTTTCATTTAATTTTCTTTAGGAAAATGAAAGCATCCTAAGAAGTATAGCTTGTTTTGGAAGGACAGGCAGCAAAAAAAGGGAGGAGGTATTACATTACACATCAAGAATGTGTTCTGAAGTACAGAAGGAGATGAGAGGCAGAATAGCTGAAAGAGTCTGGGAAATGCTAAAAAGGGGAAAAAACAAGGTCGATGTCATGGTATGGGTCTACTATAGACCACCAAATCAGGAGGAGGAGGTGGATGCAGTAATTCTAGAGCAAATAATAGAAATATACAAAAGCTGGTAGTAATGGGGGACTTCAACTACCAAGAAATCAGTAGGAAAAGCAATACATCAAAATACAAAACGTCCAGTAAATTCTTAGAAAGTACTGGGGACAACTTCTTGTTTCAGAATCTGGAGAAGTAGCTAAGGTGACAGCCATTTTACACTACTTTCTGACTAATATAGAGGAATTGGTTTGAACCTGAAGGTGGAAGGCAATCTGAGTGAAAGAGATATTGACATGATAGATTTCATTACTCTAAGGCAAGAAAGGAGTGAGAAAAGCAGAATAAGACTAATAGACTTCAAAAAAGCAGATTTTAACAAACTCAAAGAACTGGAAGTTAGGGTTCCCTGGGGGAAAAAATCTAAGGGAAAAAGGAATTCAGGAGAGCGGGCCATTTCTCAAAGAGTCAGTATTTAAGGCACAACGGCAAACTATCCTGATGCGAAGGAAAGATAGGAAGAACAGAGGCAGACGAAAATGGCTGTATCAGAAGTTCTTTAATGACCTGAAAAATCAAAAAAGAATCATAAAAAATGTGGAAACATGGACAAATTGCTATGGGGGAGTACAAAAGAACAGCACAACCGTGTAGGGACAAAATAAGAAAAGCTAAGAGACAAAATGAGTCACATCTCAAAGGGCACATAAAAGGCAATCAAAAAGGTTCTATAAATACTTTAGGAGTAAGAGAAAAAAAAAGAAAAGTGTAGGTCCTCTACTAAGTGGGGAAGGAGAACTAATAAAATATGACAACAAGAAGACTGAGGTGTTTCATGACTATTTTGCGTCAAGTGTTTATTAAAAAGGTCATTTGTGACCACATACTTAATACAATTGAAATTAACAATAATGGGAAGGAACACAAGCCAGGGTGAGAACAGGTAAAAGAATGTTTAGATAAGTTAGATGCATTCAAGTCATCAGGGCCTGATGAAATTCACTCTAAGGTACTTAAAGAATTAGCTGAAACAATCTCAGAACCATTAGTGCTTATTTTTGAGAACTCATGCAGGACAGGTGAGGTCTCAGAGGCCTGGAGAAGGGCAAACAGAGTACCTATCTTTAAAACATGAACAAAGAGGATCTGGTGATTATAGATTAATCCGCCTAACTTTGATACACAGAAAGATACAGAACAATCAATTTGTAAACATCTGCAGGATAACAGGTGATAAATAATAACCAATATGGCTTTGTCAAGAACAAATTATATCAGACTAACCTAATTTTCTTCTTTGACCAGGTTACTGGCCTAGTGAATAGGGGAAAAGCAATATCTACGATGTATCTTGATTTTAGTAAGGCTTTTTAACAGAGTCCCACATGATATTCTCATAAGTAAACTAGGAAAATGTGATCTAAACAAAGTTACTTTAAGGTTGAATTGGTTGGTTGAATAAACACAATATGGTTGAGAGACCATACTCAAAGAGTAATTATCAATGGTTTGCTGTCAACTGGGAGAATGTATTGAGCGGGGTCCCAGGAAGGGTCCGTCCTGAATGTGATACTAGTCAACATTTTCATTAATGATTTGGACAGTGAAGCGGTGAGTATTCTTATACAATTGATGAATGACACCAAACTGGAAATGATTGAAAGCACTTCAGAAGACAAAATTAAAATTCAAAATGACCTTGACAAATTGGAGAATTGCTTTAAAATCAATATGATGACATTCAATAAAGCCAAGTTCGAAGTACTAAACTCAGGAAGAAAAAAATCAAATGCAAAACTCCAAAGTGGGGAATAACTAGCGAGGTGGTGGTACTGCTGAAAGGGGCTTACAGACTGATTATAAGCCAAAAATATGACACAGTTGTGAAAAGGGCTAGTATCATTTAGGATGTTTTAGCAGACACATTGTACGTGTGATAAAGTCAGGCCAGATGGCTTTAAAAGGGTGTGCCGGCACCAGTCTGAGGGCCTGAAAGGGTTAAAAACCCTCTGCCCTGCAGAGGAGAAAGCACTGCAGGGCAATTAGACACCTGGGTTCAAGGGTATTTAAACCCTGCCTTCCCTAAAGGAAGGGGAGGGAACAAGTGCAGGAAAAGTTGTCAGAAGGGGTGGAGCAGCTTGAGGAGAAATTCCTGACCCAGGTCAGGAGCCAGAGCTCTGCTACAGCCAGGGGAGATGAGGTAGCTGGGGGCGCCTTGACCAACAAACAGAAGGTAAAAGCGCAAGACCCACCATGGAAGCTGGCAGTTTGCCACCTACATTAGACACAGAAGGTAATTGTTCCATTCTACTTGGCACTGGTAAGGTGTCAGCTGGGGTTCTGTGTCCATTTCTGCTTGCTGAGTGTAGGAAAGATGTGGATAAACAGAGAAGAGCAACAAAAATGCTGAAAGGTTTAGAACACCTGATCTGGGAGGAAAGGAAAGACTGAAGGGGCACTTGATAACTGTCTTCAAATATGTTAAGGGCTGTTATAGAGGACAGTGATCAATTGTTCTTTCTGTCTACTGCAGATTGCCCGTGTAGTAATGGGCTTAATCTGCAGCAAGGAAGATTTAGGATCGGTGTTAGGAAAAACATTTAAACTAACTCTAAGGACAGTTATGCAGTATAGTAGGCTTCCAAGGGAGATTGTGGAATCTCTGTCATTAGAAGATTTTAAGGATCGCTTAGAAAAACACCTATTTTAGATGGCTGGGTTTACTTGATCTCACCTCACCACTGGGGGCTGGACCGGATGATGACATTTCTATGATTCCTCTGTTTGTCCTTATGCCATGTAATAACTTTTGAAAACCATATCCAGTCAATTCCAAAATGTCAGGGAATGTTCTAGGAATCCATGGGGAAAACCTTACCTGCCACGATGTCCAGGTCTCTCACTCCCTACTGCAGTCAGAAATGATTGCTTTTGGTGAAAACTAGAAAACTGTAAAAGCCTGGTTTCCACTAAAATCACCATTTGGTCACTCTGGATATAAGATCATAACCTCAGGGCTATGCTCTATGGCCTCATCTTGACCACTCTGGTCACCTTTTTGAACTCTGCTGCCCAGTGGCTAGTTATACCCCCCCTTAAAGCCCTGCACATTTTTGAAATTCCATTTCCTATTTGCCTGGTGTGGAGAGTTCCCCTAGCAACTCTCAAGTAGGCCTAGCAACTGCCCAGGCCAGCTCCACACTGCACCTCAGGTGGAGTACGCAGGTGATGACTCTCCTGGGTCTGTGGGGAGAAGAGCTACAGAAAAGGTGATATCTATGAAACAATCACTTAGAGCATGGGGGATGGGCTATAAGAAGGACCCACAGCAGTGGGTCGGGAAGGAATTTTCCTCCGGGGCGGATTGGCAGGGGCCACGGAGGTTTTTCGCCTTCCCCTGCAGCATGGGGCATGAGTCGCTTGCTGGTGGATTCCCTGCAGCTTGAGGTCTTCAAATCTCACTTTTGAGGATTTCAATAACTCAGTCATGGGTTCGGGGTTGTTATAAATGTGTATGGGTAGGGTTTTGTGGCCTGCCTTGTGCGGGAGGTCAGACTAGATGATCATATTGGTCCCTTCTGACCTATGAGTCTATGAGTCTATGAGCAGTGCCACATGAAAGCCAAGTTGCCGTGGCAGGCATACCAGGAAGCTAACAGCCACTCTGGTGCACAGCTGCAGACATGCCACTTTTGCAAAGAGCTGCATGCCGGCCTCAGCAGAGACTCCCCGCCACACACACAGCCCTGTGTAAACTTCAGGGGAGCAGGAGTCACCAACCCCTTCCATGAACAGTGACAAGGAGGAGGATTCTGGGGAACAGGTGACCAGGGGATTCAGTAGCTCAGTGACCCAGGACCTGTTTTGGATTCCTGGATAGTCCAGCACAGGCATGCCTGATGCAGGGGAAGGAACTTCTAGAAATTATGTAGTTTGCTTTGAAATTGCAGGGACACATCTGTGGATTTACCCTTTTTTACTTATGTTAGGAAAAAGAAGTGAAATAACGAGGAGGCGTAGAGTTGCTCTCTGCTTCTCATTCCCCTGTACAGTCAGACAGAGGCGGGCCCTGCAGAACAGTTTGTTTAGGTGCCCTAGGACAGCCCGTGACTCCTTCCCAGAGATCTCAAGGAATCTTTCCTGGGAGTGCTCTGCAATCCTCTGCCAAAGGCTACTGGGGAGGGCTACCTTATTTCTTCCACCATGGTAAGACATTTTCCCACACCACTCAGCAATGACTTCAGCAGGCACCATTGCAGGACAGAAGCTAGCAGCATACACCCTTGGTCTGCAGCCGGATGCCTGCAGGAGCTGCTCCATTTCAGCCTCTGTTACACTCAGGAGTGAGATATCAGCTAAAGTCCCCACCACCTGTAAAATGGTTCTGGTATTCAGTTCAATGGCCCTATGGACATATATGCATGTCCTTGAGCTATTTCCCTCCCCCCCACTTATAGACTCTACTTGCCCCCCCTACCTCTCCCAGCTGTAGTCACCATGACTGTGACTGCCACTACGCTCTATTAACCCCAAAGGAAGTGAGAATGTATGGCTTGCAAGTTGTGTAGGTCAAAAGGAATGAGTTCTGTATACTAAGCTTCCATTTATCTTGTGAATACACTCTCAATAGTATATCTGTGCTTTGTATCTTTTGCAGCTAGAGCTATGGCCTTGAGAGTCTCTCCAGCCACACCAGTGGAGTGGCTCAAAGAGGTAAGGAAGAGGACATGCCATGACATGACATGTTCCAAGAGATCCTGCAAGCCTCTGCTGCTTTGGATACCAAGCACAGGGACTGGAGGATCATCCTCACAGACAGTATAGACAGGGATAGAATGGAGAGGAGAAAGACAACAGGAGATGCTAGTGCTTCTCAAGGGGTAAACAGACATGCTGAAGACTTTGTTGACCTTCAGGTTCAACAGTCTCACATTCACCTCTCTCTTCAGGCCATAGAGAACTGCATTCCAGGACCTCCCTCCTCACATTCTGGGTGGCAGCCAGGGCTGCTGCACTACCCCTACCACTCCATCCCAGGAGTGTACAGGCGATCACAGACACACATACAGTGACCTGTGAGAAATATGGTTGGTGTATGTGTTTGTGAAAAGGAAATGTCTGTGCTTTCCCCCCCTGTATTTATAAAGTTTCATTCAGTTATAAATATGTTTGGAATAAAAGTCTATTCATGGAAACGTCATTCATCTTTATTAGTTCACAAGATATGTTGGCTGGGCTGACATCATTCCCAGATAACAAGAGTAGGTGTATTTGCAATGTTACATAATAGACGCAAAGCGCTCATTACAACGTTCATAGAGGAGTGCCAAAAACAATGCAAGGCAAAACACACCAAAGCACCGTACATTACTGTGGCTCACTATTAAAAAGGTCTTTCAAAGCCCCCCTGAGCTATATAACTCTGAGTTGAGCTCTTCTTATAGCTCTGGTATCTGGCAGCTCAAAAGCAGCAGACAGCATTCCACCTTTGCTGTCCTCTAAGGCAGAAATTTTCTCCCCTGTGCTTCGCAGATATTATGAAGAATACAGCAGGCAGCTATCACCATTGGGATGTTTTTTCACTGAGGTCAAATCACATGAGTAGATAGTGCCAGTGATCTTTCAAATGGCCAACAGCACATTCAACTGCTAAGCCTCTAGTTGAAGCGCTCCTCACCACTGTCGAGGTGGCTGTGTACAACTTCATGAACCACCAGAGTAAGGGGTAGACTGGATCTCCCAGGATCACTATTGGCAATCAACATCCCCAATGGTGGTAATCTGGTCTGGAAAGAATCTCTGCTTGCAGCTTTCTGAACAGGCTTGTGTTCTTAAAGATGCGTGCAGCATGCACCTTCCCTGAGCAGCCCACATCGATGTAAGTAAAATGGCCCTAGTGATCCATCACTGCTTGCAATACCATAGAAAAGTAGCCTGTTCTGTTGATGGACTCTGAGGCAAGGAGGTATGGGGCCAACATAGGGATTTGTGTGCCATCTATATGCCCCACCAAACTTCAGGAACTCCACTATGTCCTGCACATTGCCCAGAGACACAGTCCTGTGTAGCAGGAGATGATTAATGGCCCTGCTCACTTGCATCCCAGTAATCCCACGGTGGAGTTCCAAACTCCAAATTGATTTCTGACTGCTCAGTAGTAATCTGGCGCTGCCAGCTTCCACATGGCAATCGCCACTCGCTTCTCCACTGTCAGTTCCGATCTCATTTGGTGTTGCTGCACTGGAGGGCTGGGCAAACTCCGCGCACAGATCCAGGAATGTGGCCTTGTGCATTCAGAAGTTCTGCAGCTACTTCTCCTTATCCCAAACCTGCATGAAAATGTGTTCCTACTAGCCAGTGCTTGTTTCTCAGGCCCAGAACCAGTTCTCCACCATCTGCAGCTGCCAACCACTTTAAATTGTTTCTTTCTATGTACCACAGCATTTAGCTTTCAAGGAATCATCATGTTCCCTGCTGCTCCTCTGATGGCTCTACAAATACTGCAGAATCAGGGACCTATGCTCATACATGCACCCAGTGTGGGGGAAGAAGAGGGGCCAAGAAGATGGAGGCTAAGGGGCTGGGTTGGCATGCCACTGGCCCTGGCCAGAAGCCTCTCCCAGCCCCAAGCAATGCCATGCGGCAGCCACTCCCCTGCCTATGCCTGCTTTGCTCTGGCAGCAGGGTAGCTCTGGCCAGGGCACCGCTGGGCCCCTGTGGGATAGGGGCAGGGCCGGGAGTGGCCACCGCTTGCTGCTGCACTGCTTGGGGCTGGGAGGCCGTGGCTCCAGCTGGGGCGACCTCCCTGGGCCCACGTGGGAGAGAGGTAGGGCTGGAAGCAGGGAATAGCTGCCAAGCAGCACTGCACTGCTTGAGGCTGGGAGCAGCACCCTGTGCCGCTCGAAATCATCATGCGTGCCCCCTCTGGCATGTGTGCCACAGATTGCTGACCCCTGCTCTAGGTATTACTATTGATTTAACAATCATTTTTCTTCTCTTCTCACTACTCTAAGCTGGCCGAAGGGCGTTTGTTCGCATTCTGTACAAATACACATTTGAACATAGACCAGAAATGGAGAATTTGAACCCCAAAAGAAGACTGCTGTGGAAAGTTATGAGTGCATGAAAACAGGGAGTTGTAATGGAAAGTGATTTGCAACTTAAACTATAGCAGCTGCTACTGGTGACAGCTGCAAGAATTAAGAAATACAAACTGAAAAGCATTCCTGCACAAGAGGCATAAAGCTGAGAGGAGAAATAACCCTCTAGGAATCCACTGCCTGAAGAATTATGAAACAGAATTCATCAATAAAATTAAAGGAAAAAGTCAGACCTCTTCATTTACAAGGCAATATGTTGATAGGCTTCACTGAGAGCCAACCCAAAATCTCTATTTGTGTACAGAGATATTTCATAATGATGAATAATAAGCCCATTTATCATGGCTCTATCTAAACTAGAAACTAACAACCAACAGACTGATGTGACCACTTCAATTAAAGGCCTTCAGCAAATCAACACAGGAGGTTTCAGGGTAACTAAACATTTTGCAGCAAGCAGGCACAGTTTTTCACACGGCACAAGCTGCTGAATATTTAATGTCTAAAACCAAACTGCAATATTAATTAGGTATAGAAACAATCGCTATATAATAAAAATCCAATGACTTAATTTCATTTTTACCTGCAGCAGATCAGCCACTAGGGTTTGCCAGTGATTGAACCATTCAGCCCCTTGCTCTCCCCATAGTTCCAAGTTTGACATGTAACCTTTGCAGTGTCCTCGGTCTCCAACAACCTGAAGAGCTGCAGTGCTTAGTTCTCCTGTATGGCATCCAATTGTACGATTGCATAAGCTTCTGACTTGTACTTTGCTACCATGATCCTTAAAGCAGCCTCTTCCATAACAAGAGCACACGTATCGGGTCAAATTCTGCTTTGGTTCTGCTGGTTGAACTGTGTAGTAAAACCACAGAAGTTAATGGAACTACTCTGAATTTGCACCAGTGAAACAGAATAGAATTTCACCTCCACTATTATTTTTACTGTACCTACAAGTGTGCTAGATACTTTACAGAACAAATGGAAAGACAAGACCCCTGTTCTAAAATTTACATTACTCTTTGAAATATTGCTGGGACCAGAGTAAGGCATAGGCACTTGGGTACATTCCTAAGGGCCTGCTTCCTGCAGTTACATGATGACATCAGAATCTCAGCTTTCATATTGGATAAAACACTGCTTCTAGCCCTCTACTGTAATTCCAAAGCCCTCTACTCATTGAGGTTGGGAGCTGGTAACACTGACCCAGCGAAGAGGACTCTCTGGATATCTCTACACTGCAATGTAAGCCCTAGGCTTGGGACTCAGGCTCAAGCCAAATTGTGCAAACTCAGGACTCCCTGGACCCCACGTACGGGGAGAGTCTGAGTCAAGCCAGGACCCAGGATTCAAGCTCTATTGCTTTGCAGTGTAGGTGCAGCCCCATGGACTCATACTCAGGGAATCCGTCAAAAGTATTCCACAGTCCCATGGACCACCTTTTTTTGTCCTCTAGACAGTGAAGCTTGGTGAACAGCCAAAGTTTCTCACACTGCACCACAAACAAAGGGCTTGAGTGGCCACATTTTGGGAGAGCCCTAGGAAGTCTAGGATATGGTTGGCTGGACTCAGGCCCTCATAATGTAGTATAGATGCTGGAGCCCCAGGTTGGGACCCAAGGTTCAACAATTCCTAACCTAGAGTTACAAATGAGCGTAGACAGTCAAGCCTTAGGTTAACAAACCAAGGATCTGCTAACTTGAGTTCTAATAACTCTTGGCTTAAACTGCAGTGAGGATTTCTCTTGTATGAATCACCCTATCATGGTTTTGCTGAGGTGGTGAGTGTAGAGGCTTCCACACACAAAATCGATTGCTTAACAGGGTGACAGAAGAGTCCTCCCTTCTCTGTGACAGATCCTAGCCTGCCTGAAAGTCTCTTCAGTGAAGGTCGAAGGAGGCTTCGTCCTGCCTGAAGAGTGTTGGTCGGACCCCATCCATTCACTGGATAGCTGTTGGAGGGGAAGGGACCATGCCATTTCCAACCCAATTAGGGGCAAGTCCATGTTTCAGTGGTGGGGCCCTTTGGGGTATACCTGGTGACTCAGACTGCCAGAATCTGGCCTAGGTTGTGAGACAATGGGAAGGGGTATCAAATAGTAGGCAGGGGGGTGCAGTAAAGAAGCACAAGGGTTTCAGCAATAAGAGCGCTCCATTACTTAATTTACGCTTGTGAACCCCATAGTGGGGTAGTTGGAGGCTGTATTTTTTAATAAGGATTAAACATTATTAAGAAGATTATTAAATGTAGCTCCAAAATAGCACTTTTGTGTGTGTTGGATTAAAGACTATGCTAATACTTGGTGCAATTAAAGTGACACTGTCTAGGTTTTTAGATCCCAAATTAGCATAGCTTAAAAATTCATTATTATTGTTGCAAATGCAGTGTATTCTTCTAAGGAGTTTTCTTCAAAATCAATGACTCTCTAGGAGAGTTAGTTCATTTAATTTTAAACAAACAGTGGCAGCACTTTATGTTAGTCTAACAACAAATATAAACCTTCTCTCTGTACACAAGGGGATGCAGGTGCAAACATGTACCATCCACTACTGTGGATCAATTTCAAACTTTCATAAAGGCTAAAAAAAAAAAAAACCCAACACCTGGATTTTCAATAATTTCTCTCCAAGTCAGAAAACAATAAATACCACTTATTTTAAGAACAGAAGTTCCATAAGAAACAAGTGAACAAGTTGAAAAAATACAATCAGTAAAGACATACCTTAGCTTTGACTTGCCAAAGGTTACTAGAAGCAATAATGTGCAAAATATGACAACGAAGTCTCTAAATCTCAGTTCCTACAGTGAGGCTCCTAAGTAAACATGGCCTGATCATCAGATGTGATGTGTACCTACAGCTACCACTGAAGCCAGGAAAGTGGAGCACCTTTTTCCCCACATCCTTTGGATGGATGCCAAAGCAGAAACATTTTGGGTGCATATCTTGGATACATTCTTTGTAATCACCAGATATAGACTGGGTGTTTACATTAACAATAACAATATCATCCACCTCTTCTATAGAGTTTTTCATCTGCAGATCTCAAAACACTTTACCGAGCAAGTAAAATGCTACAGATGGGGAAATTAAGGCACTGAGAGGGGAAAGGTTATGACAGATATTGCAGTGCATGCAATAGCGTTAGTACCGTATTGTATTAAATCTATGAATGGTTTATGTATGAATGTGTTCACCTCCATTGGGGATTGTTACCATAGCTTCTACAGGAATGAAAAACAGTGTGGGGCGAAGGAGAGGGTGGATTAAAGTGAATCCCTGAGACTAAAAAACTCTAGAGAGGTACCATTCCCTGGAGGGGTTTGCATATAATGGCTCAGGCTCGGTTTTCCAGACGTTAGGAGACAGAGAAAGGGCTTTTGTTATAAAAGGATGAGCTTGAACAAACAAAAGGCCTTCTTTCTGATCCAGCAAATGGAAAGGATCTTCTGTCCAAAGGAGGAAACCAACTTTTGTGGAAGAGTTGAAAGGATTTTGACCTACTAGGGCCCCATAAATGACTTCTGGTAAGCTTTTAGCATACATACAGGAATGTACTGGGTTTTTATTATATGTGTTTTCTCTATAATGCTTTTACCTTAAGAATAAATGTAGTTGCTTAGAAAGAGCTGTGTGGTAACTTTTAGTTGCTGGCTTCACACTGTTCATAGCCCTCTCAGAGAAAGCAAAGCACAGGTGCTGGCCTTTACGACATTTCCAGCAACTCTAATGTAAGTCGGGAAGGTATGCAGCCTCAAAACCCCCAGTCAGAAGGGAGTCGGACCAGAGACATGTGACTCAGACATGTCTGGGAACACCTGGAGTGAACCACAGAGGGAGAGATACAAGTACAGTTACTCTGACACTGTGACAAAGGTCACACTAGCAGGTTAGAGCAGAGCCAATAATAGAACCCACGTCTCCTGAATCCTGGGATTATCTACTGAAATAACCCGCATTTAGGTCCCATCCTGACTTCAAGGGGTTCTACACATGCACAGGCACCATGGGGATATCGTAGTGTAAGTCAGGAAACTATGAGGCCTTAAAATTCCCAGTCAGAAGGGAGTTGGACAAGGGTTCTTGTCCAGAGACAGGTGATGCTGGAAACCACCTGACAGGAAAAAGGCCTTTTTTCTCATCTCCTGGATGCAGCCAGATGCTCATTAGCTATGTTTTGGAAAAAGAAAGACTCAGGGAACAATTACTTGACCTAAAATGGTTTAGGTACATTCCCAAAGAAAAGCTCCCAAAAAACAGTCATTTCAGTCCATCGTCCTTCCTGGAAGTGGAGCAAAATAATTCCTCAGAACCAACCATGGCACCAGCTATAGCTATTTGGTCCCGATTAGTCCCCTTTGTGCAACTCCAGCATTGGAAAGAGGACTTAAACCTGCCCTATGTGAGCAGCCTGCGAATCCACAGGTGGTATACAGCCAGTGTAGCCCATTCTACACCATACCCTTCTGGTCTTCCTGCACAGGGAGTATATGATGGGGCATTCTGGAGGCATAGCATGCGTATGTGCCACTCCAGAGAATCCTGCCACCATAGTCGCATCCACTAGGACTCCTACAAGCTAGTACAATTTAAAGCAGCCCTGAAAATATATTGACCCTTTTTTGTCTTTGGCCTCAGCCCAGCCATGCCTCACACCCCAATTATGCTTGGCACACCTGTACATACATTTGCTGTAGTCTTATGGTTATACTCTTACCCAGGTTCTTTTATCCTTGTTTTGTTTTCTGTTTTACTCATTTACTTTGTTATGTCTGAAAAGTAAAATGCATAACAATATTATTCTTGGAAAACTATCTGTTCATCTCAGAGAACATTGTGGGTAAATTCAAGTCAATGGAGCCATGCATGCAGATTTACATGTGACCTTATATTATTATGAACACTTAAAATATAAAGGAACAGAGGTAAGCCTCGGCTTTCCTATGCTTAAACCGTGCAATGATAATGTTCTTTTAATGGAGCATTTTTTAAAATAGAATTTCCTACTTTGGAAAAAATAAAAAGTGCTTCGTTTGCAACAATTTGGCTCAACACCATGGGTATGTTCTGTCATGAGCCCTTAGTGACACACTGGCCTCACAGAAGCCTTTACTTCAATCACTGCATGTCTTGTTCTATAAAGCAGGATTCTTGTGGAGACCCATCTTATGCAATGGGCAACCCATAAGATCACGTTAAATTAGGCAGGGCTTCTATGAAGACCTAACTTACTTAATATTCACATAGGGACAAGCACAGCCATATTGTGCAGTTAAGTTAATTAGCCACGTGTCCTTGCTGAAGTACATACTACCTTCTTTGTGAATGCTCTTTAAATTACTTCTGTCTTTGATCAAAAATATTTGCTACATGCTCAAGTGCAATTTTTAAAGCCTCCTGACTAGGCCAAATCGTAGTCATTTTTCACTAGAAAACTCACAGTAAGTTCTCCATGCTTCTCATCTCCCAGACAAATTTCTACCCCTAGCTGAAGCTGGTCAAAAAAAAAAAAGGTTACAATTCTTTTTGCATATAGCGAAGGAAGTTTACTCAAAAATTGTTGAACAACTTTTGCACAAAAATCATTTCTCTTCAAACAAAAGCCAAGCAAGAAAAATGTCAGTCTGACAGGTGGATTGTCAAAATGATGCAAGCAACTCAACAGGGGGTTATAACGGGCAACTTTAACTACGGCTGTTGCTATGAGTTTTATTTATTTTTTATTATAGCAGCATTCAAAGACCCCATTCAGGATTGACATTCCACTGAGGCAGGACCTGCCAGCACTTATCTCTATCTTAAAGATCGTACAAATCAAGTAAAGTGAAAGACACAACAAGATACTGTGACCACACAGGAAAAGTGATCCCGGGATCAGTTCCTATTGTGTTTGTATTATTTTATTTGTATTTATTTTCCCTTCACACAGAGTATCACAAGCTGTCCCTTAAACTATTAGTTCCTTTAAAAACAAACAAAAAATGTATTTGGATCATAGTAGTGACCAAGAGGCTGCAACCAAGATCAGTGCCCCTTTTGCTAGGCACTGTACACACACAGTATGGGACAATTCCTACTCCACAGAGCCACAATTAAACAACAAGATAGATGCATTGGGAGGGAAAGAGATAGGTAAAGCAACTTGCCCGAGGTTATATGGCAGGTTAATGCCTGGGCTGGTAATAGAATTCAAGCACCAGTGTCTGTCAGGCCCTGTCCACTAGACCCTGCTGTGTCCCTTGCTATTTCCACAGCTCCCTCACATGATGGGCCTTCTCGCTTTATATAACTGCCGCTATCCCTTTGATGCCTATCTCATTTGGGGCAGAGAAGACTTTTCTCTCTCTCTCTGCTGCCCAGGGGTCATACCCTGCAAGAGGGCAGGAAATCCACTGATCAATTTGGGTCACATGAGCTGATGTCACTGCAAGTCCAGGGCTTTCACAGTTCTGCTGGGGCCTGCCAGTTATAAAATAGCCCTTTCATTTACCTCTTTTTTCCACAATACAACTGATATCAGACTTCACAGCCAAATCAGACCTTCCGGCTAAGGGACTGCTGCAGCCTTATGTCCCCAAAGTTATGCTCCATAGGAGAGTGTGGGTGAGGAGGGATTTGGTTAGTCGTCTCTCACCAGTGACCACCCCCAGTATTGCTGGTAGCCCCTGCAGCTGCTGTCAAAATTTTTGTGTGTGCAGGCAGGAGGATCGGAAGACGCTACATGCAGTACCATTACCTAGAGACACTATGGACTAGAACTTTTTTGCTTACTGTCAAATAAGTGATTGTTTCCTTCAGAAGCAAGCTTGTTACTGTCCATTTGCTTCAAATATAGTACGTTTGTTCAAGAAAAAAAAATTGGATCAAGAAAGAACACATGGCCAATGCTAAAGAAAAGTATATTAGTTCATCTTTATGTGGTGGCTGGTCCTGTAACACTGCAAAGGTCAGTAGACGTTGTTGGTCTCATAGGTTTATGATAATCATCTAATTGTATTACATGATACAGCAGAACCACCATAAGAACATTCATAGACATAGGACAAACCTGAACAGTGTATGGACTCACTTCTTCTAGCAAGAAAGCTAATATCAAAAGTCCCATTGACCTTAACGGGAGCAACATAAGAGGCCAGCCTTTAATTTGCACATGCTGTACTTTTCCCTTCCCACTTTTTCTTCATATTGCACCTGATTCCCACCAGTTCCATCTTGTATAGCTATTTAAATCTGTGGGTGTAAAATAGCATGCAGTCCACTTCCTGGTCTTCAGGCCATGCTAGTGTCTGTGTTATATTAGAAAATGTAAATAGATCCACAATGACGTGAGTTTAGGCAAATTGTATTACTTTATCTGTAAAGAACCAAGAAGAAAAAGCTCAAAAAGGAGGTACTTAAACCAGCCATTCTCAAATTTCATTGCACCACAACCCTCTTCTGACAACAAAAATTACTATGACTGTGGGAAGGGGGACCAATGCTGAGAGGTTAAGCCCTGGGTGGAGGAAGGGCTGTAACCGAACTCTGAGCCCCACTTCCCAGGGCTGAAGTCAGTCCTGGACAGTGGGGCTCGGATTTTGGTTTCAGTCCCGGGCCCCAGCAAGTCTAAGGCCAGTCCTGGTGACCCCATTAAAACTGAGTTGTGACCCATTCTGGGGTCCCGACTGACAGTCTGAGTACCGCTGATTTAAGCAACTTGCTGAATAGCACTTTGTATTACATTTAAACATGTACTTACAGCAATTTTAAAGTTGCATGAACTAGCAATACACAAATAATACAAGCATTTACCCAGCAGATTGCGCAGTTACTTAGATGTTAGCTGCATTAAATAGAACACCCATTTTAAAAAACTCTTTATGCTTCCCTAAAATGTAGTCCAAATGTCCTAACAAGTTTCTGATCTGAACAAGACTAGTCAGCAACCGTTTGGAATTTCTTTTGTTTAATAGCTGCTTTTCAGGATACTCAACTCAAGATGTTTCCCTGTTGCAGTAACCAAGTTTCAGTTCTCAACCATGTGCAGTTTGTTGCTTTTTGTAAAGACTAGCAAACGTCTACACAGGTTACAAATCACAGGACCAAACACTGATCTCTGCTACACATATGTAAATCTGGGAATAATTCCCTTGAACACGTGCTAATTGAAAGCAGAATTTGGCCCATCATTTGTGAAAGTGACTTCTATACTTTAATGCTAAATTAAACTCGATAACACTATAAACCATCTCACCGGTGAGATCATAGGAGGACCAGAGTCTAAAAATTTATGCAAAAATCAAGGGGAAAGCACAAGCACAGCACTTCTTGATTGTTCTGAGTTGAAATGGAAGCAAACTACAAAATTTAAAGAAAGAGAAATGTAGAACTCTAGAGGCCTGGCACACTATTACTAACCAGCTTTTGTAGACTGCTCTCTTCACAACTCTGCTAGTGGGAGCAGCTGCTACTCAATAGCCATTAAAGACATAGGGGAGCATACAAGCTTTGCCATAGGACTGTTCAGTGCAACAAAAATAACACTTTCCCACAGAACTGCAGGCAGAGAAGCTTGCTGCTTTATTCAACTGTATGACAATGAAGTGAGTGTGTGTTTGTTTGGTGGGGGGAAGGGGTAAACTCCCACTCACAAAGAGGAAATAAAAAACTAGTGAAGCATGGTTCTGTCCCAGGATATCCTGGGTAACCCACTTAATTCCATGATAACCATTTATTATTAGTAGAAAGGCAGGCTTCAAAGTGCAAGCCCCAAAGAAAACAAGAAAAGGTAAGAAGCTGGGGGGCATACAGATTTAAGGGAACTGGGGATGGTGAGGAAACTGATTTCTCAGTTATGTGATTCCTTCTTGAATTCGGAGTATTATTTGCAAATGCAATAAATCCAGAACCCAGTCTGCATTAGGGGAGGATTTGGGACTTTGTGGTGTGGGTGAGATTCAAGTCAAATTGATGTTTATGTGCCTTGGCTCAGGCCCTAGGTGCACAATGCAGATAGCACACTATGAAACCAACATCCTGACCGCTTGTGAGCTTAAAAACTGTATGGCTCTGGCAGCAGAAAGCAGTGTAGCAGGCCAAAAATGTGGGGTGCACAGTGTTAACTGTGAAGCACAGGAGCAGGAACTGCTAATTTCTTCTGTATTATGGGTTCCTTCTAATTAAGCATGAGTTGTGGAATGAGGAATTCAATCACTTTGTTATATTCAGTGAATACAGCTAAATTGCAGCACTCATTCTTTGAGTTCTGAAATAATTTTCTGAGCATGTACAAGTAAATGTGTTAGTCTGAGATAAAATTGATTATAAAATTCTTTTTTAGGAGACTTGGCATCCATTGTCAGACTATTTTATTATTCTAAAAATTATTAGTAACAGAATAACACACATGCTTCAAGCTTCCCATCTAGTTAAATTCACTGAAATCTTGTGCCTAGGCTACTGTTGAGAACATCTTTGAGGATTAATGGTATTTTTTTTTTGCCATTCTTCCTTATAACTGAAAGTTTCTTCAACAGGGTAGATGGTAATGGTCTGCTGCAGAGAATTCCACGCAGAAGCGCCCTGTTTCAAAATGGCTGCCATCTATTGTTCTCAATGAGCCCGAGATCATAAGTTGCCCATAGTTAGGTGGCCATTTTGAGAAGGGCATTCATCTGCCCTTAGTTATGGCACTAAGGTTCCAATTTGCTTTGAACAAAGCTGGCTTGTGGCTTTATTTTCACTGGGAACTAAAGGAAGTTGTGGTCACGTTAGAATCTAGCTGAGGAACAATGGGAAATGGCAGCTATTTGATTCGTTTTCTCTGAAGGAGATTTTTTTTTAAATCAATCAGCTTCACTTTTTGAAGTGAACTTGATGAGGGGGAGGTTAGGTCAGGAAGAAGAGTTACAGTGAAGTTGGTTGGGAAGGTGGGACTTAGTGTAATTTCTCTTCTCCTCCTACAATGAAGTTGTGGGGGGGGATGTTGTCTTCACAGCAAAACAGAAACAAAATTCCTGGAGATGGTTGAGGCCCTTGGAATTTATGTTTTTCACACTGCAGTTGGTTGGTCACGAGGGGTTGGAATTGCTGATGTTTGCAGGCATCTGTGTATGACCTCAGACCCCGCCTATAGAGTGGACAATATTTTAATTGTGAAGTGACTCGAAACAAAAACATATGCTCTACTGCTTTTTGTTGAATACAGTTAGTCACTACACTGTCAAGTAAGAAATGATGTAAAATTTGAATAATTGCAGGTGCAGTATGACCCATCATATGATTGGAAGCGCTCATAACAGGAAAGGAAAAGGAGAATGTGCATACTAGTTTATGCTGAATCTGTTTTCAATAAAGTTAGATAGAGAGAAAAGACTCCAATGACGGAAATGAATGCTGAATTTGTCCCTGCACAATACAAAATATGTATATAGAGCAGACCCTTTTTACAGCAAACAGCAACTTCATAAAGCTCTGAAAGAATTAATGTAGTACTATGTAAGGATTGCAAATTCAGTTCCACTGAATTGTTTGTAATTTAGTTGTTCTGTGCCTAGGACGATTCTGCTTTTTGTAGTTTTGTGGTACGGCACATCAATAAATTCGGCATCTCTTATTCAGTCCCTAAAGTTTGGATTATATGCTTGTCCTTTGCCCAAAAATAGATACTTTAAAATTAGCAATTTTTTTTCTGTCTCTTGCCATCTCACTGCCATACTACTGTGTGTGCTGTTGTGAGATGACTCAGTCTCTCTGAGGCTTTGTGTTGCTTTGGGTATCAAATTTTTTTTCTCTCGTTTTCATTTGTTAAATGATTGGTGAAAAACTGGATATTACTGATGTATAATTCAGTGGCCCGGCTGAGTGGTTCAGGCCATCTGGGGGCTTGGGAAAATTAGTTCATAGCCAGTTGTCATCAGAAATGAAACATTAAGATTCAGAAAAGTGAAATGAACACTTTGTTTTGTTGTTTTTCTCACTTGGTTGTGTCATGTCCATAACCTCTTGCCACAGGCTTATTTCCGTGTGCTCCAGCTGAGCCATTCTCTTACACACACAGCTCAAATGACAAACAAAAAATAAGAGGCACTGGGGGGCTGATTTTTCTATATTCAAACAGAAAACCCAGAATTCTTTGCCCCCTTTTTCTTCCAGGTGCCAGTTCAGGAAAGCGCTCAAGTGTGTGCTTAAATTACATTGACTGCAATGAGACTAAAGCAGTCCTTCCAAGTGCTTTGATGATTCAGGGCTTTGTTTATAATTCTGGATGAATGGCAAAATGCTTGTTGACTAGAGCTGAGTAGGACAGAGCTCTTAATCCTGTTTAAAAAAAATGTACAGAAATGGCCCAAAACACTATAGTAAATTATTCAAAGCTATATTTTGGACCATTATGATAAAACGTGGAAATGTTTTTATAGCAAAAGCTTCAGAACTAGACAAAGGTGGTGTTCACAATGTATTGCGGGATGAGGGCAACTGGGGACCTTACCATTACTGTATTGTGGGTTTGCTATGTGGATTCTCTAAATTAGAGCTATGTAGATTTGAGACACCAAGTGCTCAAGGGCAACACTTAATTTGTATAATAGTTTGCATTTATTCTTGTAACAGCCCTACGTTTACTGAATATTTGTTTTTTAATAGCATTTAATGTTTTGGGTTTTGGGGTTTTTTCTTCAAGCTATTTCAGATGTTGGCTCACTGGAGCAAATCACGAACCTTTAGAATGGGCAGACTCATACTGAGTTGGTGCTTGAGCCCAAGCCCAGGGAAGTCATTAGAAAGGCTCTAGGGTGACCAGATAGCAAATGTGAAAAATCGGGACAGAGGTTGGGGGGTAATAAGCTTCTATGCAAGACAAAGCCCTAAATATTGGGACTGTCCCTGTAAAATCAGGACATCTGGTCACCCTAAAAAGGCTGTTTTGTACTACAGTGTTAAAAGATAGGAGAAAACTAAGACCCACTCCTGTAAAGATTTACACATGTGCGTAATTTTACCTGCTGGGACCAGAACCATTGCAATCAATGGGACTACTTCTCAGGGCCAAAAAGTCAGCAGCACTTATGTAAGTCTGTACAAGATTGGAACGTAATTGGGACACATTTTAGGGCTGCATAGGTTGACTATAAACACGTGTCAAATTAAATGTTATGTTTGGCCAGTTATACTGAACATGAAGAGAGAAAGAGATGATACTTGGCATAAAAAGCTTCACTGACAAAACCCAAGTAAAATGAAGACAGTGGGGGAAGGGGATGCTGGCTTCAAATTAATGCATTCTATGAGGCCAGCAGAACTCCTGAAATCCTTAGATCATCACCTTTGTTTTTACCTTCTTCAGTACAAAGCATAGTTCTGGTGCTTAACAAGGAGCTATTAGTAATAGTTACAGCTTATGAATGAAGGTGGCATGTTACCTGGCATCTCTGTGTTCTTGGGGAACCAGGGTGGAAAACCCCTACTCTCTGTCTGGCTCACCTGAATCCCCCCCCAGCCTCTGTTTGAACCAGAAGCAAAAGTGATGAAAAGGCTGGGAGAGACACCTAAAACCCTCCAAACAAGGGTGATTGAGACAACTCCCCATGCTTCATCTACATAGATGTAGAAAGAGGCATCTCAATTAGCGCATTGAATGGAGAAGAGAAGCCTCATATACATCGAAGATGGAACAAGAATTAGCATGAAGAATGGAGAATCAAAATCCAAAGCAGGGACCGCACGGAACTCTGGGATTGGCAAAGCAGGGACACACTGCATGATGGGAGATCTCTGCTCCTGATGTAAATGAACTCACACCTACACCCATCCAGCTCGGCAGTTATCAGACCATTCTAGTTATTGATATGCAAAACACTGAATCTGCCTGGTTGCATTGTCAGCTCCCTCATGGAATATTGAGCATAACTGGGAGTGATCAGCTCCTATTGTCCAGCATAAAAAAACCACTCTGGGGTACTTCATTGAGACATTGTTTACCCATAAATAAACCTGGTTCTACAATAACCCCTACCCAAGTTCAAACCCCTGTTCTGATGCCTGGATCCAAATGATGCATCAGATCCACTGGGACTTCACCTTTTCCTGACTGATCATGTTGGGGGCTCTGCCTGTCTCTAGCGCTCTGGACCCTAAGCTGAACAGCCTGTCTCCTGGAAACCTCTGAGCTACATGGAGTGGTGAGACCCCCCTTTCCTTCCCAACACACATTCTCTCTCTCTCTCTCTTAGTCCAAGTATAACTTTCTACTTTTGTAATCAAACCTGGACTAGCCTTCTCCAATACCACCACTGTAATTTTGTTGTATTGTAAGTGTTAGATTCTTTTTCTCTCCTTGTATGGCATCACTATTAGTATCATAAGTTTTATATACCTGGCCATAACTATTATAATCAAGCTGGTTGCCAGTCTCTCTCTCTCTCTCTCCAAATGCATTTACTCCTTTGTGTTCTTGGCTTCCCTATCTTGCTCTGCAGCAACGCTTCTTTTATCTAAGCCAAAAATCCCTGGAGTGTCCAAAATCCTATGGGGTTTGCTCATTAATTGCTAGGACAATTGTAGAATGAGGTGGGAGGCAGCTGAGAAGTGCTGCTCTGCCTAGCCTATGGAGTCCAGGGGAATATAAGGGAACAGTTGAAAGTGCTGTTTGACCCAGCCTGCTCATAAGTGTGCTCCATACTGGTGCGCTGCAAGGAGCACATAAGGGTGGCAGCTGACAGTGCTGTGTCACCCAGCCTGCTGAGTTCAGGGACATACAAGGGGTCAGTTGAGAGTGCTGATAGCATGGTCTGCTCAGATGCACTCAGTTAATCTGGAGTGTGTGTGTGTGTCTGTGGGGAGTTTATTTGAATCTGGGGCTGGAGGAACCCAGCCCTGAAAACCTTAGGTCCTGCTGGATAGCTCCATTGGGAGGGGACTTGTAGCCATATGAACACACAAGTAACACAAGCAGCACATTAATGGAAAAACACACATCCTCTTCCAGAAAGGGAACCCTAATAAACGAGCATACCTCAAAGTGAAGGGAAATCTGGTAACAGATATCACAGAAAGATTTAACTCTCTGTTAGGACTGTGGACAGAGAAGCTCTAGTGCAACAGCTCCCAAACTCTACCACATTGTGTACCACCACCTGTAGGGGCAGGGAGAATGGATAGGGCTAGGAGGGGGGAGCAGCCGCAATGCTGCTTGGGGGTGGGACTGCTGCTGGAGTGACTCCTGGCCAGGACAGGTACCATTGGGAGGTGGCTTGCCTACCACCGGTGGAATGCGTACCACCACTTGGGAACCGCTGCTCTAGTGTGTTGAGACCTTTCTCTCTGCTACGCCTTGTACTGTGATCAGAAATCAATGGGCATGGCCTTGGACAGTTCTGAAAACTCATATGTAATTCAGGGTTTTCACTTGTCTGGGCTTATAGAAGAAACAAGTCTTAAGCATTCATGTTTTGATCCTGCAGTAAGAAGTTGATTTGGGTACATTTTTCCAGAAGTTGGCAGATGTCTTTAAACATGTTCCTTCTTAGATGGGTATGCTGTAACTTTAGGAACACCCAGGATTATTGTGGTAGAGAATAAGAAAACTAATAAGCCAATTCATTACCTCCACTCACTCTACCAAAGAAGTGTCATGTTCATATCACTGCACCTCAGTTATGAAATAGATTGTCTGTCAAGCCAATTTCCTTTTCTGATTTTTGCATCATATTGATAGCTAAAAACATACGCCCACACAAGGAGCATTCAATAATTTCATTGCTTTGATGGGCAGCTCTTTAAGGAATCAGGGTAAGCACTGCCAACCCTGATTTGAATCTGACATATTGCAATTTTTATGTACCCCCTTCAATTGGCTTTGAGTATATTTCTGTCAGTTTTGCCTACCTACTTTCAGACCTCACCTTCCTTTGCTTCCACTGTGTGAAGATCCAAATTAAACATGGTACTGAATACCTGCAAGTCTCGCTGAATTCCATAGGATGTGAGTGTGCACTAAGTGCCTGTGATACAGAATTGCAGAAACAATGGTTTTCCTCTAACACCGAAGAAGAAAATGTGTTAGAAAAGAGTTAAAACTACTCTTTTTTTCTCCATCCTTTTCTCTTCAGTGCTTCTCCCTAGATTCTTCTTTATGCCCATCTGGAGTTGCTTTCTGCTACACATTTAAAGAAACAGTACATATGTACTTACAGACCCCAGAGCAATCTGTTCAGTGCAATAATGCAGGTCATTCACAAGTTTGAGCATCTGGTTTGTACAGTTTCAGAAAACTAGGCCAAGGTAGCATAATCATTCTGTGGTTTCACCATGGATGATGTTATTCCAAGGTCCTCCTGACTGACACATTATGCTTGTTGGCAAGCACAGAATAATGCTTTCATCTTCACTGGGAACCATTTTTGTTAATATCCCTCAGATGATCACTCAGGAAATCAGCACTGATAATCAACTGTCCAAAGCAGGTGCTGCCACTTTGTTCGGTACCACATATGCTAATCTTGTCTGAATAAATATAAGAGCAAAAACATATTTGAAAGCAAAGGAAATCTGACGTCAGTAACATTAACAAAAAGATGCTTGACTCAGACTGTCTACAGAATGTAGCATCTGTGAAATGTCTGACAGGAAATGTGTTGACAATATAGCTTGATCAAAGTTTCAAGAGGCAAACTGAGGCTGTACTTTCACAAAGAGCAGAATTGGATCAATGTTAGGTGTTTTTACCTGCCACTGGTAATACTGGTGTTACTAGTGACAACCAATTCTCTCTCTTGTTTCTGTACAGGTGGAGTGTACATTTAGGCTACTAGCCATCTGTGCAAGCTCTGGCAATATCCATAGCAATTTGCACAATAGTCTGAAGGATGATTCAGACCCAAGTCCAGCACCAAAAAACAGCAAACCCGAAACGTTCCATGTGGGGAGCGCTTGAACATAGAGCAGCAGATTCTCGGCTCCTTTTATATCGCTGACATTGCACAAAGGCATGTAAACCTCTCACAAGTCATCTGCTGGTATAACCCCATGTGGAGGAGTCCTTAGTGGCAGCAGAACTAGTTCTAGTAGTTCCATTCCTACACTGCTTGGCATAGGGACAGGGAGCAGTGTGCTGTGGAAATGGCCATGGTTCCCCGTGCTCTGGTTATCACCAGCTGGCCCCTTGGATAGGGGCCATGTAGTGCAAATTAGAGCAGCTCTCAGGCTAACCTGTGCCAAAACTGGAGTTGGGGCAGAGAGGTGGGGACCCCAACCAGTGCCGTGTCATCTCCCACCCCTTGCTGGATACAGCAGAGAATCTGCCACATACAAAGTTCCCTGTAAGGAAATTCCTGGTTTGCAGGGGAAATTCTTTGAGCACAAAAATGGGTTGATGCCACTATTTGATAGAATTGTTTATTTTCAGTGTTCAGTTTTCATATCATTCAGCATCATTATTCAGCTGACAGAGAAGAGTAAATCAATGGAAATATTTGCAGTAATAAATATGAAGGGAAAATTAATGTAACACAAGGCTTCGATGGACTCTGCTTTTCATTGATCCTTGTCCAAGGCTTAATCTCAATTCGTCCTGGGTATGGGATAGCATTATTAACAGGTGTCCCTATCTCATTTGTAGCAGTAAATGAACACCTTGATAAGAAGGGCCCAGTCCTGCAAATCCGGTCCTTGAGTTTCCAGTGAACTCAGGGAAAACTATGTGCCCAAAGGTTTAGGAACCCATTGATTACGCCCTTCTTTCAGAAGGGATTACTTAAGCACGGCACACAGTTTTTCATCATTGGGATGCTCCCACTCAGTGTGCTGCCTGTGCTGGTCTTCCAGCCCAGCCTGGGACCTGAACGTAATCAACTGTAGTGTGATACTCCTATATTGTCCGACTTTACATACCACACATATACAGTGTGGTGAGCCATTTTTGGTTCATCGGGTGTATGCTGTGAGTTATATGGGGCGTGTATCTCATACCAGTGGAAACTCTGGCTGCACCCTCTGTGCTACAAATGCAGTTTGTTACACTTTTATTAGCACAGGCTCTAGATGGCGTGTGTTACAGAATTCACTATTGTATGCAGTTTATTTATAATTTACATATTATATTTTACGTATAACTCACCACCTGGGCCATGTGATGGCTGTCCTGTGAATGTACACTAGAGATGAGAGAGGGTGCAGGGAGCTCCATCTTCTGCCAGTACATTTGTTGCAGCAGGTAGTCATAATATGGCTATAACTCTCTGGGCAGGAAACTGGCTAGCACTGCGTGCAGCACCATTCCAGTCCCTAGAAAGGTAATAATGACCCTGTCTCTGCTACCTGACACATGCAAAATAGTGCTGTTGAGTAGGTCTAGAGAATGTCACAGGTAAAAATGCTTCCACCATCAGTACTGGAGGCGTTCTGTTTGCTTCTGTTCCCATGGTATAATGCTTTCAGGACCCCCTGTGTGATTAGAATTCCTGCTCCCCCCACCCATTATTTGTGAGGATAAAAAGTTACACATCCCCCTCACAGACTGAATTCTGGGGCCTACAAAATCAGTTTGGCTTTGTATTATTGTTCTTCATAGTTTCGTCAAATTATGCAGCTCAGTTCTGTAGTTTCCCACTTATAGCCTCGGTTTAACAGTAACCACCTTTGCCTGGTAATTAATTTGGGTTGTGAACACACTACTATTTGAGTTAATTAGTAATCCTTCAGAAGAGTAACTTTTCAGTACCCACATAGGGAATGCTTTTATAACCTGACACATAGCTACATGAAACTGTCTGACATGTTTATAGACGGGCTGGTAGAACAGAGATAACTTACAGGTTATATAATGTCTTGTGTACAAAGAATGTCTATGTTAATGTCAGATTCCCAGGAAGAGATCTTACCAATTGCATTAAGAGAAGCAAAGCTTTGAAATACGGTTCCTAATGTTATACACCATATGATAAAAGTTTATATGCTGGTCACTGTTTATTCAACTGTCATTCCTGCCCTGCACTTACAATCTCCCTGGGGGAGATTTTTCAAAGGCACAAAGCGGCTGCAAAGTGTCAAACTACCATTGAAAGTTAATGAGAGTTAGGCACCTAACTTTCTCTTGCCCACACCACTGGCATAACTGCATCTGTGCGCAGTCCTAGAGAAGATGAATAAAACCACTCTAATCCATGATTTGCACCAATGTCACTTACCATTACCTGAAGCAAGTGTAAATTGAGTCTAGTGTAAACTGTAGCTTACAGAGCCATTGCCTGACTATAGTAGGGATTTGAACCAATGCAGCTGTAATGCAAGTGTAGACAAGGCTCTACTATACTGTAGTATTGGAGCTATAGCTGTCACTTAACTTAGATTCCAGATGAGTTTGTCCTCTTGGCTTTGCATTTATCTCCATCCCCTTGAATGAGAATTTCTAATTTTCAGTTTACCTTTTATCTGTCAGCTTCCACAAACATACCTTCATTGAGGATTTAGGCATATGTTACCGGTTATGATTTTATCCCACCAATTAATGTTTTCCATGCCTCCAGTCATTCATAGTTCTGGTTGTGTCCTTTGTGCGTCGTCTTCCTGTCTTGCAGAGAAATCACAGCTAGTGTAAAATGATCAAATCCCTCAGATTCAAAGAGACCATTTTAGTTTTTAATGTAATGTCTTCAGATCGCATCAAGATCACTTTTATGTGCATGTTTCCTTCATGGAATGATCTGGAGCAGTAATAGCCCGAAGTGAGTCCCCCAAAATATTTTCATCATGTCACTTGCTAATAAGGTATGTAATAACTGCAACTGCGAAGTTGCTATCCCAGAATTATTATTAGACTATAATACACTGCGTCCCACAATACTCATTGTTTAATAAAATCAATTTCACTTTAAAGACATCTGCCTTTGTAAATCATTGTGTTAGTAACCTGCCTAGTGTCTACCTGTTGTTGCTGTCAAATTCAGCTAAAGTAGGCCCTAATTCTACAACGTGAAATGTGATTGATTGTTCTGCAGACTTTTTCAGAGCAGGAAGGCTGTGTTAGGCAGTGCCCATTTAGGAGCCCACTGAAAAGGCAGAGGAGTCTAGTGCATAGGACACTCCATTGTAACTCAAGGAATCTAGGTTCTGTCTGAGCTGTGCCACTGATCTGCTGTCCTTAAGCAAATCACTTCACCTCTCAGTGCTTCCATTTTCCCCTCCTCATCTTTTGTCTGTCTTGTCTAGTTAAGTCCTTGCCTCAGAAGATTCACCGTCTCTCTCTTACGACGTGGGTTTACGAGGCCTAGCACAATGAGGCGCTGATCTCAGCTGGGGTTTCTAAGCATTATTCCTTTAATAATAAGTAGCACATAATCTGCCACATTGTATGTATAACTCTGAGGAAACAGGTATAAAGGAATTAGAGGGAAGTGTTCATATATTGGTGGGAAAAATATATATTGCTTATAGACTTTACAAGTTCTAAATTAACTGTATCAACTTGAGAGAAGGACCTGGTCATCAGTGCGATGACTGCTCAATAAAGACTCATGGTCAGTGTGTAGCTGTGGTCAAAAAGGCTAACAAGATGTTAGGATACGTAAGAAATGGGATGGAGAATAATATGGAAAATATTATAGTGCTGTTATGTAAATCAGTGGTGCATCCTCATTTAGAATACTATGTGCAGTACTGGTGTCGCGTCCCCCTCCTTCCCCCTGAAAAAGGACGTTGCAGAATGAGAGCAAGTTCAGAGAAAGGCAAGGAGAAGGATTATGGGCGTGGGATTGTTTACTTTAGAAAGGAGATGAATATGAGAGGACGTGATAAAAATAACAAAGGGTATAGAGAAGGTAGATTGGAAGCATTGCTTCTCCTATTTCATAACAAGAACAAGGAATGCTAATTTAAATTTAAATGTCAGGAAGCGGAGGGGATCCCACATTTCCAGCATGTGGGCTGATGGTTGAATTAAATGATCTAGTGGCTAGATGCAGCTCCTGGGCTGTCAGTTGCTCTTTTTTTTGGGGGGGGGGTGGTTGTTGCTCAGGGCTCTCTCCTGCCCCAAGATAGGGCCCCTGTGTATGGGCAAATTGGTTAATCTGGAATCCCACCACAGCTGCATAGTATTTCAATGGGGCCACACTTGCTAAAATATCTGCCTGTCTCTTTGTTGTGTGAAAATGTCAGCAGATAAAAATGTTACTCATCTTGAAACGTATATAGTTTACATGAATGTGAATTTATTTAATAGTTCTGAGTAGGAATAGAATCAATTACATGTCAGTAGAAGCTGGAAGCCCATGCTGTTACGAGGGTGTAACTCATAAAGACTTGTGTGTTGTTTTTAAAACAAACAAACAAACAAAAACAAATGCTGAAAAGGGCTGAGAATTTAGAAATTGGCCAATAACAAAACACCAATCCCTGTGGTGATTGATCCTGGTGACGTTCTAAACAAAAAGAGCTCTTAACCCTGTTTGTAGCTGCTTCCATTTCTTCACACTGACTTAGCAGACACCAGAGGTTTCAGAGTGATACGCAGGGTGACATTCCTGTTATTTTATTATATGGTTAATCTGTGGTGCTGACTCATCACTGTTTTATGGCAGTGTAATTCCGCTGAAATCAATAGAGTGATGCAGTCTCGGATTAGACGTTACAGGTATTCTCATGCTCAAATTCAGATAAAATGGCCACCTTGGAGTCAGGGGATTAATATTTGGCTAGCTGTAAATTAACATTAGTTCAAATTTCTTGATGATCCAAAAAGATAAACATTAAATTTTCCATTCTGCTCGCTGGTACTCCTCTATGAGCAGCAGACAAAATAAAAGCAACATTTCCCAAAATCATTAGATTCCTGAATCTTAACTCACTCAGTGTGGTCTCTTTGGGCTTTGACTTCTTTGGTGACACAATGTAGAATACAAACAACAAGGACAATATAATCTGCTTTGAGGGCAGGAATCTACAATATAATCTACTTTGATGGGAATTTTCTTCTTATGGTGGCAAGGAAATCAATTGTCTTTTGGGAGCATGGTTTCCAATCCTAAGATTTTTTTAGATTGTTTTGGAGTAGATTGTCCTTAGCCTTCACATAGGTTCCTTGTGTCCCCTAAGTACCTAACTCTCCTCCCAACAAGCCAGGGATGTCCTGTCCTATCTCAGACGACTGCACCTTTTTCCCACACCATGCGACATGCTTCCTCCAAAAGAGGCACATATTATTTGTGACTTACTGGCCCCCAAGGTCTGTCATAACAACTCTGTCCCATCTAAGTCTTGTCACAGTGTACCTCACATTTACGTGATTTGAAAATAAGATGGAAATGCAAAGAACTAAAATTCAGGTGGATGGAAAAATAAAGCAGAAAGTCCTTCACTCTGCATTTTCAATCCTGCCATCAGAATCAGAGCACAGGCTTTCTCTACGTTAGAGCCTTTCTAAAAAAATATTCCCACCATTCCTACCAGCAATTGCACCTCCATGGTGGGAGAGTTAGTGTAGGTTGGCCATCTATCTTGTTACCACAGGGTTGACTAATGCCATGTTTGCACAAAAAAATTATGCAGACTTAACTTGAGTCAGCAACAACCATCGCAATTGTTATATTGCTTGTGTGAGTCCACACGTGGTTCCCTTTGATAGAGGTTCATAGCCCCACTAGGAGCATTTTGTATCAATTGTGTTGTCAGTGTGGGGCATTATCAGATGGCTTCTGAAAGTCAGTAACAGTTGACGTAAGGAACGCAGTGTTTATACTGCCACTATGTCGATCTAACTACATCGACTGTGACTCTATGCTGCTCTGGGAGGTGATGTTTCTAAATCGACATAGAGAGAGGTACTTAAGTTGGTGGGAGTCAAATTTAAGTGAAGATGCTTCCACAGCTAGGTCCATGCAAGGCAGCTTACATCAACCTAACTGTGTGGTATATACCAGGTCTAATTCTGGTTGGTCTAGAAGATTTGGTGGTTAAAACACAGGTGGGTCCCCTGTGCCCTCTCTCTACTGCTCTTCCACCAGTGACAGCAATGGCAGGAAACTTTAAGGTAAAAGTGTTCAGTGGAGGTAAGACCTAACTTGGAAGGAATTAGATCTTCCCAGTCTCCTCTGCATGCTCACTAGGGCAAAAGAACATCTCATTGCAACAGGATTACTCCCTCCACGGACCACAGAACATATCTGAGATCTTGGCGTGAAGGGTAAATCAACTAAGGGCCAGCTAACTAAGGAAACTTAGACTTTTGGCCTACATCACTTCTGCTGCTCCTGTATGGTAAACGGTCACTGAATTGTTTGTACAGGCGGAACAACAAAAACAAATATTGTGTGTCATACTCCCTGAGTCCCTTCCTGTGCTAGGAAAGCAACCGGTTTGCACTGGTTGTCAGTAATCAGATTTCTGTGTGCTTCAACCAGTGTGGAAAACAATTTATCTGCTAGTGCAGTCAGGACAAAACTGTTTTCAGACTATTTACAGAAGGTGTGGTACCTTATGATAATGTCTCAACACTGCTGTCTGTGGTGATGTTCACAACAATTTTGTCCTGCCTACACAAGCAGTTTAACAGTTGAGGAAAAGCCAGGAGAAACCTATTGCTGACATCCATTGTCAGCCAGTGAGTTATTTTTCTAATGTCAATGGACCCTGGTAATGAAAAAACTGAAATGATGTAACAAAAAACAAAATGAAAGAAAATATTAATTCTGCCACTTTCACCTGCAATTTGAAACCAATATGGGATTTACTTCCCATACAGACCAGCTATGTAATGTTGCTTGCCCTACAAATTTTACATCAGAGGTGGCTGAGGACCAGTGGTGAACTTTCCGGATACTTTGTGTAGTTTGAAATTTATATTGTTGCGTGCTTTGAGGTTTTATTGGATGAAAAGTGCTTGTGAGCAGGTCTCTTTCCCGAAACTCATCTTAAATATGTATATATAAAAATACGCAGCCTATAAGTAGAGTCAAAACTCATCCTCTTTTCTCAGGAATGCATTTATAAACACAGAAATTACCAATAACATAAACTTCAGTTCAACCCTTCTCCCCAGGCAGGGTTTAACCTAGGTTTCCTATATCTGTATTGCTAAACTCATATCCTAGATCCTCTCTCTAGTGAGCCTCCCTGGTATCCAGGTGGAGTAATAAGTCATCTGCCTCAGTGAGTCAACAGAACCCGCTAATTTGTCTCCCAGCAGGATCTCCGTCTGTTAATATATTGGGGGTGTTCCAGGCAAACACTGTAAGCCTATCAGAGGACTGTACAAAAAAGTCCTTGTCATTTAAAAAAAAAGAAGAATATTTTCAGTATTCGATGCCACTATAGTATTCAAGAAAAAAAAGACTAGGATAACTATATCTTTGCGTAGTCTCTAAGTAATCCTGTTCAGTCCCTCTTCTCTTCTGTGAAATGCGTTATCCTCATTGTACGTAGCCTGATGTGTATGCTGTGAGCGCAATGTACTATGGTCACCAAGGTATCTAGTGTACGAATGTGCAGTAGTGCCGTGTTGCATGATGCTGTCATCGCTACGGTGAGTGGCTGATGGTTCCCATAAATTCACAGCTCCAGAAGAACTATCACATTGCTTTCCTTGCTGAAGATTGATTGCCAAGAAAAATATTTCATGGCCACATGAAGCTTTCCATCTGGCAGTCAATTGTGATGCAAAAAGAGCGCGCACAACCATTTCAGACGTATGGAGTGGTGATATATCATTGATAACATGTCAGTAACAGCCTATTGGATAGCTTTGTATTCAGAAGATTTTTCTGAAATTGCTAGTGTATATGGGTCTGAACAAAAATCTCTACAGAATTGCAGGAGCAGTTCGGTATGTGATAGCTGTACTGTGACCATAGTGATAGTGCGTTCCTGTGCTTTAACTATAGCATAAAAAACATACTGGGACAATGGCATGTAAAGGGAATCTATGTTAGACTAATCTTTACTATAGTATATCGAAATTATACCAAAAAACCCTTCAGATTTATGTTGAGAGTGAAGAGCATTGTTTCAGCCCTTGAAAACCTACATACAATACACGTGAAACAGTGAAATGCTGCATTAGAATAGGTGAATGAACACAAGGCAACCCCTTAGAGGATGGAAATGAATGGTATCAGGCTTCCACTTTTGTTGCCTTTTCTCCTCTCTTTTCAGCCACTGTTAGATATGTTCAGATCCTTGAGATAAAGCTTACTTCAGAAAAGTAAAAATAAAAACCCTGTTGTAGTTGCTCTGTCAGACTACCTAGAGTCCCTTTGAAGCTGACTGTGGAACACAGACTTCGTGACTGTGCTGGCATATACTAACAATGTCTGAACATGCTGAAGATGAGGAGTTTTTCATATATAAAGAGAATGGAAAAGCAGTTTTCAGTATGCTTTTATGGCAGTGGATGAATCTTGCAGAAGGAAGTTACAACTAAGAAAGAGATCCTCTATATCTGGCAGGGGCAATGGAGAAAGGCTGGCAGAAAGAGCAAGTCGCTATCCGTGGCCTACTGCTAAGAATTCACCCTGAGTACACATCTAGTATTGTAACTTTAAGGTTACCAAGTTAAAAATTCTCCATAATCTAAAACACCTTTATGATCACATCTGCCTAACAATAAACCTCCAATACTAAATTGTGCATCGCCTCCCTCTGATTTTGAATTTCAAACGATCTTCTTCTTTTACATTGTTTTTATATTTATTCTGTTGCACAGTGCCCTCCCTGGCCTCTCAGTGCTTTGGCAGGTGTGCTATAAAATCAGTTATTTATTATCATTAGGATAATCATAAAGCAAATTAAATACTGTGGCAGGGGCAGGAAACAAGTAGCAACTAAGAGCAATATCTGTTTAAGTTCCTATATTGGTACTCATCACCATAGTATCTGAGTGTCAATCCTCAGTGACTTGCTGACAGTTTAGATCTATTTTGCAATCCTTAACAAAATTATATGTGGAGTGATACCGACTGGGTTGTTGAACTATTGAAGCAAAATACATAGTTCTTTCCATTTCAATGTTTCACTGTCTCTGTAATCTCTTTCTGTACCTTCCGAGCTCACAAACATGTGACTGGCAATATCAAAAATCTGTTTAGGATCAAAGACTGCGAGTTGCTGCATTCAGAGTTTATTAATGTTTATTGTTGTGTTGTGTCTCAGTTGCTGCTTTACTGTCAGAAAATCTGCTAAAACCATTCTTTTGTCTGTATGGTATAAACTGATGAATACAAGATATCTAGTTCATATAATTTTTCAGGTAACTTTAATCACTAATTTATGTGAAGTTGATAATTTTAAAAAATCCAATGAATGGATAGGAAATATTACTGTCTATCTGTGTTTAGTAGGAAAGGTGCTTTAAAATGTATGTCAGCAGACTACCTGGGAGTCCTCTGTTGACTATAAATTTAAGAAATGTGAAGAACCAAGCCCTACATTTTCAAAAGTGAATAATAATTTTGAGTACCTCAATATTTGGGTGCCCAATCTGACACCTTTTTAAAAAGGGCCTAATTTTCAGAGGGCAAAATTCTTTTCAGGTTTCTCATGCTGAGCATCCAAAAAGGGAAACACCCAAAATCATTAATGCCTCTTGAAAATATAGGTCTGAAAAATAACCATACAAAAATTGACTAGTTCACTTAGGATACTCAATGTATTATGTTCTCCATAGCAAGCTTCCTTTAAATTCTGCAGTAAGGCCCTTAATGGAGCAGAATAGACATTCTGTAGCAGCTTCAGATTGATCTAAGAAGGTAGGAGGGAGGTGCTAATTTATATTAGTTATGAATAATACAATCAGTCCAATATTCCTTGTGTTATTTATATTCTACTATCTCCAGATGTTTAATCTTCAACGTGCTGAAAAAATGTATATTGAGAATGCATAACTGCAGCATTATCAGGGGAAAGTCGGAGCCTTTGGCAACTGGGGAGGGAGCTGCTGGGACTTTTCGCACAAAGGAAGGTGTGGGAGACAGTTTGGGACTGTGAGAGAAACTAGATCTTTCTCTTAAAGTGAGAAATAGTGAAATAGTTAACAGTTGATATTTAAACTCTCATCACTTGTTTTTGAAATTAACACCCTTTTAAAAGAGGGCACACTTAGTTGATCTTCTTGAAGACTTACCTGCCCATTGTAAAGCATGAGTGAAGAAAGGAGAAGACTGGGAGTTTACCCAAGAATGGACTGATTAAAATCCTAAAGCCAAATTCCACTCTGAGTTAGTCTGGCATGGATTTACTCTGCATTCTATTGGTATTGCTAATAATTTGGCTGTGAATGACAACCTCTGGATTTTGCCAAATTAAGTGGGTGGTTAGCCTTATCATTCCTCTAACTGCTGCCATGAGCAGAGCCAATACATAAGCCTACTGGAGAGAAAGCCCTCAGCCCTCTGGGTCTGGTCCTTAGCTGGTATAAACTGTGTAAGTTAAGGTCAAAAACAATTTACACCATGATTAATTTCATGTTTGGTATTCTGTACAGTATGGTACTGTGTTTGGGGAGAAGGAAAGATTCACATTGCAATATCTATTTATCATGCTGTCTGGAGTGGCTCACACCTGTGAATGCCAACCTCAGGGCAGATTGTCAAGAAGCATGGCAAAAACCTCAAACTGGTTGTATGTTCTATAGTTAGATTTCACCAACCCAGTAACAAGTGTGAACTCCTAAAGCACTATGACAGTCTTACCACGGAGTCACAGACAATCCCCTTGGGTATTTCTGTCTATCTTGCTACCCTGGCAAGCTAGACTATGTGTAGATGGTCACTTACACCAAAAATCACAACAATATTCACGTTGCTCCTAGTCCCAAAGGGCCAGTCACTCACCCCAGGTCTATTATATTTCAGATTTCAAACCAAAGACAACTCCTGTAGCCAATCCAGTAATAAACTAACTAAAGATTTATTAATTAGGAAAAAGAAATAGAGTTAGTACAAAGTTAAAGCAGGTAACCTACACACACAAATGACTATCATTCTTGAGTTTCAAAAGGTAATAGAAACTTCATTATACGCAGACACTACAGGTCAGCAAAACAGCTGAGAAGTCTTCTGCTTATGCTTAACAATTCTTGCCCCTCTAGAGTCCATGAAGCAAACAGAACCAAGTTTTTCCTTGTCAGGGATTTTTATCCCCTTCACCCCAGAGCCCAAGCTGATGAGATGAGTTTGTTTGCAGGTCTCCCATTCCTGGAGGGCATGAGGAATGCACTCAACAAGGTCTCTGTCTTTTGGAAAGAGTCCAGCAGAGGGCAACAAAAATGATTAGGAGGCTGGAGCACAAGATTTATGAGGAGAGGCTGAGGGAACTAGGCTTGTTTAGTCTGCAGAAGAGAAGAGTGAGGGGGGATTTGATAGCAACCTTTAACTACCTGAAAGGAGGTTCCAGGGAGGATGGAGCTAGGCTGTTCTCACTGGTAGTAGATGACAGAACAAGGAGCAATGGTCTCAAGTTGCAGTGCGGGAGATCTGGGTTAGTCAGTAGGAAGAACTTTTTCACTAGGAGGGTGATGAAGAATTGGAATGGGTTACTAGGGAGGTGGTGCAATCTCCATCTTTAGAGGTTTTTAAGCTGCGGCTTGACAGAGCCTGGCTGGGATGATTTAGTTGGGGTTGATCCTGCTTTGAGCAGAGAGTTGGACTAGATGACCACCTGAGGTCCCTTCCAACCCTAATCTTCTATGATGCTTCACAATGGCTCTTTCGCTTTCATTGGGCCTGTTTTTGTTCAGGATGAGCACTTTATTTTAATTATTTCCTATGTGTACTTCAAGTCAGTTACACGATTACCAAGGTTCACAACGCAAACATCTGCTAATGCTCTCTAACATGAGGCAGTGATTCTCAACCAGGGGTATGTGTACCCTTGGGGGCACACAGAGGTCTTCCTGGGGGTACATCAACTCATCTAAATCATGGTTTCTCATCCTGAGGGGCATGACACCATGGGGGTGTTGCCACAGGATGGATTTGGAGGGGTCACAAGTAGAGGGATGGCATTAGGGTGTGGCAAGCAGGGCAATTGCCTGCCCCAACACCACTGGGGGCCACGCAAAACTAAGTTACATGCTTCAGCACTGGGTGGTGGAGCTCTGGCTTCAGATTCTGGAAGGGGGTGCAGTAGTCTGGAAAGGTTCAGAACCACTGACATGGGGTACAGGTAAGTGAGACTAATAATGCAGCATCCTACAAGCCATTCATAAGTTCTGAACACTTTTTTTTAAAAATCAATTTAACATCTATTTAAACAATGCTGACACCTAGATGAACCAGACTGATTTCCAGGTGTGCGTTTGTCAGCGCTCAGTGAGGCAAAGGGCCTTCGCAGGAGCTGGCACCTGGTCTGCCAGCACCACACTGTTCTCTGGGATTTAGATCTTCTAAGTATATTGCACTTAAATGAGAGGATCTAATAAATTGTGTGATATGGCTGAAAAAAATCTGGATGTTGTTATTAATTAATGGTATTATTAATGATGGGATTTTCAGGAAACCATGGTCACCACAAGCAGTTTATCAGAAACCTGTTTTGACACAATTCTGATATTTCCTTGTTTTTTAATTAAAATAAATACATGTAGCCTTTTCTAACATTATTGACGCACTCTGCATTGATCTCCCCAACACACCTGATTTGCATAGATAATCGAATCCACAAAAAGGACTGTTCCCCTCTCTTCATTTTGTGATCCCAGGTCTTTATTTTCAGGAAGCAAAAAGTAAAGCTATCAAAAAATAAAATCTAAATATAGTTTCCAAAGAGTTTGTGCAATTCTGTTGATGGTTGCATACTTATTTATGTGCAGCCTGAGGAATTTTGCTTTGATGCATGAAAGTATTTTGGCCTGAGGAATCTATCAAGGAGGTTGTGAAAGAGTAAATAAAAATAACCTGTGGGATGAGGATGAAACATGAAAGAGGGAAATAACATCCATTTGCCCTGTATCTTTCTAAGTAGTCACAAGGGACTCGTATGAACTAGGGCACCTAATAAGAGGTTCAGCGGGTCTAGTTAGGCTCTTGATCATAATGAGCATAAGAGTGGGGGAAGAAACCCATGACATGGTCATTCAGGGAGCCCTCATTAAAATATTACAATATAGTTGTTTGTAAAAGTTTTCTACAGTAATGACCGCAAGTGGTTAGAGGCGAAGGGACAAATTTTAGAGATGCTATAGAGAAAGAAGTAACAGAATGTAGTAAGATTATGAAGGTGAAAGAGGCAAATACATGGAGGTTGTAGTGAGCCTGGGTGAGAGGGAGGACAATGCAATTGTCAATAGCAATGGAGGAACAGGCCAGAGTGGACTTTGGAGGAAAGATTAAAAGTTGAGAGAGAGAGTATATACCATTTTGTGCCATGCACGGCATTTGACAATATACATCTAGTAGTCCTATCCAATTGGGGAAGGCAGGGGGAAACAGTCATGGTTGTATTTTTGACTCTTGCCTATGACATCAGTGGTTGTATGTTTCTTATTTTAATTTAGATAGTCTGCACACCTTGGATATTGTGATTATAGCTTTTCTGGCTTGTTTGTTTCGTCAGGATCCCCCTTAATGTTGAGGCATGATCATTTCTTCAGGTTTTTAGGTTTTTGGAAATTAATTTTCTGTAAACACCTTAAAAGTCTTTCTTCTTTAACTGGTGAATTATTACTACTTTCTTGAAGGAGGCAGGGGTCTGATGGGAAAAAAATTGTATGTGGTCATGTCGTTTAAAGACTTTATCATATCATATATATGTAAGAAGTTACTTGGGCATCTGTAACTCTCGCATTTCCTAAGTTTTAAGTGCTTGACTTTGCAACTTTAATGTTCTTTTAATGTTGGGTGAGTGCGTGGGTGACAGGTTTTTTTAACTCTATGGTTAGCATCACCATCTCCCTCCATAGAGTGCTTGCCATTAAATGTCCAACATGGACACTGATACAGTAGTGTTCTAGAACGTACCACAGACTATGGGAATGATGCTGCTTTCCTAATTTTTTGTGCCCTCCTGCTGTCCCTTACTGAGTCAAAACTCCCACTGATGTAAGTAAGTAGGAACTGCAGAATCATGCCCTTTGTGCCTAGAAGAGGTACACTGCAAGGGACACTACTGGATATTTTAAAAAATAAAGTGCCTGAGCATTATTTTGATCTACTTGTGCTCTCTGCACTTTTGCTAATCTTACCTTCCTCGCACTTCCTGCGTGCTTTGCTCCCATCCAGCTTTATTACTAATGGCTTGTTGTATGTGGTGCAGATTTTCCCTTCCACCTCACTGATGCCACAAGTTTTTTAGGTTCCTTCTTAAAGCAGAGGTTTCCACGTGCATACCTTCTTTCCATTTACACATCTCAGACAATGCAGAAGTTAACTGTCATGCTGCTGTCCCGGTTTTCTCCTGCAGAATGAGAGAAAATTAGAATTGAAAGCCATGGATGATTATTCTCTTTTTTTTTGAGGTTCTTTGGCCTTTGATCGTCTCATAGAACCCTTCAGAACAGCACTTGTGGGGACAATCTACTTGTAGAGATTTTTTCTATTCTAATTCTCTGTGACTCTTATTCTCACTAGATATCATTTATTTCTGTAGACTTGCACTTTTCGTTGCCCTCTTAGCATTGGCATCTTCCTTATTTCCCCATCCTTTCTTCTCTTGTTTGCTTCTACTATTAGACCTACAATTTAAGAACATGTTCTTCCATAAAATTCTTTCTATTTTCCTATGCCACTGGCTTGTTTTCCCCTTTATATTATTCCTTGGAAGAATAATTTGTTTGTTGCTGCCCATAATCACTACTGTTCTTTTTTTCCTCTCTATTTATATCAAAAACCCCTATATTGTGTTGCAAATTTCAGCCCTCAAAACTTGGGAAATTCCAGTATTAAGTCTCTGCAACCACTGACTGAGGAAGAGGTTCTGTGGAAAAAATTCTATGTTCTTGTAATTAAAAACTACATCATAATGCATACACGAAGGTGTTGGCAAAAAGGCAAATATATTTGGACCCTGGTTTCCCACATCTATCAATGAGGGAGTCAACTATAAGCAAGGATCAGTCTGAATGAATTTATTAAAGGATGAATAACAAAATGGGCATAAAATTGCTCGGGAGTTCACCATTAACAAATGCAAGTGTAAAACCAAGGTCCCTTACCAGAAAACATAAACTTGGGACAGGGAATAAACATAACATTACTGTTTCACTTCACCCTACAGGGTGATGACCACTGATATTGATGTGACAGAGAGTGGACCAGGTCCAGGGGAATCAGAGTGGACCAGGATCAGAACTACAGGAACCAGAATCAGGTAAGCGGGAACCATGAACAGGTAAGCTGGAACGAATCTTCTGCTCAGACTGGAGTGGTGACTCAGGTGAGGATGGACTCTGGAGAAGTGACTCCATTGCTGCAGCTCAAATGGACAGCCCTGTCCTACTGGATTCTCCATTTTAAAATAGTTCAGAACCGCACCAATCAGAGGGCCAGGAATTTCCCATCTCTCCTCACCTTTTGCACATGGCATTGAACCTCCTCTGCACACAGCCTAAATGTGCATACAGTACTCTATTCTCCATTCCATCGGGGGGGAAAACAGAATAACCCATTTTAATAGGATGGGTTATACCACTGGCAAAGAAGGGGAAGATGGAAGAACTAGGTACACTCCTACTCAGGGGAATTGAGGTAAGGTTGCACAGGCAACCTTAGTTCTCGCATTTTCTAAATTTTCAGTGCTTGACCTTGCGACATAAACTTTTTTTAATGTTACTTTTAATGTATAACCTCTGCATTTGTATATTATATATAAAATACTGAAAAAAAAATTCATCATCCTAGACCTCACTGACTGCCAGCAGCAGCGGGGTTCAGAGCTTTAGTTCAATAGCACAGACTTTTGCAACTTAAGTTAATGGAGTAATTGGTAGCAGTAGTAATCTGTTATCCTGTACATGGACTAGTTACTGGTGGAGATCAGGATAGGAGACACATTGCCAGTGGGTTTCACAGCTATTTTAAGAGTGTAGAAACGGAGGACTCCCAAGTTCAAATCCATATTCTCTAGAGGAATGTCCTCTAGATCAGTGTTTCTCAACCTTTTTAATACCAGGGACCAGCTTCCTATACTGTGTCAGGGAGATCTGAGGGGCCAGTGCCTGTCTATGGACCAGTCATTGAGAAACACTGATCTAGTAGTTTTAGACACTTCTACCCCTGTGTTCCTAGTGTGGTCCTGCCCTTTCTTCTCCCATCCACCCTTCAGCTGCTCCCTCTTCTCCTTCATCTCCTATCCACTCCCTCAATGACTCCTACTCCACATCTCTGCTCTTATCCACCCCTCAGCTCCTTCTCTTCTCCTCCTCTGTGCTTATCATCTCCTCTCCCCGCCTTCTGCCCAGTTTTGTCTCCTGTCCACCCTGCCCCCATGCACCTCCCTCTCCCTGTGCCTCCTGCAATCCCCTCTCTAGGTGTGCACTCTCCCACTCTGCTCTTCACCCCTCTGCATTCCCAAGTGGATGCTTCCTCCCTCTCATCCTTGCTGCCTGGGCTCCAGCAGTGGGGAGCACTGAGACCATCTCATCTCCCTGTTCTCAGTTCTGATGTTTGGTAACCAGGAGGCGTGATTGTCAGGTAAATCCTGTTCAGCCATTGCAGCCCCAGGTCAGAGCATGCTCGGTGCTGATGAATTTTCAGAGAATTTATCTATCAGAGGCTAACAAGTCTCTAGTAAGCATGTGCAAACTGAAATTCTTTTGAAAGCTCATAACTTGGTCAAACTTGGGCATTTTTTTTCATGGAAAGCGCAAAAGGCACACAGGCCACCCTCCTCTGCAAAGTTTCAAGTCACTGCTCCAACACGAGCAAAACAGCACATATTTTTCCTAATCTTCTGTTCAGAAATGGCTGAACTGTCTTAGCTGAAACTTAAACAAACAAACTAACAGAAATCAGCCTATGGCAGACACCTGGCATGGAAAATGTCAGCCTGAACTATTAAAGTTTGGCAAGTGATAAGTAACTGAAAACATGATCCTATAACGAAAGGTTGGACTATCAGCTCCACCTATAATGCTATGTTCCTTCTAGGCTTCACTTAATTTAATGCTTGTGAATGTACCAGACCAAAGGTCCAGAAGACTAAAAACTTCTTTTCTCTGTGGAAAAGTCAAAACAATCCATCAACCTGTCTCAAGCTTGACCTGGAACCGTTTCCAGAGATACAAGCGTATTTTGGTTTCCTGCTCATTTGGTGTTTGACCCTCTTGTTGATGATATAGGGAAAGCATGACATTTGTGATTGTAATATGCATTAGGGTCCCGATTCAGCAAGGTGCAGAAGCACGTGCCTAATTTCCAGCATGTGAAATCAATTAGACTAGCCCACGTGTCTAAAAGTAGATGTGAATTTAAGCAATTTGCTGGATTGAGAGCAAAAGCACAGTACACAAAGGGAGGAAACAATCTTTGCAGATGATAATCTTGTGCTGTATTTGAACAAATGACAGATGAAAGCTTCCATGTTTTATTACCAATTCTGATCCCCCAAAGAATCTAGTCTTCTCTTCCATCTTCTTCCTACTTACCCTAACAAAGCAACAATACACAAGGAAAATCTCCATGATAAGCAGCCTACTCTAATTTCTTTGAGATTTGTGCATTCAAACAGAAGTTGGAAAACAAGTGCTTATTATTTTGCTAAATGTTTATGATCATATTTTCCTCTCTGGCCACTGCAACAAATAAACACACAGTTGAGTCACATTGTAAATGACTGATTAAGCACATGTGACAATTTTCCTCTAACTTCTAACTGATGTGATATACTATGTGGTGAAATGCCTACATTGCAATTATAAAACAGCTTTTGCCAGCAATTTTGCAATAAAGAAAATTGCTACTTTTTGTCATTTTTAAAAAAATGCTTTAAAAAATAACATTGCCAGTTTTCTTCCAAATTTTCCATCCATCTCTAGTCCATTTCCCATTTGCTGTTCAAATGTTGGCGTGTGCCATATTCTTATGGCTCCTAAATATGGATGGGCTGTAGCAAAAATGCCTCCCTTCTAAATCACATTACTGGATTAAGAGCAAATTACTATGGTCACTCTTTCACGTGGCTTACTTAGCAGTTTTCTGGCTAAGCCGCTTTCTTGACCTCATCCTAGAAATCTGTCTCACTCTTAAAAAATGACATTAATATACCCTATTTGTCAATCTTCAGAATTCCCTTTGTCAGATTGAACTGTAGCAACATTACACAAGAAAATAGTCACTCTGAAAAAAGACTATGTAAAAATTGTACCTTCTTTCTCAAGAATGGATTCAGTTACCTGCTAGGGTGACAAATACATTGAAGACAAAAGCATATTTTTGTCCTAGATGGACCTACAGAACTGGATGCTGTTCCTCCTTGTGTATAATCAACAGAATTGTTTACTAAATTCCAGTCAGTTACATTTGTGCAAACCTAGTAATAACAAGGAGATGGCAGAGATGTCACTCTTGCATAATCTGAACATTCGGCCGCAATAGGGTTGAGTAGGGACAGTTTGCAGAACTTGTATCAGTGATTAACATGCACAAGAAGGAAAGGGCACAAACTGATTTTCAAATTTTAGACTGAATTTGTTGTGCCAGTAGTGAAAAAGACATGAGATTTTTTTTTCTTCTTGTAAATTGTTACTTCTGGACTCTTGACTTTTGGAGGCAATACACATGGAATGCCACAATGCCATAATTACAGAGTGCCTCTTCTCAGGAGAACTACCCTTTAAGAGCACCAATAACAGTAAGACAAAATGTTGCCTGTTCAGTGACAATTACAAGTTCTGGCATTTCCATTCATGATACCTTTGTGGATTTAAGAGTGAATTTCATCCTCAGGCAGAAGGCCAGAATGAGATGTATGCACCACTTAAATGTCCTAAATATTCAAAGCATCAGTTGGGTGGGCTTGATGTGGTGCATATGCCCTGTGTTCGCTTTATATGTTCAGGGGTTAATTCCACTCTAAGGTGTCAGAACTTAAAAAGGGGCCAAATCCTGCTTGCCCTTATACTGCTGCACACATACTGATGGTATGGCTAGATTAGAGACAATAGTATTTAGTAGCAGTAGGTATAGGTGTCTGCTAGGTAAGGCATAGGTATGAATAGGCACATTGCATTGCAGCCTTAACAAGCCTTCAGGCTTGTAAGAGAATACCATAGCTAAACTAAAAAGGGCTAAAAAATCTTAGCATAAGCAGTTAACCAAGAGTAACTAGATCATAAAATAACCCAAAATAGAATGTCGTAATGACTGAAAGCTGAAAAGTAACCATAAGAAACCAGTTGATACCAGTTTCGGAACAGCAGTAGATGTCCTACCACAAAAATGCCATGGTATCTAATTGACTTATATGCTAATAAACTCGAGATGAAAGGCTAGTAACATACGGGAGAAGGTGTGGAAGTTCAAAGAAGAAAAAGGGGCTGAAACCCCAACTAAATACACATTCGGTATAGTGGCATCAGCATAACACATTAAAAAAGCAGTACCCTGGCCTGTGTGCCCGGGGAGATGCCAGGATGACGGCCACTGGTCGTGGTGATGATGATGAAGATGATGGCTAACACTTCAGGTCTTTTTGCAAGGGATGGTGTGAGAGTATAGATGCCCCGACACTCATTCTGTATGGTCACTATCTACCTTGTGGCATTGGAGTGTTTGTAATTTTGCTAACTGCGTTCATAAAATGATTGCAAATACAGAAGGTACTTCCTAAGTCTGAGTGTTGCAACCGTACACATATGGGTTCCTCATTAAACAGTAATTCTGACACTGAGCCTGATCTGGGACCAGAACCTACCAAACCTCGAAGTGTTAATTTGTCAGTTAGGAATTTTAAAGTAATCAATGTAATTAATACACAGTCAATAGATCACGCAACAATTTCATGCACAGGGCTAGATGGTGACTAACGCCACCTGTTGTGAGCAAGGAAAATACATTTTTTGCACTGCCCCTGGAGCAGCCAAAGGGGAAAAAAGGAGAGTATGTCTTCTGACTGTGTCCCTTCTCTGAGTCACAATCTCCTTTTGATTTTTTTCCTGCTGCTCCAGGAGGGAACATGCCTTCCTCAGTGGGCCAGTGACACAGCTCCACTAGCTAGTGTGGTGTGGTGGGGAATAGAGTCAAGAATATTCCCATTCCCCACTGCTTCTCATACCCATACTGCTGCACAGATGGGCTCTCTAGAGCCTTCATCTCTTCCTGTGCTGCCACCTGGGAACAAGGGGTCGTTTTTGCTGTGCAATTTGGGCAGCAATTTAGTCCATACTGAACACACAAAGAAACTTTTGAATTAAAGAAGCTGTGGAAAATTCTGGAAGAAAAGGGAGATTTGTAGGGTGTGTATTCTTTTCCCGTTTCTATTCTGTACCTGAGTGTGTTGGTTCCCCATTTCCATCTCCATAATGCTTGAAACCATTTTGAAAGCCCTCACTGATCTGAGCAAGTAACTTGTGCACAGCATGAGCCATATAGTCAGCTGGTGTAAATCATCATAGCTCCACTGAAGATCCACTGAGGATCTGGCCCCTACACTTTAAGGTGGATTGCTTCCCAGAAAAGCCTTCACTTTTATCCTGGACATTGCATGAAAATTCAGGGGACAGCTGTATTAATGCCAAAAGAATTGTGCTCATTAGTGAATTAATAATGAAGTGAAGGATAAATGCCATTTGCAATTCATCTGGTCTTAAAAGCTTTATTTCTTTTTTTTCCTCTTTCATTTTATTTCAAGGCTTCCCACTAGGGTGATCAGATGACAGGATTTTATAGGAACAGTCTCGATATTCGGGGCTTTGTCTTATATAGGTGCTATTACCCCCCACCTCCTGTCCTGATTTTTCACACTTGCTGTCTGGTCACCCTATTTCCCACAGTGATCAAAACGCCATTGCAGATTCTGAGTGACCAGCACTCCCTACAGCTAGTGTGCAGTCTTTAAGATTTAGATAAAATCTTAATCTAACCAAATGTTAGTTAGTTTGTTTTTTTTCAAGCACAGTTCACTTTGCCAAGATTCATAAAAAAAGATTAGTGTTGTACAGTTTAATGATATCTGGTGGGAATACTTCACAGTAGACGTAAGTTTTCCCTCAGGGTCTTCATCAGTGTTTAGTTTAGTTTTTTCCTGACATGTTGCTTATTTCATTGATGCAGTATGTCAAATTATTCCTTCTGCAAAATAAAGACAATCTACCCGCAAGTCACCTGAGAAGAAAACGAGGGAGGGGGGAAGGAAGTCAATTTATGTATTAATTAAAAGTAAACGAAAAATGAGGTGAGAATGAGGTGTGAAGCCCAAGAGGAAATACAAATTCTTCCCATATTGGTTGTTTAATGCAGAGCAGTTACCAGTCATTCAGGAAGCAGCCTGTGTAAATGTGTACAATTGAGTGATACTCCTTTGCAGTCCATGAACTTTCTTGTTAGAATTCTTGTGACGTCTGAAAAAGCAAAAGAATCAACAGCTATTGAGAATACTAAAGACCTTCAGACTTACAGAAACAGATGTCTAATGTCTTGCTTCTGAAGTTCAAGTCCACTAAATCAGATTTAGTTAAACCCTAAGGCTCAGGTTACCACAGCATTTGTAAACAGAGGAGACATGCTATTCTCACCATCAGTAGATAGCCCTGTTAATAATTTATCAAGATGGATAGGTAATTCTGCAAAATGGTTCCCATTATGTGTGCTTAGAAGGATTCTTTTTGGTCTAGACGCGTCAACGCTCTGACAATGATCCCATTGTTTAGAAATGTCAATCCCATCCATTATGCTCAGCACTCAGATGTAGGATGCTGTGCAGTCAATGTGCCATTTTCGTATTGGGCAAGTTACAATTTTTATTTTTTATTTTTTAAATGTGTGCTGAGTTTCTAACTTACAGAATGGTCAAAAACAGCTGCTGGAATCATAAAAGTTAATAACCATACTAAGCAATCAATCTGTCAGCTTTCAATGAAATAAACTAAAGGAAAACAGAAATCAGCAGTCATTATAACATATTTTTCAGCGTTGCAATATTCTAATGTAATGGGAACGCTCCTGGCTGTCATTCATAAACTCACACAGCAGCTCCCTCTCCTCCAGCAAATAGTCTTTCTCCTCTTTTGGCTTCTCAGATACATGAGGTACAAGCAAGACATTCTGCTCATTGGGTAGATGACACATACAGCTGAAGCACAATTCCATCTTCCTCCTCATTTCCAATTTCCTCATCAGTACAAGCCGCTTGTTTCCAATCCTCCTGGATGCTCTGCGCATTTTGGAAAACATCATCAGACTGTGAAAATGTTTGACAAATTTTATCTGTTGCAAGAAAAACAGATTATCTATTAAGAAAATTGTGTGGGCCTGCAGGAAGCTTTAATAGCCTGTCTTTAAAAAGTCGTTTTTAAATGCTTTATCCAGATGCCTACATTGCTTTTAGTTCTGATTGCTAGATGAGAAATTTGAGCCTGCAGGCAAAAAAGTATTAGAGAAAACGCCACATATTTTAGCAGACGTTTGGTAGTGACATAAAATTTTAATTTAAAAAAATGGATGACATATCACTTCATTTTAATTCATCTTGTTTAAGTTGGAGAAAGTGGCCAGATGAATGTAGTGCTTCATTAAAAATCATCAGATTCTGACCTGAGGAATTTTACCTTTTCTTCCTCTAGAAATGATTTAATCTCTAGCTTTGTATGGTTCATCTCCCACATCCCTCCAAAAATACTAGAGTTTATTCCCACCGTATGTTTCACTGTGCTGTTGTAGCCTAGGGTGACCAGATAGCAGGGGTGAAAAATGTGGACACTTTCTTTTGGGAAGCTGGGGGATAGTTTTGTATATAAGACAAAGCCCCTAATATCGGGACATCTGGTCACCCTCTTGTTGCCTCCCCAATGTCATTTGAAAATGGATTCACTGGACTCAGTGGAAAGTTCTGTTTAAAAATTAACTCACTTTTTTGTTTTGAGGTTCTTCCCATGCCTTCGTTCTAGCACTTGCCATTTTCCCCATCCTTCGCAAAACTTTCCCGCTACACAGGCAGATGAGGCGTCCCTCTCTCAGAAGGGCATACACAAGCAGGTGCCTTCAACAGTGATGCCAATAGCTCTTTATAGAGTGGCCATCAGAAAAAAGTGGTTGATCCAACATTTGCTAACCTCCCTCGAGGACTCCAGGATGTCATTATTTACCTGCACTCCTGCCCAAGAAATGAAAGACAAATCCACAACAAAACATTTTCCCCATACATCAGTGCAACTAATTTTGTGTTTAATACAAAGAATTGTGGGGCAGACCCTGCTTTTAATGATCCAGGAAGCTTGCAAAAAAGTGAAGGGCAGTTTTTCTTAGACAGCGTGTCCCAACTTCTTCTTTCCCTGCTCTGCATGCCATTCCATGTTATTTTGATATATAAATATGAGTTCACTGGTTTCACATGCTGAGCCAGTTAATTTATGGAATCTCTCTCCTTATGCAGAGAAATTCAATTTGTATAAAATCACGATGCATAACATAGCTACATCGCATTATATAAGGAGTCAGGAAATATCTAACAAATGAACAGAAATTATTTTGTTGCCACAGCCATGAACATTGTAGTCTCACATTAATTCAGCATGACCAGCAGAGTTCAAAAACATTATTTAAGTGGTGTGGCACTTGATGGGGTTGTGGTGTAAGTCTTGTCTTAGGTGCCCAAGTGGGAATTCTGTAAAGGATGCAAAGATTAGTGAAGGGGAACAGAAGACTACAGGAAACAAAATGAGAGTTGGAATGCTCTAGAGGGAGAGTGCAGAGCTCTCTTTGCATTTTGGAAGCTTGAGCTTGCTGATACAACAGGAAACTTAATAATGTATAGATTTCTCTTAGATTTGCCACTTTTTCTTTGCTGAAGTGCTTACTTTATCTTTTCTTATCTTTTCTTGTTAATTCAATAATGGCCTAATAAAGCATTTTGTTTTGCTCGCGTTGTCTTTAGCATGTGATTTGAACTCTGCATTGCTTTCTTTCAAATGGATTTTCAATCTGCAATTAGCACTTCAGATCAGTGCGATGGATTTTCAGTATCATCAGAATCACAGAATCCATGTTAGAAACCCAGTTAGGAAAAAGCATCAGTAACGGAGCCGCCCCTTCTCCCCCTAGAATTGCATAGTAGAAAGAGAAGGATAGAAGATTCACAGATGTGAAAATACAAACAGGGCCCTCATTTTTAAAGACATTATTTCAAAGCCAACCATCAAGTTGACAAGGAGAGGGTACCAATTTATCTAAACAGTGAAGTTTATCTTCAGAGCTCTGCTTTTAATATGTCATCCTGGGTATTATAAGTTCCACTGAAGTCTGTGGAGGATTTGTAATAGGAAAAAGGAGCTTTGTATGTGAAGATGATTGCAGAATAAGCTGGAAAGGAAGTAATTAGAGCCCAGGATGGCAGGTTAACAAGCACAACTTAGACGGAGCAAACATACAGATAAGCAGCTGAAACATCTCCTCAACAGGACATGGCACTAGTGCACTGGGGACTTGTCCCAAATCTACTGAAGCTATTAAAGGGAAGATGTGAACAGAAGGGGAAAGGAACAAAAAACCTAGTCCCCTACCATAAGAAAAATTAATGCTTTTCCTGAAATATTTTCCCTTGGATAAAAGTTCTCATAGTGTGGAAGGAGTGTGGCTGTAGGGTTGTCCTGTCATTGAGATGCTGATTTTATTTAGGAATACCTTAGTGAGGCTTATTCCCATAGACTTCAATAGATTAGGGTCTATAGGACAGCATAGGAGGGGAAGGGAAACGGAAACTATCCCTAACCCTATAGGCAATAGGCAGCATCTGTAAATATCCTGTGCATTTTCAGTATTATATTTTAAAAGTTCAAAGTATATTGAAAGCTTGAATATACAAACAAATAACTAACTTTAAATCATGTTAATTAGCATACAGAAAGCAACTAGAGCAAGGAATTTCTGAGTAAAGGATGTCCTTAATTCACCCAGTTGAGATGAGGTATACTCTGGCTGATCTAGCATGTAATATCACTTTCTGTTCTGCAGCACCCTAAGTGTCTTTCATCTGTTCCAATATCTTGCACAACACAGGGTGAATCAAGGACAGACTCCTACCCTTAACTCTGAGTTTTAGTTTTTGACAGGCCTTTACTATCATCACAAAATAGCTCATCCGACCTCTTGAAACCTTTGAGAAATTCTAGTCAGTCAACAGCAAGACACAAAAATACCCCAATGTTTTTTCTTCAAAGGTTTTATTAAAAGTAATTTCAGGTAAACACAACCAAACAAGGAAAACATAGAAACACAAGTCTGGAATATCTTGGGCTCCAGATTCTAGAAGTAGCCTAAGAGGACCACTGCCCTCTGCACTGGAATTTAACTTAGCTCCTGCTGCTCTTTACACCCATAGATGTCTCAAGCCATTCGAATGTAAATGTGGGTGTGTGAAATTCCTTTTTAAAAATATCCCTTTTCAATTTTATGGTGCTACATTCTTTAAATGTGACCTGCAAAAATAAACATTGAGTTAATCCCAGACTTCTCTCTTTAAAATTACTCAAAGATTTTGAAGGCCAGCAGGGACCATTATGATCATCCATTCTGCCTTAAGAGATCAGTCATAGTGCCTGGAATAGAACCCAGATTATCTGTATTCCAATCCATACCCTTAATCACTAGAACTATCCTTCTCCTTTTGAATGGATATATGCTGACTGGCCCCACTAATCAGGATGTACATGAGTGAGGGTGGGAGGGATAACAAGGTGCAGAGAGTCAGGAGACAGGTAAATTTTTAAACAAAAGCTCGGACAGAAACACTCCTGCTGTAAATCCCACAAACACTGTCTCATCCACTGGTGACATCTCCGAATGCATCATTCTGTGACATCAAAAATATCGGACATCAAAGATAACGTTGCCATGGGTTGAAATAAGACGTTCAGTATTTTTGATGTCATAGAATGATGCATTCTGGCTAGATGTTGTCAGTGAATCAGGCCAGACAAGGAGAATCTTAGAAAAGGGGAAATTAAAAACAAGCACATTAACACTTAAGTTTGTACTGAGTTCCCTCACCTCATAGCATAGTTGGAAGGGCATTAGAATTAGTTCAATTTTCTTTTTAGAGTAGCAGTAACATCCTTTACACTCAAGATATTATGGATGAGTTAAAATTGTGCAAAGAGGCCTATAACAGTGCTTTGGGTATATATTGCCCTTCTAGAATGTTAGAATTAAATTTTTTATAAAATTCAAAAGTGAGTCAAATTATGGCCATCAATTTAACTATGCTCCATTACAATTACAGACATGTTCATTTTGATTTGTGGATCCAGCCAACCTGTGTTCAATACAAGACTTGGGGGTAGGCATAGTGGTTTCAAACTGTCTTTGTGCTGTTCTGGTCCCCAAGGCTGCTGGGGCTTGTTTTAGCCTGTAGTGGCATTTGAAGCAGCTCCAGGACTCATAAATTACCCTATGTAGTAACAGGACCCAGGGAGCCATTCTGCCAGGTAGTGAGCGATCAGTGCTGTGGCTCCATGCCCTTCATTAACATGTCCCAATATGCCTCTTGTGCCAGAGGAATCCTCGGATGCTCTGTTGTGCTGTTCACAGGGCATCTGGGCACTAGTATTCTTTTCTCTAGTTGGGATAAAAGTAGGTTCCCTATTCATTTGGATAATTTTAAGGGAAAGAAGTAAGTTAATAGAGGGATGGCACAGTGTACCAGAGATGACTTGATTTCTAGACTGACTCCTCTTTATAAACATCTGGCCTGGGTGGTGGGTTCTTTTGTTTTGTTTTGTTTTGTTTTTGGTACATACAGGCTCAAAGGCATTCCTGGGTGACAGCTGAGGATATCTTTCATTTTGAAAATGTAATAGAAAGACAAATGGAACCTTAATCCATTGCTTTCTTGATGTATGACTTAGTCACACAATTGTATGTGCTGACATTGTAGTTGGAAAGCACCTTTTGTAAACAAAAGATGCATTTTTAAAAAGTGTGTGTATCTGGGTGGGTGGGGGGCTATTTAATTTTAGCAATATCTGTGTTTTTAAGGGTATGGAATTAATTGGGATTCCACAGTGTTTCTGCCTTTTAACATTTACCTCTTGAAAGAAACAGGTCATGTCTCTTTTTGGAAAATGCATTTCTCTAAGTCCACAATGGCAGAAGGGAATCTTGGTGTTAGATTGTGAGTAGAGCTAATATGATCTTGCAGGGGTTTAGACTCCCGCACTCTTCTACCTGGATCTTGAGGTTGTATCCTGTGCAGAGGGGGGATGAGAGAGGTAGTAGGAGCCATGACTCCATCCCCCTGTGTACCGGCCAATGGAACTGGATAGGCAGGCAAGGGGGAGTAAGTTCCATCCTCCTGAAGGCTGCTATAAATTACTTCCTTCCATCCTCCCGTCCCCCTTCATCTATGCCTCAGTTTAATTTAGCAAGCTCTCGGTTGGCTATTTAGATTATACGCTGTTCAAGGTTGTAGTCTTTTATTCTATGTACACGTGTATCTACAGTATTTATTATGATGGGTCCTCAAGCTTGGCTGAGGCCTCTTAGCACTGCTGTATGATAAATTATAATAAAGATAGATTATTGGGGAGGTGCTGAGTAAGCTGGTTGGCATCTGAATTTCTTTCGTTCCTCTGGTAGGGTTTTATTATTCAATCAACATTTTTCTCCATATATCTTGTGATGACACAGCAAAAAAACACCACATGATTTAACAACTGTGTTAGGACTGGGTGTGGAAGCTTGTTCTTGTATGGACTTTGCAATAGCATGAAGACAATAAGTCATATTTTCTTTAGAGGTCTCAACTCTTTTACTACTCACTAGATGCTGTAGGTGTTTTGGAATTAGCTGACATGATGACTTAGGCTTTGTTACAATGTCTGACTGTCAAAGACACCCTAAAGCTTTCAGGTTAGTACATTTGTTATACACTGTGGAATAAAGAAATTCCAATGAGTAGTATTCTTTTGAGAGAGTGATCCTACAGAATTGCTTTTTAATCATAAGTAGTGGGGGGGGGGCGCGCATTAGTTAGGACTGGCGATTAAGAGGCATTGTTTCCTCCTGAGAGCTCCTTTTGCAGCAATGGTATATTTTTTCCTATATTGGATGCAGGAGGAGGTGGAGGGTAATTTATGTGGCTAGAGCACAGGACTGTGAGATTGCTGATCTGTGTTCTATTCCCAGTTCTGTCTCAGAGTAGCTGTGTGACCGAGGGCAAGTCATAACCTCTTTGTGATTCAGCTCCACCATCTGTAAAATAGGAATGATCACTTATGTTTTTGTTGTTGCCAGGCTAAATTCGTTAAAGTTTGCAAAGTACTTCCAGATTTTTGGATGAATGGCGCTAAAGAAGTGCAAAGTATTGCTATTAATACATAGAAACCAGCAAAAAGGTATTTGCTGCCAGGTGGTAAATGAGAGAAAAAGACTGGAAATAGCTCTATTCTGCAGTAGATACATGCACTGAAGATACATATGAAAGATGTCAGCAGCTGCTTATGGCTAAAGACCAGTGGAAATACATACACATCAGTGAGCTTGAGACTGCAGGGCACATTATTGTACTGATCATTTCAAAATAACAATGATACATTAATTAGCTTTTGATGTTTGGAGTAGCTTGCAGCTGAGGAAGTGTCAAGGAAAAATTGTGGCTGGATAAGCCTTAGTTCTAGCATGTACATTAAATTATGAGCTAAAAACCAAAATGGCAAGGGTGGTTAGATCCCAGAGGAGAAGGAAGCCTGGCCAATGCAGCAAGATTCTAATATGCTTGATTTGACCGTGCTCAGCCTGCTTGTGGCTTGCTTTGCACACCGAGACAGGTGAAGAAAAGACTTGTTTTTTAGTTAGTGATGGAGGATGAAATGACAGTAAGAAGTGATATTCCTGCAATCTTTCTGTATCAGCATGATCAGACTGTTCCTCTTTTTCAGTATCAGCAGGTAAAAACTACAGAAATAAAATGCTATATCAGGTGAGAAGGGGTAATTTAACGGGGCAATTAAAGAGAGTGATAGTACTAATTACACATGCAATGAACTGGAAATACAGAAAGTAGCTAGGGAAGGTTTTTAGTGCTGTGGTGACAAGAGTTACAGTCTGCATTAGTTCTGACGAAGACACTGAAAGGAAAACCTGTTAAATCAGAGCATAGAATGCTAGAAAATCCCAGCTGGTCAATGATCTTGGTGCTAACCTCACATGACATCGCAAATGAGACCTAATTTTGTTTACAGAACTGCATTACGAAAAATATCAGTGTAGCACCAATAAAAATGTTTGAAACAATCAGAACGGAGAAGACATAAATGCCTTTAGCCACTTGTCGGTAAACACAATGACCCAGTAAAACTCATTTGGGAGGCTTTGTGCAAGGATAGATGGCTGAGGTGTGGCATTAAGCGTTGATTTTCTCTGTGGTCAATCTCAGTGTGGTGCCTGTTCCATGACTGGTTACTTGAGGCTAGAACTTTGGGAGACCTTTTGGAGTGATGCTATGTAGCACAGACTATTAGTCAGGGAGTTTACAGAGCTACAGAGGAGACAGGGTTTCTATGTCCATAATCCTCAATGAAGAATATCTTTTATTTTCATTACAGCTCTTTTATGCTGATTTATCCTTCTTTATTCATTCTTCTTTGCTCTGCCATGAGAGAAACTACAAGCACAATTGCAGGAAAGCCAAATGCATCTTTTAGGTATTCCCTGTTGTAATACAGATGTGAGCCAGCATTCCTTAAAAATGTCTCTCTCCATAAGTTCCTATTCTTGAATGAGGACTCGTAGACTTTTAAGGTTAGAAACAACCATTTGATCATGTAGTCTGATCTCCTGCATATCGCAGGCCACACAACCTCACCCACTCACTCCTGTAATAGCCCTCTAACCTCTGTCTGAGTTACCAAACTCCTTAAATCATGGTTTAAAGACTTCATGTTACGAGAATCTACCATTTACACTAGTTTAAATCTGCAAATGATCCATGCCTCATGCTGCAGAGGAAGGCAACCCTCCTCCCCCATGGTCTCTGTCAATCTGACCCAGGGGAAAATTCCTCCCAAATATGGCAGTCAGTTAGATCCTGGGCATTTGGGCAACACCCACCAGTCAGATACCTGGAAAATAATTCTCTGTAGAAACTCAGAGCACTCCCTATCAAGGGTCCCATCTCCTGCCATGGTAGGCAGTCCCATCTTACCATCCCCTCCATAAACGTATGAAGCTCATTTTTGAAACCCCTTGGATTTGTTCTTGTGTCCACATTGGCACATAACTTAAATAACTCCTCTCCTTCCCTGGTATTTATACCTCTGATGTATTTATAGAGAGCAATCATATCTCCCCTCAGCCTTCTTTTGGTTAGGCTAAACAAGTCAAACTCTTTGAGGTTCATCTCATTAGGTAGGTTTTCCATTCCCTGGATCATCCTAGTAGCCCTTCTCTGCACCTGTTCCAATTTGAATTCTTCTTTCTTAAGCATGTGAGACCAGAACTGCACACAGTATTCCAGATGAGGTCTTACAGTATCTTCTATAATGGTACTAACCCTTCCCAGTCTCTACTGGAAATACCTTGCCTGATGCATCCTAGGACTGCATTAGCCTTTTCCACAGCCACATCACATTGATGGCTCATAGTCCTCCCATGATCAACCAATACACTAAGGTCTTTCTTCTCTTCTGTTGCTCTCCAACTGATAAGTCCCCAGCTTATAGCAACAATTCTTGCTATTGGTCCCTAAATGCATGACCTTGCACTTTGCCCTACTAAATTTTATCCCATTTCTGTTACTCCAGTTTACAAGGTGATCTAGATCACCTAGATCCTCCTCTTTATTGGCAACTTTGTGTCATCTGCAAATTTTATTAGCACCCACTCACTTTTTATTCCACAGTCAATAGTAAAAATATTAAATAAGATTGGTCCCAAGACCGATCCCTGAGGAACTTCATCTCTAGCATGTGTTCAGAACTGAAGTTATTGGATGTGGATATTTTGACAAAATAGAGAGTGATACCATCTCTTTAAAGTTAACCTATCTGGTATTCAATGGAAGAACTTTTTGGTACAGCAATGGGCAGCCCTAGTCATAAGAGTCCTATTTTATTGCAAGCTTAGCAGAAATCCCAACTATAATGAACAAAAGAGAATAATAAAAGATAGTTAAAGTATTTAGAGGGTGAGAGAGAAAATGACACAGCTCCCAAAGTAATTTTTAAAATTTTGTTTTAACTAATTATTATAACTTCTGTTGCTTTGGAAGTCTTGCATCTGTTGCCGTTGAGGTTTCTTAGTAACTATAACAAGTGTATCCCCTCAAATGAATAGGGCAAAAGAAATACTATTCTATGGAAAAATGTTTTTGAATCAATATCTTTTTCAGTTCTGAATGTGCTGTGCTTTTAAGAGTAGAGGTTTTAACCCTGATGTCCTATACTGTTCAGATCAGATAACATTCTGCCTACAGCTTAAATGGGATACATTTTTGCCTGTAAAACCTACAGCATTCAAGTTACCTGCTGCATTTGTCTTCAAAGCTTGTCATTAAATATAGCTTGCTATGCAGTTAAAGAGGTACTGCATTCTACCCCCAGATGTGGCTGCATTACATATCCCTTACTTACTATACCAGGCTGTTATGAGGTTTTAAATAGTTAATACCTATAAAGCATTTTGAAATCCAGAAGTTTAGATATTAGATCAGTTTAGATATTCCAGAATATTAGATATTATTTTTAGTTATAAAGTAGTTAAAAATTTTATCAAAATCATGGATAGATCAGCATGTCCAGTATGAAGGGAGCGTTCCAACACTGTGCAAAGATGCAGTGCAGAAGAAAGAAGCAGTGGAATTGGAGAAAGCTGAATGACCCTGGAAATGCTCCGACTACCACCCTAAAAGCAACTGTGGACAAAGCAATTGGTGGCTTTTTGAAACTCACCTATCATTTTCCTGAATCCACAGTAACTCCTAACACAGTCAGTTGCTGAAGTAGCTCACATGTTGCAGTCTCCATCACTATCTTACCAGCCCAAGCTTGCATTCTTTAATCCTGTGGGCAACCAGCTCAGCAGTCAAAGCACATGCAGCCCACCCGGATGGACTCACCTGTGGACACCCTGACTCCAACCAGCATGTTGCTTTTTGGTAAGCAGAGAACTCTGAAGGGAGATCACAAAATAAGGGAGCCACAAAAAATGGGTAGAGCTAAAAAGAAGGAAAAAAGAACAGACCGAAAAAACAGCAATAAAATGAAGGGGGAGAGGAGAGGATAGCAGCAGATGTTCCAGGGCAAGGTGTAAGGAAACAGGGAAGAGGTTGCTCTTCTGCCTGTGTAGGATAAAGCTGGGTGTGGGGTGAAACCCACCAGAAAAACATAGTGACTTAGGTATTAATTGGTGAGGTCTGGGCTAGGCAACACACTTGCATTGCTTCTTCCTCTCACTCCAAAATAGTTATACTTAGCAGAGGAAGAACAGCTGAAAAGCATTTCATCCTAAGTGAAGCTGGCATCTCAAAATAGCCTGCAATGTGTCTGTACACCAACCTTAAAAACCATTTGTTTAAGTCCTTGACATGCTGTTAATACCATCCTTTTTGTTCCCTCCAACACCCTTCACCCCTCCAGTAAGTAAAAATAGGCAGGGTTGCCAGGATACTCACTGGAAGAAACTTCCAGACTCCTGGTGGAGTGGGGTGACCTTCAAGTCTAACCATTGCTAGCAATGATTGGAGCTTAACAGATAAATAGTATTGGAACAGCATATCCATGCACCCTGCAGGCAATCTCTCTTGAAAATATGTGATGTGTTTAGATCTTTAATAATTTTCTTCTGATGTTCCACAAAAAGCTGGAGAAACCTACACACACTGGATACGTAGAAGAAATATTCAATAAGACTGAAAAGATGGACAGTTTTATCACCCATAGTAACATTCGATGACCAGTTCTGCAAGCCTGCCATACAGGGAACTTCCATGGAAGTCAATGGGACTTCTACATATGGAGGGCTTACAGGGTTAGCTTATTTGTGACCCTTGCTGAATGTAAGGGGACCACCATTCCTGTCCTGCTTCTGCTGCACTCTCAAAGTCACTCAGAGACCTTGGGGTTCAGTAACCATTAGTGCAGATTTATTTACACAGTGTGCTCCCAGTACCTTTTCCCACACACAGCCTGACTCTAAGCATCTACCTGCAGGAGGGAAGAGCCACTGCTCTACTTCCACTCCATGGCTCCCTCCCCTGGCATTCTTCCTCTCAGCCCTTTATGTGCTCTCAGGCTAATTGGGCAGGCAGCTGTCTCCCATTCTCTCATTAGGTGCAGGTTTCCTCCAGCCAGCTCCAGTTTACCTCCCTAAATTGGAGCTGGTGTGACAGAGGTCTGACTTAGCTGTTCTTGCTCATCACCCTGTCAGACTTAGGTAAAGGAAATCAAATCTCATACATTAGGTAAACTGCTCATCGTGGTTTCCCCTTTGTGTACAACAGTGCACATTTGGCTGTGTGTATCTTGAAGGGGTTTCACCTTTTCTTGAAGTATTGTACATTGTCATTGTAAAAGACAACATGACATATGTGATGGACAAATGGCCTGATAACATGGGCAAATCTCAAATACTGCTATCCGATATAAAGGAAAGTCCATGACTGAGAAATATCTTGAGGATTTCTTGGCAGATGTACATTTTCTGTTGTAACTGAAACAAATATTGATACATTCCAGCTTTTGGTTTTGGAAAGAGAAAGCACACATAAGGTTCAGCTCTCTGTTTTTATCATAATACTCAACTCAGAGGAGACTATCCTGGCAAATATCTGATGTTAAAGTTCCATGGCAGATGTTAAGAATATGTTGGCTTTGTCCACTCACAGCAGGACTGAAGGGCATAGGACAAAGATATGTAATCTCTACAACCTCCGTTACTTGTGGCCAGCTGAGCTCCCAATGAAAATTAGTGTATCCTCAGTATTCCTCTGTGTTGGGGAATCTTAAGTTAGTGATCTAAGGTAGTTTTGTGCCATTAGATGAGTGCAAAGCAGTGACAGAAAGCGTTAGGATCTGGCCTTCTGGGTCAAGAAAATCTGTGAAGAATATTCATGAATTGAAGTAGTTTTAAAGGATTTTTGGGTCCTCTGCTAAGGAAAGTTATTTTTATTACCCGTATTGTTGCTGTATAATTTGGTCTATATTAGAATAGCGAACCAGTTCACCAAAGAGAAGGGGAATGGGAATACAGCAATGTAACTGCTGGATCACTTTGTATTTGTTGGGGCCTAATTTATGCTGACCCCTAAACTAATGATTTTGACAGCTAACATTAAGCAAGCTACTATATCTTTTCTATAGTTTGATGCGCATCAGTGAGTTTAAGCGTGTGTTGTAACAACGAATGCATTGGGTAGTGGGGGAGGGAAATGCTCACGTTATAGAGATTCTTTCTCACTAATGGGAAGGCGGCCATTACTGGAGTTATACAATGCATTATCTACTTTGTTTTGGATGTTCGAGTTCAGTGAACTCCATTCATGCTCTGAAGGGAGCACTGTCCTTTCTCTATCACATGATAATGCATAGCACTTAAAGACAGTACTTTCCCCTGCAAAGTGCTATGCAAATATAAACTAAGTAGTTTGCCATAAATTAATCTTTAACATACTCTTAATTACTTCTTCAGGGCTAGTTTAATTAAGGAAAAGAAGTAAAGTTGGTGGGAAAAGCTCTTTCTTTTCACAAAGAAATAGCCAGCTGTTGGGAGAAGGAAGCCAGCAAAGGGAGAAGGCAATTCATGGAGTTTGCAGAGATGTGAATATCTTTCACTGATGTGTGTGTAATGCAGGCTAAGTGAGTTTGAGCTGAAATTCAGAGATTTCACACAGCTCTAATTTTCACATGATTTTAAGCTGTTCCCACTCAAAAGTGTCTTGCTGCTAGTGGATAACTCTACTCCTGGTCAGGAATATGGAGAATCATTTGGATGGAAAGACTTGTAGGTTCACCAAGTCTGTCCCCTGATCCATAGCATGCACATCTGCTTTTCAGCAGATATATCTAGAAAATGATAGCAAATTCATCCTAAACCTATATTCATAAACACCCAAAACCCCCACTGTGTGGTGATTTGTTCCTGGAGGATAATAGAATCCTGGATGATGAAGCCCAAATTTGTCGTTATTCAATTTCAATTTATGGCTCTGCATTTTGACCTTGTTTCATAACTTGAATAGAGTCTTATCTAGATCCTTGTAGGACCTCTTTAGCTAGATACTGTGCTGAGATATTATACTGATGGACACCAGTACAAGACCTGATATATAGATAGATAGCTGTGTGGGATCCATTAACACACATACAACAAATATGTGCGTTAGACGAAATACAGAGAGGTAGATATCACTTCTTGCTTAATGATAATTGCCAATAAAATTTTATTCTGGTTGAGAAGCATCCTTGATCTTTTATTCAGAATAGGAGAGAGAGAGACAAATAACTTGAAATAGCATGCTGATGTTCTTTCCCTTGATATTTTACGACTACAGCTTATGATGGTCAAGAAATTTTCACTCTTGAAGTGAATGATAGAGAGAGGTTTTTACAAATATTTTGGAATGTCCATTCTGGTTACAGTGTGAAATGACTGATCTCCTGTTTGACAGCCTATAAAATTGCAGGTTACAAAGCCAAGCTGTGAGAGCTGATAGGATTTCATTTGTGCCTACAGCTGATGTTTGATCTTTGGTCACTGGAATTGGAGTCTAACTGGCCACCCCCAGGTATGATTCAGTTAGCGTTCTCTAGTATATGAAATTATTGCATGAAAGGTTGGTGGTGAAGTGACATCTTTAAAACGCAGTGCTGCCAGACAGCTCCTTGGCTTGAAGCTGCATCTGAGAAGAGCACAGTTATAAAAGAGTGAACTCTCATCTTTTCCACAGAGTGCATGTGTGATGGGGTGTATCAAACGCATAGTGGCGGGGGGGAGGATGAACAAACTGCTTTGGGCCCAGGAGGCCATTTCCCCCTTGCCCTTGGTGGCCTGCTCCCAGTGGAGGGAGCAGCTCAGCTCCTTCTGGGCTGACTGAAGAGGAGAGCAGTTGTGTGCACCGAAATTCCAAGATGCCGGGGCAGAAGATCCCGGCTGCACCATGGAAAGCCAGTCGACTGTGGGGACTGAAGGAGATGACTTGCTGCTACCAGCGGAGAAGCTGCCAGACACAGAGCAAAGTTTAGGAAGCAACCCTGGGGACGTGCTTCGGGGTGTGGAGACTTGAACCCTGGTTTTGAAGGGCCCTGCGTTAGAACCCAGAGGAGTAGGGTGGGTTCAGGTTCCATTCTCACCACTAAGCGATATGGCCCCTAAGGAAAGTGGCCCGCTTGGAGTCTCGCCATGAGGCAATACAGCCACTAAGTAAAGCAGCCCCCTGAACTCTCACCACTGGGCATGCTATTACTAATTAAAGTGGCTGTCTTGGGCACTTGCTTCTGGCAACACTGTCGCTTGGCAGAGTGACACCTTGGGACCCCTGCTGACTCCTTGACAGCATGAAAGAAATGTTTGGCAGCGGAGAGAAGAAGTAGCTAGGCTAGGCTGGCAGTGCAGCTTGACTCATTAAGAGAAGCTGGAGCACCCATTATTCACCTAGTAACACACCGTTGCAAACAAGCCAAAAAGGAGTGCAATTCTCCCTTTATTGCTTTTCCCCCTGTAAATAGACCAAGCACAAGCCCACCAAAAGGAAAAGAATCTAGATTCTTTGGGGTGTTTTATAGAACAAGATTTAGTCATTATTATTGAATAGCTTCCAACTCATCATTAGCTTCTTTCTATTCTTCTGCAGAAGAACTCCTCATAGTTAAATCATTCAAGGAAAACTTGCCTGCACTGCTTTCAGGGATGGGATAAAGTGATGTGAATAGTGTGAGCAGTGACAGTTCAATTAGGAACACTGGCAACTTGTTTGGAATGGCAACATTTGCTTGAAGCAAAGAGTTTGCTGGCGCTGGAAATCCTCTCACAAGTGAGAAATGTGGGGCCCTTGGCACATTTTTGTAGAACATGAAAAGAAAATAGAGGGAAAATGGGTAACCAATCTGGAGAGCTGGAAGCACAGTACAAAGCTTTGTCTGTACTACAGCACCGTGTGCTGACAGGTTTTCCCAATATGAATAGGGAAAGGTTGCTAAGCAATATATGCAGTATTTCCTGTTGTGTCAGGATTTCATTTTAGAGAATGTCTTGTTTGTTTTCATTTCATTGTTCTTTTGAACTATATGTTCCCACCAGTGTATTTTTGTTAATGAAGTATTATTTTTTTCTTTTCGAAAGAGTAGCCTAATTCCTTGCTTCTGTGTTGTAGTTGCCTTCCTAATGCATACATACATGGAGGCATTGTATTCCTGTCGTAGCTGGTCAGTAATACACTTGCAGCAGTGATGCACTCATATTGTAGTGCAGAGCATTTAAACTTCCAGAGCACATTTTCACAGGGAAATGTGGTCATGATAACTGGTCTTTTGAAATAGTATTTATGTGCAGAGCCTTCTGTACACACTTTGAAAAATGGATCCTTATATGTATGGTTCTTAACAGTGTCTCAAGCTCCTTGTAGGAGAGGATGAAGAAGAATGGTCTTATAATTAAGGCACTAAACAGGGAAATCAGGAAGATCCAGTTTTTATTTCCAGGGTCTACTGCAGACTTCTTCTCTAACGCTGGGCAAATTAGTTAATCTCTGTGCCTCAGTTTTTCCTGCTGTGAAATGAGCTAATAACGCTGCCTTACTTCCCAGGGGGTGTTGAGAGGATATGTTTGTTAATGGTTTTGAGTTGCTCAGTTACTACAGTAATCAGTACCAATGAAGAGCCCCCAAAATAGTTACAAATAACCCCGGACTTTTTAAATAAGTCTGTTCACTTTACAATCCCAGTTTCCTACAGCACTTTCTTCCAGTAGTATGCAAGTGGTGTGGGGAAAACTAGTTCCCTATGGTTAGCACACTGAAGCTTAGCAAATGTGTATATCACTGCATTAAAGGCAAACAACTGTAGCTCTCTGTATTACCAGAGATGAATGGAACACATTTCTTGATGCCTTCTGAGTGTAGTCTGTAAACCATGCCTCAACACTGAAGGCCTTTTAACTGCTCACATTCTTAGCAATCTCTAAAAAATTTTATTGAATAAACTATTAATTTTAGAGAGTTGCTCGAATTGCTCAGTCCTTTTTGATCTTATTGTATATCTTTGTGTTCAATAATAGCTGAATGTTTTGGAATAGGCTTAACTTACCCCGAGTTCTAGGACTGTCACACACTTTTATACGTTAACCTACACACAAAAGCTATTCCAAGTAGGACACTATAACATAAAAACATGATGAAAAATTGGCTCTTTCAGTTAAACTTTCCAGAGAACATAGGTGTAAAGATGAAGAGCAAATTAATGCAATAAGTAACGCTTTAACACCACATTATAGTTGTATGTTATAACTCCTTTTATAAATTAACAAACATGGCACTGCTCCAGCACAATCTCTACGCTTGACGAGCAGCCTAGAAAGCTGTGTAAATGATGCAAATTTATTATAATGATTTCTTGCAAGATATAAACAATAGGATTGTAACTAACCAAAACTGGAAAGCCTATTTCAAGAAAAAGCAGGTTTCATAGCCTTTAGGACACATTAAAAAGACAGCATGTGCCAGCAGTTATCAGGGAGTGAAATCTGAGATACCACAATGCCCCATATACTTAAAACTATGACTCAAATGCCTCTATGTGGTAACTGTTGGCAAATTCTGCCCTTTTTAATGTTGCCCACTGTACCTTTCCTAATATTATGTGGATGTAAAGCAGGCATATGAGAAATCTATCTGTAGGAAAAATGAGAGGATCAAGAAAACATTTCCATTGCCCTGTGGGAGTCTGTGTTCATTCCCTCTGATTATGAGGCTGTTGCACATGAAGTTTTTGAAAAGATCAATACTTTGAAAATTCGGGTGAATTTTTGTTTATCATCTGTGCTGAGACTCATAAAAGATTCATTTTTTGCCAGTTTCAGAGACAAATCAATGGTTAAGGTAATGAGATCTTACTGTTTGACAGATCATGTTATTACAGGGGTGAAATGTGGGGGTTTCATGGCCTGTAACAGCTTATTCCTATTGAATTGAGAATTGTAGGTAATGAAATATTTGGATGGGGGGAGAGGGTGCTCAGGTTATGCACGTGCTCCTGATGAATAGAGCAGAGATGTTAAAGTTAGTATGTTACCTTCTCAGCAGCCCTTTGTGACTTGATTCAGATCTCACTCTGTGACATAGTGAAGCAGATTATGTCCCAACTGCATCTCTCTTTATTATAGAGACATAATTTCTCCTTCGAGTGATTGCTTATATCCATTCCAATATAGATGAGTGCACACCACCGTGCACAGGATCCCGGAACATTTTTTCCTTAGCAGACCCCATAGGGTTTGCTCAGGCGCCCCCTGTAGTACTGCATGCAGGCTGCGGCATATGAGGCACCCCTCAATTCCTTCTTTCCACCTATGCAGGTTGCTTTCCGCAAGTACCATTCCCCTTTATTTGATCTCTTTGTTTTTCTAAGTACTGTAGTTAGTTTAAGTAGTTGTTACATAAGAAGACCTTCAGGGACTTAAGGTGGGCCATGTCCCGGCCACCTGGATTTAAGACCCTCCCCCTTCACTGCCCCCCCAATGAGTGCCTTAAGTGCCAGGGGGAAAAGGGGGGGGGGGAAGCCCTGCAAGATCATGCAGGGCTTTTAAAATCACATCAAAGCCCTGCTCATGGAAGCATCACTCTGCCCCCGAGCCATTCCACTCCATGGCACCGAGCGTCACCTTAGTGCAGAGCACACCGCCGGCACCAGGCTCAGCTCAGCACCGAGCAAAAGCCCCCAGTGCCGAAGAAGAGGAGGCAGCACGCGGAGTGTGGACACTCCCCTTCCCCGTGGGTATGAGCAGGGTTGAGTGTGGATATGCACCAGCCATGGCCCATCGAGACTTCTCCAGTGCCTGCATCTCCAAGCAGGGAGCCACCCTTGACTCCTGGGAGTGGGAGAGTGTCCCAGCGAACATCGTCGACACTGGAGGCTTCTGGGCAGAAAGAGCCTTGTCAGCCTGCTAATGCTGCCTCTGTCCTTCCGCCCCCCTCTGCCGAGGGAGAAGGGGCCGGTGTCCCAGGGCAAGCCCACGTTGGGTCCCCCCGAAGGGTGGTGGAGACCCGTGGTATGGGGAGGAAGATCTCCCGCCAGACGGCCACCGGGGGTAGAGTGAGGATGCTCCCCCAGGAGTTGCTCCAGGTCGGCATCATCGAACTGGCCTGCTTCGACTTGGGATGCAGAGTCCCCTTCTTGGTGCCGACATCGGTCCCCGGCATCGGGGGCAGCGCGGTCCACAAGGCGGCGTCAGTCGAGGGCTGCCAGGCAGTTCTCAGACAGCTCCTGCTCTGCATCCCCGGTACTGTAGAGTTCGCCCACACTGAGGCAGCTCAGAACCCATTCACCATCAGAGGACCCGACACTGAGGGGTCTGCTCGCACCCAAGTGGCACAGAACCCAGTTTCCATTGAAGGCCTCAGCACTGAGGGGTCCGCCCGCACCGAGGCAGCACGGAACCTGGCTGCCACGCGAATACCCTGCACCACGCAGTCCCCGACAGGGAACCCGGTTGCTGGAGCCAGGCTCGGCACTGCGAAGTTTGGAGTGGCTCACCAAGGGGCAAGCGGCACCACAAAATCTTCAGTACAGAAGCCATTCTGGTACTGAGAGCTCTTCGGAATGAGTCTTCATCCATCAGCACTGCTTGTGGTGGCGGAGGCGGTCCTTGTTGTCCTCTACATGGGAGGCGTTGAAAGGTGCCCATCAAGGCACAGCACCAGAGATAGAGGGCAGCCATGTGACCTCTGGGGCCACAAGCATCACAGCAGGTGGCACAGTCAGCCTGGGTTTGGCCCCAGGGACAATGGCTGCAACAATGGCCTTATTGTCCCCCATGGGCATCCAGATGGGACCGGCATCCCTACCCACCCTGTCAGCAGGGGTGCAGTCTATGCCTTCGGCACAGGAGAAGGTCCATAGACACCGCTCCTCGGATGAGGAGTCAGGCCCCATGGAGGGACCCTCTACGGGTGCATTCCTTTGGCATGCAGGGGAGCACCCGTAGGACATGCCTCAGCAGTCCTCTTCCTGCTCCCCTGGGAGAGGCAGTCTCCCGGGACCACAGGGCGCCACTGCAGAATTTCAGGGTGCACCAGGAGTTGCTCAAGAGGGTGGCCTCTAACTTAGGGCTGGCAGTCAAGGAATTAGTGAGGCCCAGGATACCCTCTTCAATGTACTGGTGGCGGCTTCCCCAGAGAGCGTAGCCTCACCTATCCACGATAGGGCTCTCAAGATTGTTAAGGCCCTGTGGAAAACCCTTTCCTTGGTCACTCTACGTTGAAGGTGGCCAGGAGGAAGTATTATGTCCCGGCCGAAGGGTTCGAGTATTTGTTCACTCACCTGGCCCCAGGAACCCTGGTGCTGTGCTCTCATCTTAGACAGCCAACCAGTAGGACAGGCAAGGTCAGCCTGGTTCCACTCCCAAGAACAAAGTCAGCAGAAAGCTGGATTTGTTCAGGAGAAAGATTTATTCCACAGCAATCCTACCGTTCAGGATTGCCAACCATCAGTCCCTCCTGGGGAGATAAAAATTTATTTTGTGGAATTTCCTCAGGTGCTTTGTTGAGACCCTGCCCAGAACCAGACCGGAGACTTCGCCACTGTCCTGGATGTGGGAATCCTGGTAGCTACGGCAGCACTCCAGATGCCCGGTGACGTCGCTGACTCAGCAGGTAGGGCCATAGCCTCCGCCATTTCCATGAGGAGGTGCTCGTGGCTGCAATCCTCGGGCCTGTCCTTCAAGAGGTGGGCCCTCTTTTCTGACCAGACTGCTGTAAGCTGCACAGTGTGAAAGACTCCAGGGCCACGATTCGCTCCCTGGGCCTGGACATGCCCCCGTTTCCCAGGCGGCAGTCACGGCCCCAGGCGCAGCAGCAGCCAAGGTTTCTGCTAGGCTCGTCCAACCTTATAGAAATAGGGACAGGAACAGGGGTTTAGAGCACAGAATCAACCGCTCATCTTGTCCTCAGCACCCAGCAGGAGCACCCCAGATGGGCAATTATAGGGGGCTTCCTATGTAGTGCAAAGCCTCTTTGCCGGCCTGTGGGAGCTGCAGGTTCGCTGGCGCCCCTACTGCTCTCTTGGATCCGCCCTCCCTTTCCTGAAGTTCACCAGGAAGGCTGGGTGGTTTAGGCGTGGACTCAAATTTCCATGAGTGTGAGCCACCCCTAGTTCACATCTGCCTGAAGCAGCAACTGATGCTGTCCCCCAAGCCTTTCACCTCTGTCCCTCTTCAGGGACACTTCCCACGAGTAACTCCTCTTGCAGGAAGTGGACATCCTTATCATAGAAGCATTGGTATGGTTTCTCAAAGCAGAAGGGGGAAGAGGCCCTATCCGAAGTACTTCTTCACCCTGAAGGCATGAGGACATCTGAGACCCACATTGAACCAGCATTGGCTAAACAGTACGTCAAAAAACTCAGGTTTTGCATGGTTTCCCCAGCCTCCATATCCATTCTCTGGATCCAGGAGACTGGTGTGTCGCTCTTGACCTCAAGGACGCATGCTTCATGTGCCCGTCCTTCCCAGCATCAAGCGCTTAGTCCACTTCACGGGGGCTGGCTCCCATTACCAATTTACAGCCCTGCCCTTTGACCTACCTTCAGCTCCAAGGGTGTTCATCAAATGCATGGCGGTAGTGGCTGCCCACATGAGATGTAAGGGTGCGCAAATATTCCCTTACCGGGATGATTGGGTGATATGAGGCAGGCCCAGGCCTCAAGTGCAGGAGACCATGGCCCTCACTTACTCCATGTGCAGCAGGTTGGAATGGTTCATAAATGAGCAGAAGTCCACACTAACCCCAGTGCAATACATAGAATTCACACCTAGCCGCACCAATGCCATGGCAATAGCCAGGCACTGTCTTCAGCTATTCGGCCACAGGGTGACCTGCTCATACATAGTGAGACTAGCTCGCCGGAGGCTCAGATCACTTCACACGTGGTTGGCCTCGGTATATGTGCTGAGCAGCCACACACTCAATTGGGTGGTCATAGTTCTCCCGCCCACTCTAGCCTTCCTACAGTGGTGGAGGGCAGTGTTGTGGTGCACCCCGTTCAGGGAACTGGTCCCGTCAGTCACCCTAATTCCTGATGCCTTGGCTGGGGGATGGGGTGCCCACATCAGCACAAACTTGAGCACTCAGGGCCCTGGTCAGGGGAATACAGGCACTAGTACATCAACACAAAGGAGCTGAGGGCTATTCGCCTAGCGTGCAGGGTGTTCCTCCAATTCCTGACAGACAACTGGTGCAGGTGCGGATGGACAGCACCACAGCCGTGTTGTACATAAACAGGCAGGGAGGAGCACGCTCCCTAGCCCTCTGCGAGGAAGCTATCCACCCATGAGATTTGGCAATGAGGCACAATTTCCACTTAACTGCCTCTCACCTCCCAGCCTCCACTGTTCTTGAAATACATCGCCTAATTTCTACTTAATAATTTGTTGCAAGCACAGAGAAGACAGTCCTCTGACATGACCTCTCATGACAAAATTATGATAATTCGTATTCAAGACATAAATACCTGTCTCCACTCATCGCATCTCCTCATGGATTACGTCCTATATCAAGTTTGTCTATGAGCAGGCGAAGGTGCCGATTTCGAGAACCATCATAGCGCACTCAAGCAGAGTTCAAGCGCCATCACCCAGCAGGCGACAGAGGATGTGGGATTTGGCAGAGCCATGCTGTGGGCAGCTCACCGGTAACTCCTACCCACCTCCAAGGTATTGCTTTGTAATCACCTATATTGGAATGGATATGAGCAATCACTCGAAGGAGAAAAAAGGGTTACTTACCAGTAACTGTTGTTCTTCAAGATGTTCTGCTCATATCCATTCCACACACACACACACACACACACACACACCTGTCCCCGCTGTCGGAGTTGGCAGAAAGAAGGGACTGAGGGGGAGTAGGTTTGGCGGTGCCTCATATGCTGCGGCATGTGCGCAGCACTACAGGGGGTGCCTGAGTCGACCCTATGGGGTCTGCTAAGAGGAAAAAAGTTCTGGGAACCTGTGCACGGTGGCGTGAACTCACCTGTATTGGAATGGATCTGAGCAACACATCTCAAAGAACAACAGTTACTGGTAAGTAACCCTGTTTTCAATAAAACACAGAGTTACATGAAACACAAGCCTCTAACTTTGAAAAGCTGGTATCTTAAATAACATCTCCTTAATCTCTCCATGTTTCAGTTCTTTCTTCGTAAAATGGGGATGGCAATGCTTCCTTTTCCTTTCTCTTGTCTGTCTCATCTATTTAGATAGTCCAGATCCCCAAAAAACATACAGTCTGCCACTACGTGTTTGTGTAGCACCTAGCTCAGAGTGGCCCTGATCTTGCCTGGGCATCCTAGGCACTACTGGAATAAGTTTTTTTTCAGTTAGATCCCTTACCCTCAAAAAACATGAAATCATTGTTTTCCAAGTTACTCATCACAAAATATTGTGTAATTATACAATGGATTGTCCCTAGTACAACATCTGTAATTGACTTTGTGTAGCTGAGCATGACACAGATAATCAGAGGGAAAACAAATCATTTTTCAATTTGCACTGCTTTCATTCCAAAATGTTCTTAGACGAAATCTTTATAAACCAAGGTAAGATGGGTGCTCAAACCCAAGTGAACTGTGCAATATAGACATAGCCTTAGGCTTCTAGGTGCCTACCTCATTTTTGAGAATAGGACTATGGCTCTAACCTCCTATCACTAAGTAGCATTTGAAAATTTTATTCAGACAGCTTTTGAAAAAGTCCTCAGACCTGGACCACAAGATTGCATTCCAAAGAGGGCAATTTACTGAACTAGTTCATTTACACACTTCACCTTCTATCAACATATTACCAAAAGTATAGTTAAATCAGCACTCATTTCAAATTTCCACAAGACTGGAGCTTTTTATTTTACAATATATTTTATGATGCAATTGCCAGTTGAATTAGCACCATTTTGGCAGCCATTTGTAACTCTTGTTGATTAGTTCTGTTGAATAAAGACTGGAAAGTTTTTTTGTTTTTTATCTTCTAGCACCAGAGGAAAGTAAAGAAATGATAGTGCTGTCTTTACTATTGTTCTCAATAGCATGATCTGAAATACAGACCACAGGATTTTGATTGTCTGGCTAAGAAAATAATATTGGGTGCCCCTGGAGGAAGAAGAAAGTAGAGTTTTTTTGTCATTGGAAGGGCAACCCATGCAAGAAGTAGGAAAGTGTCAAAGCCAGGGACTTAATTCTCAAGCAAGATTTGTGGATTGACTTGAGAAAACCATGACAAGAATTGACTCAATAGATTTCCTAAATCTAAATGATACTTTAAGCTAAAGATAGTATAGAATTGAGGTGGCAAAGATATTTCAGTCACAAGTATGAACAAAAGAAAGATCAGCTATTTGACCATACAGTAGTATATCTTTGCTGCCTCTGGTCGTTTGAGGTCCAGCCTCTACTGTTCTTGAAATACATTGCCTAATTTCTACTTAATAATTTGTTGCAAGCACAGAGAAGACAGTCCTCTGACATGACCTCTCATGACAAAATTATAATAATTCGTATTCAAGACATAAATACCATTTAGTCAAAAATGAGATCAATGGCATTTTTCCTCATGGGAAGTGAGTCTCCCTGGTAGATGCTCTCTGCACATATGAAAAGTGAGTGCTCAGCAGTAACTCTCTCAGTTTCAGGTCAGTCTCCTGCCTTACCAGCCAGTTCGACTAGCAGCCATGCCAATGAGTTGACCAGGACATGGCTATATGGTACTATGACACAACTTACAATGATGCTAACATACATTAGCAAACTGGCTATCACACTACATTACCATCTGAATAACGGAAGGGTCTGTAGTGACTCCCCAAGCTTTTATTTACTTTGCCAGTATAACTTTTTAAACATGCAAAAAAGGATGATCCCTTTTCAGTCATCTGGCAAATCCAATAGGTTGGATGGCTGAACACTTGAACTGCGGAATGCTCTGTAATAAGTTTTGCAAAATATGAATTATGCATTAAAATGAAGTCAGTGCTAATTACTGCAGAAGGTGAGAAATTAGTCACGGTTAAAGCAATCTTTTGGAAGGTCAGAGCTAGCTTTTGCACTCTGCTGTTTTATAAGCAATGAAATATCTTTACAAGGGAGAAAGAACCTATAAGTAAATGACAAGGAAGAGACCATACATTACATGGGAAATAAGTGTGAAAAAGAACCCAGTTTCAGCATGTGGTAAATCTCAATCTGAGTTTAGCACTTCTCAGAAGGTCACAGTAAAAAAGATGAGAGCATTGTATTGTGTTTTACCATTGACCTCAAAATCATATAGATGGACTTTCTTCTTTATTGATGCATGCCATTATTTTTCACAGTTCTGTAATTTCTTTCTGAAATTTCAATTTTACCTAATCATTAAAAATGTGTTTGTGTTTTAGTTCCACAAAATAATCAGTATTTGCCAGTATCTGAGTTACTTTAACTGTTGTATGCAGTGTTGATGTAGCCATGTTGGTCCCAGGATATTAGAGAGACAAGGTAGGTCACATAATATATTATATCGGACCAACTTTTACTAGTGAGAGAGAAAAACTTTCACGCTACACAGAGCTTTTCCTCAGGTCTGGGAAAGATATGCAGAATACCACAGCTAAATACAAGGTTGAACAGATAGTTTAGCATTTGTAGCTAGCACATATTTTAAAAGACCATTCAAGGTGAAGTGGCCCATTAACACCTGTACTTATAGGACAAAAAGAGGGGTTAGTGGGTTATAGATTGTTGTAATAAGCCATAAATGCAGTATCTTACAGTGTTGCCAACCCTCATGATTTTTTCATCAGTCTTCTGATGATTGTTGTTTTCCTTAAAGCCCCAGCTCCTGGAGTCAAGTGGATATGTGATGAGTTCAGCCTTCCTTCTTAAAGAAAAAGTAAGTTTCTAGTCCTCATGGCTGTGGAGAAAGCTTCCAAATGTGACCCCAGTGCACCCTGAGGGCTCAAAAAGCAAAAGGCAAATAAAAAGACCACCACATCTATTATTTTTACATAATCTCATGATTTTAAAGCCAATATCATGAGATCTGTGGAGCCTGACTCATGATTTTTGAACATTTGGGGTTGGCAATACTGAAACCATGATTTTTAGTGTCTAGCAAATTATGAATTTGAGCTCCCAGGCTCATCTTTTGAGTGTGTTGTGCAGGTTTCCTCCAAGGACGAGTACTGAGAGCAATCACTCTACATCTGACCTGTGTGAAAAGTGTTCACCCGCAACCGATGTGGTGTTTTTGTATTGCATTATTTTCCTGTGTGAGTTCATTTGAGAGTGTAGTGGTTGTCTATCTGATTTAACCCACAGGCACTGGATATGATAGGTATACTAATTTTGATTTATCTAACTGCTATGAGGCCAGATATTCTTCTTCTGTGGGAAACATCAGGGATGGAGTGAAAATCCTCAGAATAGTACATGAAAAAAAAATGAAAGGGGAGATGCACTGTAGCATTCGCTTTGATCCACTTACAAACAAGTGTATCTGATATAAGAGTGAGCAAAGCTTCAAATACAACGGTTGAGATTCATAAACCATGGATGTCATGCTGGGAAGCAGTATACCTGATACAGATACCATTTGTGCATCTGGTGGTGGGTGGCCCAGATGATACATGAGCTTACAAATAGCAATATTTAAAGTAGTTAAGTACACAAATGTCACGCTACATCTTTACAATACATATTCAAATGTGTCATTGGATCCGCCTACACTAATTGGTAATGTCTCAATGTTGAAAGAAAGATGTGTGTAGAAAGTTGGTAAAGGGGGACAGAATCCCATCTCTTTCTTCATCGGCTTATTGTTAGACTTCTGGCGTACATTACACAATGCATTGTGATTAAAGCATGAAGTACAAGTTACTATATTCTGGCTTTTTGCCCCCGTCCTCTTAGCCTTGGTGATATGCATCAAGACTTCCACTGTCTGTCTTCACTATGTGCCACACAAATATAGGTTTCAGGCCAAGATTTAAAAAAAAAGCCATGTGAGACCAGGTGTCACAACTGTTGTGCTCCCAATTTAAAAGGGCCTGACATTCAAAGTGTGGGATGATACAAAATCAGGCCTTTTTTAAGGTGTCAAGCTGGACACCAAAAAAATGAAGGCATTCAAGGTCATGGTTATTTTTATTGGAAATCTTGGCCACAATAGCTACATATCACCAGAGCTGGTACTAGACCTGGAATGGTTTCCCCCACCAATACTAAAACAGACAAGTTCTTATAATAAAAAGAGAATAGGGGACTCCCTTAAGCTGCTCAGGGCACTAAGCAATTGTTTAATCTGCTTATGTCTAGGGCTGGCTCTGCATATCTCATTAACCTTTGATGAACCTTAGTTATATCTGGCCCTGGATTTTAATTGAAACCTATCTAAAAGTGCCCTCCCACTCCTGCCCCCATGTTCATATGTCATCTCCTAGCACTATTCATAGTTGGATCCCACCGATTAAGAAAAGTGCTACCTATTTATTTGAGTACCAATCACTAAGGGGTGCTGCAGTAATAGAGAGTTTAGTAAGGAGCTTCATTAAATGCTCTTGTTAGAGCTTGCTCACTGATCTTGGCACAAAAAGAATGTGCCCATCACTGGTATCTTTCTGACTCAGCCGAGCTTTAATGTAAAAATAACACAAGCCTGTAGCTGAAAGGCAGGTTATATTAGACACCGTTTTATTACCCTTTTTTTTTTAGTCTTATTTTTAGAAACCACAAAGCATTCTTTAATGTGAGTGGCAGAACAGTGAAGAGAAAAACCTGCTCATAGACAGCATTCTTCTGAGCAGAACGTGCATAAGGACCAGATCTTAGGGAAAACGAAAACTGCCTCGTCAATGGTAAGGTTCTGAAATGCAAGCTGGGATTAAACACGGATGGCACAAAACATTTGTGTTCATTGGCTGTACAGATCTTGTCAGTTTAGATGTATTTTAATTTTTTTAAAATAATGATTCATGAGCAAGCTCTAATTTCTAATAGCAGCATAACGTGGCATTTATGCAGATCACTATCAATCACCATAGTGATGGTCACGGGCATGTTGCTGAGCAGATGTTCTGGCCTGTCATACGATGTTTGATGAGAAGACTGCAGAGTGAATTTTTGCATGGGTGATGCAAAAAGAAAACAGATTGTTGTCTGGGAGTTATTTCTTTTCTGAAAACTCTGAATCCTATTAAAGTTCCCTGCAGCATTTTATGCTGAGTGGCATGATTTTGTCGCAATGAAGTTCCAAAAAAGTCATGGCTGCTGTTCGGAAGTCATCTGGGGAATGATCATAGATTAATCCTACTCCTGTAGCTCACCTCAAGACCTTGGCAAAGCACCAGTAAAGTATCACATCATGGCTGAAGGGGAAAGAACCATTTTTTTTAGTTCAGCCAAGGACAACAAGAGATGGCTGTAGCCATTGACTGTTCAAGTGAAAGAGAGCAGATTGCTCTATCTGGCAGGCATCCTGGAAGATATCACAAACTTATTGACCCATGACAGAATCCCCAGTTAGGAGAAGCAAACAAAAACACTGGTATAAATATGTTTTTTCCTGGTAATTAAATTTATAATTGGGGCCACAGGGATTCTGCAGTTTTAAAGACCAAATATTCAGGCAAACTTCCTATTATTCTGCAGTATTGAGGACTGATTCTGCAGCAGATAATGTCCAGCAAATTGCAACCCTCAGCCCCCTGCTGCTTTTTACCTACAAATACAATGCTATCAGTAAGTATATAATGGTCAGTACAATGAGTGAGACCTACAATGTGCTTGTGCAGTAATATATTCAAAACCCAACTAGATAAGCATATAAGCTAATGGACAGCGCTCTACACAATTCACATTATTAAAAAACCCCATCTCTTGTATTTTGCATAGCCCACCCATTATGCAGGTCTTTGAAACTTTGAACGTTAATGTTTCCTGTCTTTCAGACAAACAAGCATGATAGTTACTCTTAGGAAACTTTTGATTTCTCAAAACACAATAGTAGATTTATTTATTTGAGACTTTTGGACTTTTTCAAACCTGCGTGTGACAGTCTATACTATTAGGGTCACCAGTTTTACAAGACTATGATAAATTTTGTACAAATTATGTCTGGTGAGGTATCATTTGAAAAGTCAGTCTGCTGAATATCATTATTCTGTTAAATATGTGTAGCAACACTATATACAAAGTTTATAAGATTCTATTGTATGATTGTTATTAAAATACATTGTAATTTTGGGTAACACTCACAAACCAGTTTTTTCAGAGACAAAGACACACTGACACTCCAGCCAGGTGTTAAAGGGCCATCACCTATTTAAGCGGCCATCCTCCAGCAGGGACAAAGGTATAAACAAGAAACATACATTTCAGCACAGGGTCCATTCGAACCTCACGTCCACAATGGACTGTGTGTCACTATGGATCAGCAAGGATGTTTATAGCACAGGGAATTGGATTATAAAGAGGGAGGAAAACACTTGACTTCAACTCTCTGCCTCCCATTTCTCTGCTGATAACATCAACGACGCTTAAAAATTTGAACTAAAGGGAGTGGTCCCAGGCTGAGAGGAGACCTAACCTGTGAAATTTACTTCAGCTTTGGGTGAAATAAAGCTGTTTGCTTTTAAGTTCACTTAGCTTGTTGAGTTAGGTATTAATTTTGGTTTTATTTTTATTTTCTTTTGTAACCAGTCCTGACTTTTATGCATCACTTTAAAACTATCTTTCTATAGTTAATAAACGTATCTTATTGTTTTCTCTTAACCAGTTGGTTTGGATTAGAGTGTGTGGAAAACTCCATTTGGGATAACAAGGCTGGTGTATATATCATTTTCCTTTGATGAAATGCCAGACTTTCTATGAGCTTGCATTATTTAGTAGTGTGCTGGACAGTACAAGATGCACATTTCTGGGGGGAACAAGGCTGGGACAAGGGATCTTGCAAGTGCTGCCCTGTTTGTAATTCATGAGTGACTGGTCAGAGTGCTCATGTATTTAGCTGGGAGTGAATTTCCACGCTGAAGGCTGTGTGAGCAAGCCAGGTGTGGCTGTTTTGACAGCAAAGCACTGTAAAAGGCATGCCAGGCTGGAGAATTAAGGGACACAGCTATTCAACAGTCCAGATTGTAGGCTTGGTAATGTGACATAGGATAACTAGCATAATGTTCCTAAATCCATATTTTCACACCTCAATAAAAGTTACCTGATTTTTTTTTAAGATGTGCTGAGCACATACAAATCCAACTGGCTTCACTGTGGTTTGTTGGTGCTCAGCAATTCTGAAAAATTAGACTACTGCTATTTAAGAGCTTAAGGATGGATTTAGGCCTGGTCTACACTTATCTTCGGGATTCAGCAGCAGTCAATAGGAGATACACAAGTGACGTAAATCACTTGTGTATCTCCTGTCGACTTCGCAGCGTCTCCTCTGCGCACCATCCACACTGCACTGTGTCGAAGGGAACAGTGCTCCCTTTGACGCAGAGCTACGCCACTTACTGGGGTGGTTTTCCTGTGTTGATTGCTGGATCGACTGAGTGGGTCTACACAGACCACTCAGTTGATCCAGAGCAATCGATCTGACAGTGGCGAATTTGCCACCGTCAGTGTAGACCCAGCCTTAGGAGCCTAAACACTGACCAGGTTTCAAGTTTGTTTGGTTTTTTAAAGAGAGTAAATATTATGACAATGACTATATTATACTAATATACAGCCAAAAAAAAAAAAAAAAAGGACCAGACACTCATCCATGAGACAGCAGAAGAAAGAAAATGTTTAGAACATCGTAATAGTAAGTACCATAAAACATCTAGCGTAATTAGCAGCCACTTATTTTAGTACGATATAGTAAATTAAGTATCCTGAGTCAGTACTCGCACTTGAAAAGACATACATCCCAGGAAAGAAATGGCCCTTTGCCATTATGTTTTGTTGATGCTATCTGGATTTATGCTGGATAATATGCTGGCTGACTGGGAGATGTTTCGTTATTTGCGGGAGAGGGCAAACTAGCACTAGTTGGTTTCTCATCTTTGTTTACCTCTTTGGATCCCTTAATATTTTAACAAAGACTACAAAAATAGATTTAAAAAATGCACTGGATAACAGCAGCTCTTAAGACCAATGCTTCCTGCGTTCATAGGAATGTATGCCCACATTCACCCCTCACCAAATCATTCCCCATCCATCAACTCAGTGACTTTCTCCTTAACAGAATTTTCCCCATCCCTGAGTCACCAGTTTCCTGATCAACACAGTAGAAAAACCTTTGCCACTCAAAGACTTCCTTCTCACATCAACTAATAAACCCTTGTCTAACCATCTAGAGATGAAGACATAGCCTCCAACTCCAAGATCCCTGAGCAATGAGAGACTTTGTGTTCTGTAGTAGGGGAGAAAAGGTCACCATCCACTAATAGGATGAAACCTTTAAATCTTTATTTAGGCCTTGTTCTTGCAACTGGTATTTAAAAGTCCTTAGGACCTTAAAGTGCCCTAAAAATTCCAGCCTAAAATGCAAAGGGTACTTTTTTTTCAAAGCACCTAAATCCCATTTTCAAAAGTGATTTAGCCACCTAGTAGCTTAAGCTCCAATGACTCCTCTAAGTAAATTTTGAAAATTTGGAGGTTCCTCAATCATTTAGAATATGTCTACACTGCAGCCAGGAGATGTGATTCTCAGTGCAGGTAGAAAGGCTGCCAGCCCCCAGCATCCAAGCTATGGTGGCTAACCCAAGCCTCCACTAGTGCCGTAACATCCACATTGCAATTTTTAGTCTGCTAGCTCAAGCTGGACTAATACAAGTCTATATATCATATTGAGAGAATCACATCTCCTAGCTGCATTTAAAAATACCCTTAGACACTTGAAAATGTTACCCTAAAACATTTTATAGAGCCTAATAGGATAGGATGAGATCTTGTTAAAATGTGGGATTCCATAAATAACCAAAACAGTCTTTGTTTAAAAAACGGTCAAAATCTGGGTTTTCATATTATGCCTCAAAACTGAATAAATTACCTGACTGTTTCAAGGTAATCATGTTATCAACGTTCTTACAAAGGTACCACTTGTGCTATGGTGTAACAAGTGCTTTCTGCAAGTTTTGTAAGCAAATGATTGCCATTTATGCATTTTGCAGGAACATCTAAAGTTCTCAACAGAGACTGGAGTCCCACTGTGCTTGGTACTGCATATGTATACATAGGAGCCTAGAGTCCCTGCCTAGCCTGAAGGGATTACATTCTAAATAGACTAGACAAATGAAACATAAGAGAAAAGAAGCACAGTTATTCCCATTTTACAGACAAAGAGATGAAGTGACTTGTCCAAGGTCACAGAGGAGGTTGGTGTAAGAACCAAACCCAGATCTCATGAGTCATAATCCAGGGCCTTACATACAAGACCCTCATTCCTAACTGCTTTTTCCCTATGTAAGGATTTTTCCTAATGCATGATTTCCTCCTGTCCAAGAAATAATGTGATGAGAGGAAACGTTATATCCCATCTGCATACAGCAGCAGTTTTCAGATTATGCTGATATCAAGCAGTAGGGAAAACCTTGACATTCTTTGTATTTTTGATTTATAAGAAGCTTTTTTAACTGGTTGCCAAACAGCAATATTGATGTCAGCATTATCATGCATATGATATTCACTCAGTTCATTTTCTTGAAAGGTGTCATCATGAATGGCATTGTTTCCATTGACAAATAAACACATCCATATGATGATGGCTTTCTGTAGGTCACCCAGCAACATGGCTGTTGACTTCAATGCTGACATTAAGAGAATTAAGTTAATATTGACATTTTCATGAGTTAATTTCAGAGTGTTTGATAGTCGTCATTCTCTTTGACATTGGTAGTGGAATAGCAAAGGAACCAGCCATACGTTAGAGGATAAGAGATTGTTTTTAGATAATGTTAGCATTAATGCCACCTTCCTCCAGCAGAACAAACTGCATTGCTGTATAATTAGTTTATAAAGATGCAGTCTTTTTAATCACACCAAGTGTCAGTGCTGGCATTTGACTTGATCATGTAGATCCTCAAAAGATTAGAGCTTATTTTGTTCCATGGCAGAATTTCAGCTCGCAGACAGTGCTATAAATTCTCCCCCCCCTAAGCTAGACTGTCTAAACAAATTGCTCTGGTCTGTACTTTCAGGTGTTGCAGTATGATGTCATGATACTTTAAACAGGGTGTCAAAACTAGGGCTTGTGAGCAAGAAAAAGGTGAATAATTCAAGGTAAAAATTCATGACAGCTATCTCTAAAGCAATGTATCTTTGGTAAACTGTAGAGGGAGAGAGAAGAAAGGTTATCTTTTTAAAAGGAGAGAGATGAACCAGCCCATGGGAACCTCATATTGAAAGAGTTAATTGCCATCTACTCTTCTATTCTGAGCCAAATCGTGAGGTTCCGTGTGCAATTTTCAGAAGCTCCTTACTCAGGGAAATTCAGTAAGAGTTTCATTTTGAGGAAAAACTGAGTAAACACTCCAAAATTTTGTCCTATGTGAAACAGAACAGAATTCCATGGATGCAAAGAAACTGTATCAATGTGTGTAAATAATAGTAATGAACCACAATAGACTTTGCTTCTTCATGAAAACACTCATTTTTACATACCTGTAAGCAGTGTCAGATCCGGGTTTTGTAACCAGGGGGTGATGGGTCATTGGCAGTAGGCTGAAGAGCAAGCCAGTCCTGCACTCATCTTACAGTGGTGGCTCCTGTCCCATGGGATTGGGCCCATCTCCCTTTTCTGAGTGTTGTGACCTGAATGTTGTGACTGGAGACACATCTGAGTGACCTAAAATGTTTTAATCTGTACTAAGCAGCAGTTACCCTTAATGATTTTAAAAATCAATCATTAAAATATAAACAAAACCCACCTACCTCTTATATAACAATTTGCATCAGTAAATCTTGATGTGCTTTACAAAGGAAGTCAGCCTCATTATTTCCGTTTTCTAAATGGAGAAACTGGAGGCACAAAACAGGTGATGTGACTTACCCAAGGTAACCCAGCAAAGCTGGCGATAGAACCCACTTTTCCTGAATACCAGTCACTCTAGCCACTAGGCCACACATTCTGACTATTATGTTATGTCATTTGTTACATGTCAATAGCAGTTCTGCCTATATAGTTCTACATGGCAGGACATGTCATATTATGCACTACTACTATTGACAGGTCGTGAAGTAATGTAAAAAAGAATGACATAATATAAAAATGAAAAATTCAGAATGAAAATTGTTTTGAAATACAACTTTTAAATTTTTCCAAAGCAAATTCTTCAAAATTTCCATTTTCCAAGAAATTTAAAAAAGATTGGTTTGTTCTAACTTGAAAGCAAATTTTGAAATGTTGAAATGTCCCATGAAATGGAAAGTCCAAGTTTTGACCAGCTCTACAAAAGACAGGTGTATATAAATGTCATTGCCAAAATATATATCAATACCTGTCCGCTGTACAGCCTTGTAAATGGAGCAATAAAATAGGTAAATAATGGCACCAAAGCAAAAGGAAAGTTGGCAGCAAAACAAATGTTGCAAACAGCTGCCTAATATCTCTGATACACCACCATTCCACAGTGCGTGGGTCAGTCACGCTCATCACGTGGGTATCTGGCAGAAACCTTGAACAAATTGTGCCAAAAGAATTTTTGGTCCCTTCCAACCTCTCCTGAATTTGTGTTCTGATCTTTTTCTGCTTTACTGAGAGTGAGCTGCAAAAGCATACTCCTAATCTTTCATGACTGAGAAAAAATACAGAGAAAAAGTTACACTGTATGAGTCCACCAGCAGATTAAATGAGCAATGGGGAAATGTATATATTCTAGTGCACCATGGCAACCCACAACTACTGGTTCTATTTGTCTCTGTCCCTTTCAAGACTCCAAATTGTCAAGCGAGATTGTCTCAGAGCCTCTTGTTATACAACCTTTCACCTCAAGATCAGCCAGTAGCACTGAAAGACTGCTTCAGCAGCATAAAAACTTACAAAGGAAGTAGAAAACCATACATTATAATACTGTTTTCTCGGTAGCAATCAAAATGCTATCTTCATCTTTCCTGTATGATTTAGCCTCTCTCATTAGGAAGAAGAAAGAGTGCCAACCTGCCCCTTAACCCAGCCTCCTCCTTATAATATAATCAGAGCACAGCTCCAAAGATTACTGCTAATATTAGTACACGGGGACACCCAAGGTCAGGCCTTCTTTGGCACTGAGACTAATAATAAAAATATCCCTAGGGAAGACTGTGAAGAGAGACCTGCCATTCACAACAGCCCTTCTTTCTTTCTCCCCATCCTGTGAGGTGACAGTGCATCTTTGATTCTGCAGTAGATACGGCCACCAGATTTTCAGACAGTATTTCCTGGGCAGGAGGGGGAATCTTGGCATTTTGCCTGAAGACTTTATTTATGAAGTGCTTATGAATAAGTATGCCACATTTTCCATTACTTTAGGGGAGTGTCTTTTATCCTCATGACACAATTCCCTCTTCAGCCATTCATAAATTTTCTTATTAATTCCTACACATTAAACTTTAAGTTAAAAGTTGCTACATTGCATAACCCAGAAACTGAAAAAAAGCAAGCAAATAAACAGTTTGGTCATTCAGCATCCCTTAAATACTCCCCACACAAAGCCCAACACATAGGTCCAGAACCACAAAGGGCCTGAGACATTGCAACACTCAACGTTGCAACATCTAACTTTTAGGTGCCTAGAAAAATCACAGGAACAGCAATGCACAGACATTGTACACAGACCCTGAGTTCAGCACCTAGGCTTCCTATGAAATGAATGGGAAGAGAATGAGATCCCCAAGAGCCAAAATTCTAGGCAGAGAGTCCCTAAATTAACCAATGGAAGATGCTGATGGGGGGAGGGTGTGTCCTAAGACCCTCTCCCTTCATGAGCTATGAGAGCTTTGGTATGTGTCCCTTCAGTCTCTCCTGTGGAAGTGATTGCCACCATATTCTGAAGGGAAGCCAATCCGGTAGGTGGCTTCTGACCCCGCCTATCAGATCGGGCCCCATGGGTGAGATGGGGAAAGATAAGCAGAAGAGAGCCTGTTTGTGGATCACACTGGGGCTTTGGTGGGAGATTGGTTCCCAGGTCCCTAGAGTGAAATGTGAGCATGCCTAGAAGTGGGAACTTTTATCCTGAAAATTTAAGCATTGACTGACTTTTAGCACTTATAGGGCTAGGCAGCAGCCATGTGTAAGGATTGTGAATCACAGTGGCACATGAAACTGAGACTTAGGAACCTAAATGCCCCTATAAATCAGGACTATGCCTTCTTCTACCCGGAATAGGTGTCTGGCTCTCCAGGGCTATGTGTAGAATACAACTGGTAAATCAGAGAGACCGACTGGATTAGCTGGGGAATGGAAGTAACCAAAGGATAGAGCTAAACTTGGAACAACTCAATTCTCAGTGTTCAAGTTTAAAATGTCACAGGCAGGCTACGTCTGAGACATTATGAGACTGTGCGTGTATGTGTGAAGTTTGGAGTATGTGGGGACAGTGGTTGTTTAGCCCAGGGGATCATCCCCAAGGAGTGTGAGGAAAAAAACAGAGAGCCAGATTTCCAAAGGAGAACACTTTTAAATGTTTCCTCTAAAAAGTTAGTGAACGTTTAACACAACAAAAATTATACTGAGTTCAGTTGCTGGAGAATTATTGTGCCAAATCTGGAGACTAAATTCAGTCATTAAGGTGTGGAAAATCGGGATTTAACTGCTAATCTTAACTATGGAGTAAGTGCTATACCTCCATAATAATACCTAAGCATCCCAAGACACTGAAGGTGAAATCCTTGCTCAAACATCATGGGAAGTTTTTCCATTGAATTCAGGGGTGCCAGTATTTCACCCCACGTGTGTCTTTCCCACTTATTTGGCCAAATTTGACAACTTTCTCACCACTAGGAGCAAACTCAGCCACCAGAGTGGATTCTGCCTCTACCTCTAACAAACCTTCTCTTCCCAGCCCATTGACAGAAGTGCCATCTCCCAGGATCCTCTCAAAAACAAAGTTGGCAGGGTTTAAAAGGTCTTAGGAGACTTATGTGGCTGCTTCTGTAATCTCCAGACTTGTATTGTTTTCACTGCTTTCCTGTCTCCAAAAAGGTAAGCCGCAAGATCTAGGCAGACAAAGACTCCAATCTGCTCTTCATAGGTCTGGTCGACATTTGTAGTATAGCAATTTGTAGACAAGTTTTGGTTTCTCCTTCAGGTTCTCAACTTCTTCTCTCAAGAAGGGAGAAAAGAGGCTTCTGCACCCTGCCCTAAATACAGAAATGATAGCACCGATGGTACAATATGGGACAAATTAATCCTTCAGTGTCAGTTTGTTTTTTCCATCCCTATCCCAGAAGTAACTGGTACTCTTTCTGAAATACAAGGCACTGCTGTTATTTACAAATTGTGAAGGAAGATTTTCTTTCTGGAGAGTGGGGAACAGGAAGTGGTGTAGCTGTTCATTTAATAATGCCACAAGAAAAGCCTCCCAATTCATTACATGGGCTTCTCAACTTCAGCTTCATTCAAAGATTGTAACTATTATTAAATCTGCTTAAGGTTTTGGATTGTGCTGTTATTTTATGACTGTCACTCTATTAATTCAAAAGGTGTTAGGTTCTGTAGGATCTTTTACACTAGAAAACAAATAGTACTCAACAATGGATCCTTCTATATCATTTTTAAACACCAGAGTTTGACATGGGATGAACTGTTGTTGTCAACAAAAGCTATTTTCCTAGAGTAGATAGGCCTATTCTATTTATACCTTTATATCTTGTATGTACTCCATTGTCTTAATCAAATAAGCTGTCTTTATATTAGAAGAGAGCATGAGGTTTTTGATGTCAAGGGTTTAGAGCCCTACTCTGGTGTGATAATTTAGAGTTTTACTTAGAAGTCAGAATAATGTGCAATTATTTGTTTGTTCAAATAAACAAAATGATCAATTCTTAAAATTCCAGTTAATCCTTTTTGTGCACACTTCACTGTATACTGCTAGTTCTAGCTTATAATATTCAAACTTAGACTCTGGGTCAGATGCTTAACTGGTATAAATCAACATCCATTGAAATGGACGCCAGTTTACATCAGCTGAGAATCTGGCCTAGGAACTACACAATAGCTTATGCTTATAATGTTTTAAAAGAACTATTTCTTCTTTATGTAATGGAAGAACATCACTGTAAAAACAATGCAAGTTTATACCCATCCATGCACCGATAGCCATAAATTATACAAAATGTTTGCAGACTTCAAAATGCTTTTAGGTAGTCTGCATGCATGTGCTTGTGTGGAGGAATGAAAACTGCTGGCTCATAACATCATGTTGCAGAAGTCCTGCTGTGTGACATAATATAGAGGAGAGACAGCATAGCACGATATATTACACAGTCAGTAGGGAATATTAAAGCAAACAAACAAACAAACCCAGTTTTCTTTAAAAAAAAAAAATCAGACTATGGTAAACTAATTGTAGTTTTCAGAAAATGTAGCCACTTCTTACTTGCAAAATGGCAGTAGCAACACCACTCACCATTTTGGTGCAGAAAGTGAAGAGTACTAGCTAACTTACATTGAGGTGGATTTAAAATAAAACAAAACACCTTACCTCCTGTGACCATGATGTCTGGAAGGGACCACACTGAGAATACTCAATCAGGGCAAATTGCCAAGAAGGGGGCAGACGCTCTTGAAAACTAGTGTTTTTTCCCTAATAATTAGATTCTCCAAGCCAGCAACAAACCAGCTTCTACAATATCTTACTGGTTATCAGGAAGCCCAAAAATACAGTCGCCCTTAAGCACTCCAGCTCTAGGCTCCCACCCAGACAGATAAGTGAAATATGGTGAGGATTATTTGAAAATTGAAATCTTGCTCACATATATAAAGTCCCAAGAAATCAGACACATTACCCACCAGGTCAATGAATATTTCAGACTTTACCCAAATACACGCTTACAACCAATTCTTATTGGCTAAACTAAGTTCTAACAGACCTGAGATGAAATAAGGATCAGGTCCAAAAACTCTTTTCTAGATCTCTGGCAGGCTAGAGGTAGCCTCTCGAGAGCAGGTCACAGCAGGTATCTTTGGGCAAAAAATAGGTAATGTACATTGCGGCTTTGAAGTCAATTCCTATTCCTGTGTATTCACAGGTAATTAGTTATATTGATTAGCATAAGGCAATTAACCATTCCAGCTTACTACAAACTTTAAAGAGAAATATAGACAATGATATGATTACACCCAAGTTTTATTTAAATGTGAATATTCCCTTTTGATCTCTGACTCAATAGATCATAATAATAGACAGGAATAGAAATTTACCATCTACAAGCTAATTAAATCACATTGTTAACAAAATATAGGTAAATACAATCAAATATAATTAGTATTTATTTCTAATTTTATTTAGTATTTATTTCTAATTCTCTGCAATACTGGTTTGCATTCCAAACATTCTGGCCTATCTAACATGGCTTTGATGACTATCTACAAGAAATGGCTGTGTTTACCATTTCAGTACTTCCCTAATACGCGCTTAAAGTTTGACCTTTAGGTCACTTAGTCTGCCGGTTGCTTACCCTTCACTGGCTCCATGTCACACCTCTTAAAAAAGAGCCCATGTCACATGTTCAGAGTTTTAAGTCCTGCTTAGCTTGTAAAATTGGATTTGAGGTAATACGATAGAAACCCACTGGTGCAGAACAGTCTGTGAACATATCCAGTTCACCCCTCCCTAGTGTATTAAATTCTACTCAGTGATAGTGGGGATCTCACACATCTCTTTATAATATGGACATAAATCTATTGATGGAAGAGGTGGAACATGTCAGTTATATGTTTCACTTCATCTACCCTGAAAATGTTTGCTCACAGTGTCAAAAAACTATAGGTCAGATTGTACCTGGCCCTATGCAGACATGCGTGACAAGAGCATAGGACACAGGGAATTTTTCTTTACCCTGCACCTCCACAGAAGGGACAGTGCAATTTTTTAGCAAACCTGAGTACAAGGACTGTGTGAGGTTTTTGCCTCTGCAAGCAGAGGAGAGATAAACGAGTGACGAGATGAAGGAGGGAAATCAGGACCAAGCTCTCCATGATATTGGCAAGGCACGGCAGGGGATGTACACTGCACCCTTGGAAAGGGCAGCACAATGGTCGTGCTGCTCACACTCTTGCTGGAAGCTTGCAATGAGACCATGCAAGCCTCTTCACTACCATCTGAATGAGCTGGGCATATTTGAGTTTAATGATTCCGATCTCTTACCCTGTTGTAAATCTAGAGTAACTCTACTGACATCAGTGGAGCTACACTGATGTAAGTGAGATCAGGTCCATTATCTTTACTTTTCCTACTCAGCTAAAACAAATGTAAAGCAAATAACCTGAGATCTTTCCAAGAACAATAATATGGACATGCAAGATTTTCCGGATTACTTTTTCCTGAACATGCAGCATCTTAGTCTAAATGGAAATTAAAAAGCTTCAGACACACATGGCTGCAGATTCAAATTGCTATCAATCAACTGGTCAAAACCAGCCAAGTCAACAGGTATTTCATCTGTGAAGTTCAGTTTGAAGCCAGAAGGGTTTGGTGTGTTAGAAGCTGAAAAGAGCTAGGGAATGGTTTGTATTTTCTCGGTTTCTTGGAACACTTGAATTGAGTCAAATCCATAGGTGCCATCCAAGGTTTATGACTGACCTAGCCAGCAATCCTACCTGACCTTCTTGTGTTCCAGACACCCTCTTGGAGTTATCCCTTCTTGGAAGTAAGATTTAAAGAAATATGAATAAACAACCCGCACAAAGTAATAGTGCTTTTCCCTTTACTCATGGTAAAGCCGTAAGCTGATTGAACTGTACTCCCTGCACTAGGCATGCAACCTAGTCTTGTCAAGACAGAAATATCAATATACTCTCACCATGTAAAGGAAGGGCCAGCGAAGCACAGGAGAAACAGAACAAAGACAAAAGAGATCTGGGCCTTTGAGAGCTCTCTCAGCAACTGTTCATGCCAATATTTATTGTGTTTATCCAAATAAAAGAATCTCCAAAGTATGCCTTAAAATGGATATATTGCTTATATAAAAATTCTGTTTTCCCTGAGCCATATAAATATTTTCTGTTCCTGTTCTATATGTTTTTTCCTTTGACACAATAGCCACTGTTAAATTGAAGAATCATGTATTTCAGAGCAAGATCGAAGTGCAAGCAACCAAGGAAAAATTAACAAGAATATTGATGCAGCACCAAATATCAGGATAGGCATCTGCAGTTTACTGCAAAGAGTGTCATTGTACAAGTTCCCCCTCACAGGCAACATCAATCTTAAGTCTCAGACTATAGTTTCAGTATAACTGCATGATACAACTATCCTTCACTGGCATCTTTCTGAAACTTGCATCTTGTTCATTTTGTTGTCCTTCAGATCTGGACTGCCACACTAGTATCATGGACATTTGAACAATAAAGAGCTGTCATCAGTACCAAGCATTATTAATAAATGAAAATCACTTGATTCCCAGCCGCAGTTATCATTTATATTTTTGGATGTTGCTGTTCCTATTTTTCTTGCACTTTTCTCTCCAAAGTCATTTCACAGTGGAATCTTTACCAGCTTAGGAGCGGGCTTTACTGAGACTTAATGATTTTCATACATTTCTGTTTTTTCCTTAAGACAGATTTTCAAACTTAGGAGCCTCGGATGCTCACACAATAAATTTGCTTGTCTCAGGTAACTGACGTTAGAAAGTGGTAATTGGAAATGTATGTGTGTATGTGGCAGGTATGAATACCTGTCTGCATTTGTATTGTATTTTGCAGATGCTACTTAAATATGTCTGAAAATTTTGTACATTAAGGCCTTTGTCTTTTAGGGGGAAAAAAAAGATGAACTGACAAAGTTTGTTATGTGGATTTCACCAAAAACTGGAGTCTAGAGAAGTCTAGAGATGGTGGATAGCAAAAGACTTGCACTATCTGGTTTTAAGCATGTTTTTGGTGTCATTCAAATGTTGGGGGAATTCATATGACCAGAATTAAGGCATCTCACTTTCAACCTCTCACCTAGTAGACTTCTGTCCTGATGGAATTACAAAATGCTGGCAGAAGGTTGAGATAACCATTATCTATAGGAAGCAACAAAGCTAATGGGTACCGGGGAGAAGGAATCTCCCAATGGTCTTTATATTCATGTGTGGTGCCTTTTCAAGCACATTATGCAATTGACAGAAGTAGGTGAGCAATAGCAATTTTTGCACAGCGCAGGAGAACAAGTCTTTCCACACTTACCCAGCAGCAGCGGCTCCTGGACAGTGAAGCTAGGCCCAGTTATCCACTCTGGGCATTGCAACATAGGAATGGTTGGGCCAGACCTGAATGATGATGTGTCTTCAGTCACTATGCTCAGGTGAGACTTATGTGTTGAGTCTCCAGTTTGTCTCCAGCGTGATCCACAAAACTCATGCCAAGCTCTCTAGGTGCCTTAATTCATTTGGCATCTAAGTTGTCCGGGTAAAAGTTCACTCTGTACTTAAGTTTCTTTCTCAGAGTGCTGCTGCCTGACTTCTTAGCATCCTGATGCCTATCTTTCACCTAAGCCCCAGAGCGAATCAACTGGGAAAAGACAGTTGTTCAGCCACCTATCTCACATGCAGGGTCCAATCTGTTAGGCAGGCTCTTCGCACTCCTACCGGATCAGGACCCATTCAAAATCTGGCTGGAGGAGGAAGTCCCCACCTTATAACTTCTATCCTGGTGTAGGAGCAATCACCACGGATGTGGGAATGCCAGATTCAATTCCCTCCCACCCCTGTCTCTGCCAGAGAGAGAAAAGATACAAACAATGGTCTCCTACCTCTGAGGTGTTTACTCTAACTCCTGAGATTGGAGAGATTCTCACATGGGACTCCTTCAGTTTCTCCTGTTGAAGCTGTTGCACTGTGGATAAATAATGAAAGAGTGAATGGAGCAAAGGGTGGGTCTCCCCTCACCTCCCAAGTGAATGCTCTAATGACTTGACTATAGAGTCGTATTCTCTTTCTTGTCTCCCTCTGCCAACTGTTACACTGGATAAATCATTAAATAGTCATTGGTGTAGAGAATGAGAATAACTGACTTTATAGCCCAGTGGTTAGGACGCTCACATAGGAGGGTCCTGTCCCCCTGCTCCAATCACCTTTTCATTATTTGTTCTCAGCAAAATGGCTTCAAAAGAAGAGCTTGAGGGAGCCCTACATCAGAATATCTCATAGTTCAACACTTAGAGCAAACCTGCAAGTAATGGGGTACCCCGATCAAATATTTTCTTACTCCTCTGGCAGAAGGGGGGTGAACTAAACCTGGGTTTGCACATCCCAGGTAAGCACGTTAAGCATGCCACCACCTCCTTCACCATTTTGTGTGGAGTGAGACGGGCACATAATTCATTCTCACAAGACATGCCTCAGAGGTTTGACTCCAGTTGGTGGGTTCCCATTGGTAGATCACTAAGCAGAGCTAGGTTCCTCCTTGCAGCCCTGGCTTAAGTGCCTATCTCTGAGAGAGAGGCAGGGCTTAACAGACACCCATTGTTTGAGGCAGCTCTCCACCTAGCACGATGGCTTTTGTGGATTGCATACTTAGGCACGTCTCTTCCATTCATTGTATAAGGAGCCTAGGCACTTAAATCTTTGTGGATTAAGGTGTTGTCCCTCTGATTTTCTCAGCACCTAAAAGTTAAACTTAGCATTGGGATACCTACATTTCTTCCTGGATTTCACCCTCAGTGTTTAATTAAAGGAGCAGCTGTTTTCAATGGCCTAGAATCTTTTTTTTCTAGGATAACACAAGGATACTGAAAACAGCTGTCCTCTAATTAGTACAGAGTGCTTATCTTTTTGTCCTGAAGGCAATCTGATCAATGATTCCTTTGCCTTTCAAGTGAGTACTATGGGTTTCCAAAATAAAGTCATAAATACTAACTGAATACAGTTAAAGAAGTTGGGGGGCTTGCCACTAAAACTTCCTGTAAATATTGTATCCTCCCTGCATACAGTCTGCATCTAACCACCCCTGTTCTAGATTCAGTTCCTATGTGTACAGAATATTTCAATGGGAAAAGCAGTCATCAACTTCCAGATTATTCTTAATTAGCAAAATGAAGTGACCTGCATACTGCACACAATATAAATGATTAGCTCTCAGATTAACTAAGACCTTTTTTACGTGCACTATTCTGATAAAAGAGCACAAGACAACATGATACAGAAAAAACGTAATAACATCAAAGCAATCCCCCTCACCCCTCCCACACACACTTCTTAGTTTTTGGTATTTTTGAAAAGGAGGCAACACAACATTGCAAATGGAAATGCTATAACCTGTTGCAACTAGCTTGGACACTGACAGCTAAAGTCAATCTCTTTCTGGAAGTGGCAATTGCATCCCTTCTCCACAGAGATTGTGTTTCTGGTTCTAAGGAGCTTTTTTTTTAATTCATTTGCATTATTTTGTATTAACTTACACCTATCATTGTGCCAAAAGTATAGTACACTGTCCTCTGCAGGAGAATTCTTTAGGTCAAATCAGGAATGCAGGTGAACACTGCAGATATAAAAGTGACTATTAGAAATGTAATTCACACACTATACTTGCAATGCTGAAGATGATGCATGTCAATATCACCTCTAACTGGTATCTGCTGATTCCTGCATAGAGAACAGCAATCAGAAGATGAAGTGAACCATGGAGTAACAATGTTAAAATGAGAAGGAGGAATGGGTTACATTTGTGGTATTTTCCATACTTGTCTCAGGCATTGTCATGAGAAGATTCAGACAGTATCATTTTCTGTTACAGGCTTTGCCATGAAAAATGAAGCATCAATATTTTGATTTCAGTTGGTAGAGTCTGTTAATCCAGAACCTTAACCTTTTCAGTGTTTTTGATACGATGTTGCTGTTAAGTGGGAGTTGATAGAAACACAAATTATATTAAAAATATCCCCCCCATTAGAAGTACTTAAAGAATGTCTATAAAAAATGCTCATATTTGAAGTCTTAAATAAAAAATATAGGGTCAGATTTTCAAAAGTGCCTCAGTGATGTAGAAGCATAAATCCCATTGAATTTCAATGGCACTTATGCTCCTAAATCAGTTAGGTGCTTATGAAAATCCTACCTGAGATTGTATTGCACAAAGAATTATTGTTTTTTTGATTATATAGACTTCAGCTCCTAAGACTCTACAAAGACTTCGCATCTGACCATTCAGATGTTAATCATTCTCAAACAACATTACAAAATTCAAAATGGTGAGTTGTAGTATGAATGTTGTCCTTTGCTGTTTCTGTGTCCTAAATATTCTAAGATCTTGTTCTTGTAATGGAGATGGTAACAAAGTTAAAAAACAAGAAAAAGTGGCCCAGCACTGATCTAGCCTGTTGACAATAACTAAGACAAGAATGCAATACGTGGAGGGCAAACAAGACAGAAACACAGTGTCACAAGAAAGTGATATGACTGTAGACATCCTGGACATCAAGGAACTCTTCTAAAACACAGCCACCGATATGGGTGCATGTAGCAGTCTTAAAAATGTATGCTATGGCATATGAGCACAGACTAACAGGCCACTCTGTAATTCTAGGTGGCTGAAGAGGCCCCATGTCTCTGTATCTCCCATTGCTTGTGGTTGCACCCCATTCCTGTCCTAGCTGCAGTCTTTTTTTTTTTTTTAAGTGGGCAGCTTTCCCTAACATGTTGACATGTTTCACTCAGAAATATGGTTGTACTGTTTGAGGTCTTAGAAGTGCTAGGTCACGGGTGTCAAACACAAGGCCCGTGGGCCAAATCCGGCCCGCCGCCTTGTGTTATCCAGCCCGGCACTTGTTTCTGAGCCGAGCTCAGTAAAAGTCTGCGAGATCTCGTGTCCGCGCATGGTACCGCGAGATCTCGTGGCAAAAAGTAAAAGGCCGCGAGATGTTGCGTCAGCTGTGAGTCCCACTCTCCTACTCTGCCGCCGACTTTTACTTTGCCGGAAGATTTCACAGCAGCGAGTAGAGTCTGTAAAGCACTGCGTGCATGAGGTGTAGGCTATGTGTGGCCCACTTGAACTAAATTTAATTTAAATGTGGCCCGCCATAGGAAATGAGTTTGACACCCTGTGCTAGGTGCAGAAACAGTGTGCAGGCAGGTACATCCAGAGTAAATCTGGAAGGTCTTGCTGTGATTGGAAGTAGTGCTAACTATTTGTATTACAACCAGATGGTCTGCAATAAAATGTTTATCAGTGTGGAAATAACACGTGCCTACAGTGGGCACCTTGTTCCTAAGTATAAGATGTGACCCGTCCGTGCCCAGGGTAGCCCACTGATAATGCCAGGGTCAGGGCAGGCTGTAAAAGGAGAGCAGATTCTCCCAGAACTGGTGGGTGACACTGCAGTCAGACTTCCCAATCAGCCACAAACAGTGCTTCTGATTCCCCCACACTGGTTATCAAGAAGCCCCTGTGCAAATACACACAGCCCCCTTTACTGCATTTCAGTCTCTGGCTCCCAAACTGACACTAGGTCCAGTGAAGAGACCAGTCATTTAAACTCTATGCTCTTTACTAAAAGATTCCCTCTGATCCCAAAGGACCAGCCACAGTACCAGTTCACTATAAGTCTGGATCTTACCCAAAACACCACGCTGCCAGCCAATCCTTTAGTAACTAAAACTAAAGGTTTATTAATAAAAGAAAAATAAACAATAAGAGAAGTGTTAAAGGCTTAAAGCAATCAGATACATACAAATGATTTGAAAGTCCATATACATCAGGTTTCTAGAACAATTGTGGAGTTGCAGGCTTGTACAGTCCCTCTGGTATACATCCAGTACCTGGATGGGTCTAAGTCCTTCAGTTCAGTTGCAAAGTGTGTTAATCCAGAGGTGTGTCCGCAGCTGGACAGGAACGAACACAAGACAAAGACAAAGACAAAATGGTTTCTGTGGTTTGATCTTATATACCCTCTGTTACTGGCCATGTGGCTTGTGGAATTTTACAGGAACCAAAATGGAGTCCAGAGTCACATGGGCCAATCCTGGTAACTCTTCAGGCATGCCTTTAGTTTCTTCCTGGGCCTTTGGCTTTTGTAAAGGTCTTGATGGGCCATTAAACGGGCTATTGTCCTGCAGCCTCTCTGTCTGGGGTGTGTCTTCTACAGCACAGTTTGAAATAAAGGGATATCAAAGATCCCCATAACTTCCCTCACACATATCACACATGAACACAAATATTATCTTCTTACTCAGCACATTATAACCTTTCTAACAGCACCTGACATGGTATATCTCACATGAATTACTATGATGTTGACATACTGATGTCAAATAACACAAATGCCCCCCCCTCCCAATCCAGTCCGCATGACATAAGACACAGATATTGGGCCTGGATCCACAAAGGGTCTTAGGCATTGCAGCATTCAGTAAGTGCCTTGAAAATCATTGGAATCCACAAGCCCTGGATTCGATACCTAGACTTTGTACACAGTGTGATGAGAAGTCGTGGGGTAAGCCCACCCCATCCCCCTCCAGTGGGGAGGTTTGGTGGGTGAACGGGGAGTAGGGCATCCCCACAGGTTCAGTCTTCCAGACTGGTCCCTTCCCTGCTGTATGTCTCAAGGGTCCATGCTGGGATGACTGCCTCTGAGTCAGGGCTGTGCGGCCTACTGGCCAGAGCCAATATCACTGTCCAGGAGTGCAAAGCAGTATGCAGTCTGTAATCCTGGCCCTCAGGCAGGGCGAGGCAAGCAAGCAGTCTATAGTGACAGCAGGGGTTTGCACACCTCTATAGTCAGAGACTCAGGAAGGAAGGTTGCTCTCACCCCAAAGGGGATGGCAGGAGGCTAGGGGGATGCGGGCCCTGTCCATGATGAGGGTGTCACCACCCTAATCAGCAGGGATCCCACTGCAACACACTGATCTATCTCGGGCAGGAGATACCACTCACTCAGTCTCCTTGGGCTACTTCCTACCGTTCCTCTGGATGCCGTCGTCTGTGTCTCATCAGAGCCATCGGGTTTCCTGGCGCTGGTAACTCCCTGGACGTCTGACTCTGGGCAGTATGCCGTGAGCACTGGGTCTTCCCAGCCTCTGGTTCCTTCAGTCAAGGGCTAAAGCAGCTCCCTGCTTGGAACCTCCACCAAGCATCCGTCCTCAACAGTGGTCAGCCTGGAATGAGCTGGGCTGCTCCCTTTTATACTGTGGCAGCAGTTGGAGCATGTCCAACACAGCATACTGGTAGTGGGACTTCTGCTGCCCATAGTGTGGGTTTAACTCTTTCAGTGCAGGGTGAGCCCACCCATCACAGTAGAGAAGCATCTGAAAATGGGATCCACAAAAGCCAGCATGGGGGTGAGGAGCTGCTTAAACTAGCTAATGGAAGATGCTGATGAGAGTGTGTGTCTTAAGGAAACTGTGGAAGGAAAACAGATGGCATCAAGAAGACTGAAGTGTTTAATGCCTATTTTGCTTCAGTCTTCATTAGAAGGGTAAATGGTGACCAGATACTCAACACAATTAATATTAACAACAAAAAGGAAGGAATGCAAGCCAAAATAGGGAAAGAACAGGTTAAAGAAATGTTTAGATAAGTCAGGTCTATTCAAGTTAGCAGCTACGGATGAAATTCTTTCTAAGGTATTTAAGGATCTACTTGAAGCAATCACCTTTGAGAACTCATGAAGGCTGGGTGAGGTCCCAGAGAACTGGAGAAAGGCAAACATAGTACCTTTCTTTAAAAAGCAGAGAGGAAAGGCCTGCATAATTATATACCAGGAAAAAAACAAACAAATTATTGAACAATATATTTGTAAGCAAATAGAGGATAATGGGGTTATAAGGAATAGGCTGCATGGATTTGCCAAGAACAAATCCTACCAAAACAACTAATTTACTTCTTTGATGGGGTTATTGGCCTGGTGAATGGGGGAAAGCTGTAGACATGCTAGATCTTGATTTTTAGTAAGGCTTTTGACACAGTCCCACATAGCATTCTCACAAGTGAACTAGAGGAATGCAGTTCAGATCAAGAAATTGTATAGGAAAACCACTACAATGATGAAAGGTTTAAGAAGAGTATGACTGATGAGGAAAAGGGAAAAACTGAGCATGTTTAGTCTTGCGAAAAGACTAAAAGTGGGGACCTGATAACAGTCTTCAAATATGTTAAGGGCTGTTATGCACTGAAGGTAGAACAAAAATTAATGGGCTTAATCTGAAAGAAGGTATATTTAGGTTAGCTGTTAGTAAAAGCTTTATAACTACAGCAGTAATTAAACACTGGAATAGGCTTCCAAGGAAGGTTGTGGAATCTCCATCATTGGAGGCTTTTAAGAAGAGGTTGGACAAACTCCTGGTCTAAGTTTACTTGGTTGTGCCTCAGCAGAGGGGACTGGCCTTGATGACTTGTCAAGGTCCCTTTCGGCTCTTTGTATCTATGATTCTATACCCCTCTTCTGCAGTCAAGTGCCTAGGCCATTTCTTGGAAACCTGTGGCAGGGCACACCGAACTCCATATGAAATGGCTTGGGGTGAGGAAGGTGGCAATTCAAACCTGTGGTTTAGTTGTCAATGTCCCTTTATGAATCTGGACTTTATATTCCTATGAGAAAATAGCCATTTTACTTGAGACCCTTTTTAGGTTCTGTTAGAGGAAAGTCACACTCACGCTTTGTACGTTTACAATTCATACAGCTTCACTCCTTGACTCTCCTTCCTTGCTTACTTCCCCACCACTAACTCCTATAAACCCAAAGAATAATTATTCTATCACTGAACACTACACTGGTCCCTCTATACTTGTCTTTTCTTGCAATCCTTTAGTGAATTCTCTTGCATCACCCTCTAAATCTCATGGTGGCTGTCCCGTATCACATGAGTCAGTAGCAGAGCATTGACGAGGCTTCAGCAATTCCTTACTTGCAGTCCCCTGCTGTAAACACTGAAGTAGCAATAGAATATTATGTCTTCATGTACAGAGTAACATATCTACAGCTTATCTTCAATGTTTCATATTTTAAGTATAAAGGCCCAGTAACAGTTTGGAAACTAGGTCCTACTTTTTTCTTAGCTATAACTTTAATAAAATAAGCCATTTAAATAAGTCTCAGAATGTCCTGTTTTAAATTCTGTCCCCTTTTTTTAATCATGTCCCATTGTAATGGTTTTGCTGGATTTAGCCCATAACACTGGAGTCCATTCACAGGGGCGAAGAAATAATATAATGGCAATCAGGACCCCAAGACACTAAGTGAACCCTTCCTCATTGTCTGTTGCTGGAGGAAGAAAATGTCTTCTAGAAATCTGTCAAACCATTAAAAGCTAGTCCGCAGTTGGGAAGCTATGGTTATAAAAACACAAAGCCTATGCATTTTGTAATCTATATTTTACTATTCAGAGTCAACTTTGATTTCACAATCCTGGCAGGGTCTCCTAGCACAGCAATTGAAGCTTTTGTATTTTGAAAGATATGCAAGTAATATTTCCAGGACTTCTACAGAAAAGTGCTTCTTATAAATATGCACTTTTACTAGGGATTATACTCATTTTGTCCAAATATCTCTGCTGAATGGTACTTAGTTGTAAATAGAGCAGCAGTCAGCCCAGCTCAAAAGATTCTGATAAGATCTATAAATCCCACAAACACTTTGTTCTTGCATGAAAAAAGATTGTATTTATTTTCTGGTGTATAGGTAAAAACTGGACTGAAACTGGGCAAAAAGGGAGCTACCGGCAGTTGTCAAACTTCCCCTTTCATCCATTTAGAAAGGCACTGTGTATGCTTTTCTGCAAGCCCGGCCTTTGGCAGTGATTCTTTGGCATTCCTTGGTGTGGAGAAAACCAAAGGAAAATCAAATTCCTTCCTTAGTTCTGTGAATCTGGGACATTTTCTTTTTAAACGTGACACATCCTACTTGTAATTTCCACCCCATGACTATCTACTTCCAAGTCAGGTCTCCCCAAGTCTAGACAGTATCCCTGTGGGTTAGAAAGCAGTATTTTTAATTTGTTGCACACTAAGTAGTTTTAAAAAATAATTACTAAAAATATTGAGCTTTGAGAAACCAAGAACTGTTCGGGTAGCTTTTACCAATTGTTTCTCACAGGGGTTCTTTTACATACTCTAGGAGGCATCATGATCCAGACCGAACAATCACAATTATTAACCCCAGATGTTTCATTATGAAAAAGAGGAAATGATAACGATAAACTGAACACCACAAATGACTGAAAATAAACGATAAACTGGTTGCTTCTGTTACGGTTTTTTCTGTATGTCTGCACTTGTAGCTCCAGGCATGATTCCCAGCACCATTAGACATATTTGCACTAGCCGTCATCAACCTAGCATGCTAAAATTAGTAGTGTAGCCATGGTAGCAAAGACGGTGGCCAGTGGCATCACGGGCTAGCCACCCTGAGTACAAACCCATCCAGACGTACTTGGAATGGCAAGCCCATGGTATTGCTGTTGCCTATGCTACCAGAGCTATGCTACTATTCTTAGCATGCTGGTGCTAGGAAAGCTAGAGTATGTCTGCCTGAGGTGGGAATCATAGCCCTGGCTCCAAGTGTAGACATAGCTTTTGTAGAGAGCTTTTTAGCAGAGATTACACCCTTAAGAGTGAATCACCTTTGTGGGGCACTTCGTTTGGTAAGTGAAGACCAAGGTATATAGTTTCCCCAAATTATTGTGAATCCCCTCTTTATTATATTCTTAGACAACAAAAAATGGTTATAGATAAACAGAATTATTTTGCCGATGGACAGGTGGACTTGTTGGTTATTAATAAATGGCCAGCCAATTTATAGTTGGGCAAAGTGAACAACCTTAACTAAAATCCTACTAAATTGAAGAAAATATTTAAACCAGTTACTTTGAAGAAACCATTTTAGAAGCTGTCTTAAGACAGGTCAAGTATGATTATTAAGACTCTTAAATCTAAATAAATCCCACTCTATCTTTGTTTACCTAAGTTTAGCCCCTGTCTCCTTTCCACGGTCTAACCATGTGGTGATTAACAGGAGAAACTGTTAGTATTTTAAGGTACCACAGCAAACCTTGGGAGATTTTCCTTGGGCTGCTTTCTTCTTGAGTCTTATGTTTTTTCTTGTCTCTCTGACAGCTTGCTTGAAAAGATGGACATGCTGAATTATGGTAGCAGAGGGTGGAGGTGGGGGTTACTTACTGTCGCAGTTCAAGGCAACTTCCCACTCTATGGCCCAGCAAGGGCACCCCACTCTAAGTTCCCGACTCCTCAATCATCACCTTTCTTGGGAGGAGACCTGTGTCTCACTCCCTTATGACTGGAGTATTTCCAGCCTGCACAGCTCCCTGTCTATACTATGATCTCCTCAGCAAAGTCAGACTGCTTGAGCAAGCCTGGTTTGCTTTTATCCGCAGAGATGGAGTAATTGGCACTGTTAAGTTACCATGCAGCTCTTTCTAAACAAGCACATTTATTCTTAAGGTAAAAGCATGATAGAGAAGACGCATTACAAACAAGAGAAAAAACTACACATATGCTAATAAGCTTACCAAAGATCACCCAATCACTCTGGCAAGGGCTCTAGCTGATGATTAGTCCTTCAGACCCATACAGGGGGTTTTCTTGTGGTCACAAGTTCATCAAAGCTTCAACTGAGAACAAAGCATCCAGTTTTATGGGGTCTCAGTAGGCCAAAATCTTTCTAATTATTCTCTAAGGGTTGGGCCCTTCTTTGGTCTGCCTGTTTGTGTGGATCAGAAAGAAGGACCGGAATGAGTTTAACCTGAGGCTTTTTATCCAAAAATCCTTTCTTTGTCTATTGGTCTCTGAAGAATCCAGTTTGAACCAGTATATGTGAGCCTTTTTCCAGTAGAGCTCTCAGAAAGTGTCACAACAGGAGTGCATTTGCCTAACGACCCTTCACTGTTCTTAGTTCTTGATGGGCTGTGGCCATCAACCCCCATTGGCACTGCACACAATCCCTGGCCCACAATGATACCTGAACTTATTTCAGTAAGGTTTGTCTAGGACATTGCAGGAAATTGCCATCTCTCTCACACTTACTTCATAACTTTTTATGCTCTTTTCCTTCCGAGTTCCATGAATTAGAAAAGCACACCTTTTTTAGGCTAGTTCAGATTTCAAGTTGATTGGTCTCACTTTTTCATAGGCTCCATACCTTCAGGGGTAGTCCTCTTGGAGCCTCTTCATCTTATGAATATGCAGTTTGTTAATGCATAAATGCATTAGGGTTGTAGTTCTTTCTTGACAGTTCTCTTTTCTTTGTGGCAGGAGAATCTCAGAACATATTTAGGTTTAGAGTTTTAACTTTTCCTTTTATTCAGTCAGTTTTCTGAGATATCCCTTTAGTTCCATCAAGATTTAATAGGAGTTGAAGTTTTCTCCAATGAGTTCAAACTCTTCTGTTCTCTCTAATAAAAGTGAGCTGTCAGAATAGTCTTTTTAAATTAAATTCTTAAATAAAGTCTTTAAGCTTAAATGGTCATCAAAGAACGTATGGTCTTTTCTTTTTTACCAGTCTTTGGAGAGGTGACTTTTGTCTTCCTAAAGTGGTGAGGGGTTGCTTAAACATTGCCAGATACATTAATGGGAAAATTAGTTAAACATTTCTATATTCAAAAGGCTTCTTATATTAGTAACCAGTTATTGCGTCAAATGATCTTGCTATTCCTACATCAAACATCTTAAAATTTGTGTAACAATGATATTAGGCAGTTATTAAATGCTTTTAGATAGAAAATATTTGCAAGTATAAATCTAAAATAAGCTTATGATGTCTTAGGTATTTGAGAAAAAACAAAAGATTAAAATACTTCCAACTACACATGTTTTTCCTAGAGGCTTTGTTTTAGAGTAACAACATTTATGTTAACTAGGATATTTCTAGACTTCTTTGTGTTAGTTGTCTTAGATTTATTACTCTAACACACTTTACATTTCTTTCACAATCAGGTGCCTTCATGTTTTAGGAAATCTGTTTTCATGATATAAAGAACATATCTATACCAAATTGATATCGCACACAAAAGGGATGTTTCCCATTTTTTTTTGATAAGACTCTCTAATTGTTTTGTTTGTGTTTTTTAATTAAATGGTCTCTAGATTTACAACCTACCATTTGCAGTATATTTGCAACTTGTAATTACAGACTCTTATCCTTTATTCTGTACAAAGAATGAATCACAACAATTAAGACTTATATATGTCTTTCAAAACCTAGTATAAAAGAAAATCTTATTGATTAGAATGTTAAAGTGAAATAGAAGTTATAAAGCTGCATTCCAGAGTCGGTGTGATCACACTTGGCAGTAATAAACACCTTATGGACATAAAGCCACATTTATCTTTACTGTTATTTGCTTGTCCTTGAGAAATAAGGTGCAAGCATCCTCAAATTAAATTAGTTAGCTTGAATATTTCACATAATTAAACAAAAATATATGCATGCATACTTTTCTGCAAGCACCATATGTATGAATGTAATGGTAAGTGTATTATAAGCTTCAGTAAAGGCATAGGCAAGTTTAACAACCCAACAGTGAGTGCAGCCACTTAGAATAAAGGAGGCACCAAAGAGGAAAAAGGAACTCTCATAATTAATTTAGCTAACCAGTGTGCCTGAGACGGAGACCTATTTGGGGAAAGGGTCATGATGGGGCGATCTAGGAAATAGGTAGAACCATTACTGGATCAAACACTAATAGCCATGCCTGCGTACATAAATGAAAACCCAGAAAAGCCTGCACATGGCTAGGACTGCCAGTGCCTCTGCACAGATTTGAATCTGGTGTAAGTAAAAATCTTTAAAGATCTACATGGACTGGGACCTAGTTATTAGAGATCTCCCACATCCCTATATCCTGCCCTGTCATGACATGGGAATGTCTTTCACCACAGATACATTGGAAATCTCCCCACCTCCTCCACCCTGTTCAGCCCTGCTTTTTGTTAAAACACAATTTCATTTTTGTTGGTCTGATATTTTCGTTTTTTCCCCTCCTTCCTTAACATTGACTTTTTTCCAGTTTTTCTGAGTTCTACATGTGTACTTAATAAGGACCGTACAACACAAGTACCTATAGTACCCAGATACATTTCCAACACAGAGAAGAAACTCACCTCATCTCTGCCTGCACTAACAGTGGTTCTTTGTCATACAACCTGAGGCTGAATGTAGCTAGTGGGCAGCAAGGCTTTAAGTGGACTTCAAGCAGGTGTTCGGTGGTTTGTAAACACAGAAATTTTTCCCAAGACAGAAACCCTGAATGGAAAAAAAATCTATCCAGTCAGATGTCTATATTGCAAATAAATACAAATTGATGGTGGGAAGAGAATTGTGTAATTGCAAGAGTCTTTTAGAGTTTAATGCTCTTCTGGTGTAAATCAGAGCATCCCCATTGACTTTAGTTAAGCTACACCAACTCATCCCAGCTGAGGACCAAGCCCTGAGATTCCCATATGTCCATTCACAAATGTCGCTTGGGTCCAGAGTCAACTGGAGCCGATCAGAAAGTGAAATATCAGGTGTTTGGATAACAGCTGGAGCACATTTTTAGCCATTTAAGGTAGGGAAAGATCTGGATGAGAAAACAGTCTGTCCTGGAGCTTGCTATTATGAGAACTGCAATTACAGAAGATTAAGCACATTTATACAGGAACTCTTTATACATAGTAGAACTTTCGGTATGTTTTTTCCCATAAGCATTTTCGGTAAAAAGAAAAAACCAAAACACACAGTCAGCAGCAGTCTGATTTGCCTCAGGCGCTCTCTAAGCAACATGTACTGCCAGGGTGGTTTGAGTCAGGCAGCAGAGAGAGAGATGCTGGTTGGGAATGGGGAAGTGATCTGGTGCACCAGCTGAAAAGCCAGGTTTTACCAATTGATATTGATTATCTCGTTCATTTTTAATTGCTTTGGTTTTGGTCCATGCCAACAAGTCCGAGTGAGCAGACTCCAGCTAGGCAGAGCCACCAGCAGGTGGGTGATGGCGCATGAGCTACAGCTTTATTTGCCATGGCTCACGTGTGATTTTAAATTATTTATAACAAGCACGAGCAGCAATTTAGTCTTTAGAAAACGACATGCCCTATAAATGATTAGTTAATTTTCCTCCTGCACCCAATACTGGCTGAACAGACACTAGCTGGAGAGGAGATCATATCAGGCAGACAGGTACTGAGTACCGTTATGTTTGCTTCCATTGCCGCTTCAGCAATAATGCAGTTTTGAATGAACTGTTTCATTAAAGTGCTGACTGCGTTTCCCATTTAATTGCAAGTTGCAAAGCATGACAGCACATCCACAGATTCCTCAGCCAGCGTGTCCCAGTTTTGATACAAAAATGATCTAAAGGGTTTCCAAGAAAACTGTTTTGACAGAAATAAGATTTGTTGTGCTGTCCAAAATGGTCCTAGCTCCATTCAGAGATACCAGTCTTCCAGTGTGCCATCCCCAAAGAATACCTGCTGCTGGGACCCAGTCAGCATCTTCTCTGCTGTGACTGCTGTCATCTCTGATGACATCAGATCAGACATCTGATGATGGAGCCCATCACCATGCCATCTGAAATCACCAATGTCCCACCTGCTCTCTTGCTCTTCCTGCCTCCTCTTTTAGCTCCATGGTCGGGACATTTTTTCACTGCCACAGTGTCAGGTTGGATATGGCTATTTTAGCTTGAGTAACGAATATTTACTAGGTACCCACCTCTACCACAGGAGAAGCATAGTCCACTGTTCTGCAAACTGGACTGGGAGTAAAGAATTTGTGAACCCAGCTATCCCAGTGCCAGGCTGCTCTCCCCCACTTGCTCACAGTGTACAAAAGCTTAGTACAAGAGTCGTTCAACAGTGCGAGTAAGCATGGAGGGTCTGAGCTTTGAACCTCCTTGTGCTTTGTGTTCCCACATCTTTATAACAGAGGTAGTGGGAAGATTAAATGAGTTAACATTTGCGCTGTGTTGTCAGTAGGAAAAGTGCTAAGTTCTATTACGAGTATTACCACAGTTGCGCTCCTGATACAGAAACCCACATCATGCTTCTTAACATGCAGATTAAAGCAGCAGGGTGGAGCCATACAAGGGGAGCAGCAAGAGGCTTTCTCCTTCACTGAATTGCAATGCCTTCAGGAACTCCCTGACATGCAAGGATGGCCATACCTGATACTTCATTCACCCTGGGTGCAGCCTGCTCTCTCCTACATGTCAGTACAGCTCATGTGTTGGGGGCGAGGTGAGGTCATGACTTTTCCTCTTCCTCTGTCCCTTTAGAGCACTGTGGGCCAAGGATGGAGAATTCCCTTTCCACCTGAGTGCAGAGACTATAATTTTGCCTGACCCTTACCTGATACATGCAAATAGGGGGGCAAGCGTCGTTCTCCCTCTACTCCCGTAAGCTCACCCTATAGTGCTACCTAGTGAAGGCCAGGCACAAGCTGCCCCAATATGATCAGAAACCAAAACACCTATATTGCCACTATTGCTTGGTGGACCATGCTACATTACTCTGCATGCTGAAAAATCCTGGTCTCTGTATTATCCCTTTTCCTTTCAGCTGTCTTGCTGGAACTCATGCTTTGTCTTCCACTGCAACCCCATAGGTGAGTCCATGTAAACAGCATATAGCATTGTTATCACAGCTAAATTAAGGGCTCGCAGTCACTGTCACACTCCTCACTGCAGAAACAGTCTCATTCCAGATCCAGAATTGGCAAAGAGATACAATCTGATTGCAGTTTATCAGCCCTTCCCAAAGGAGTCTGAGGAGGAAGGGAAGAAGAAAGACTAAAAGTAACTGAGGACACCTACTGTACTGTACTGAGCACAAACAATGCAGCTCTCAAATTAAAAGAACAAATTCTCCTTCCCACTCTCTGTGACTGCCAGTGCATCAGTGTTAACATTTGGCTGTGGTGTGTGAACCATTCTGTTCAAGTCTGGAATGGCTTTAGCAGAGATTCCACATGCAGCAATGAACTGAAAGAAAGAAAAAAATATGAAAAAAAAAGTAGTAGTGGATACAGGAAATCTCAGTTCGGGGAGGGGGAATGGGAGACCTCTGCTGCCTTGTGGGAGAAAGAAGGGAGCCTACTGACCTTGGACTGGAAGGGGAGTGAATTGGGGGAGGCGGAAAGAGAGAGACGATCTATGTAACTCTGTAGGCTGCAAGGGAGGAGGAATCACAGCCTCCTTCTGGAGTAAGGTAAAAGCAAGCCACCAGGCTCTTTGGGTGGGATTGAGGGCTGGGATCACCTCTGAAGGTTTAGGGGTTCAGGTAAGCATCTGAATTTGTAGATGTTAATCCAAAACGGACTGAACGTCCATATCTTTAGTAGTGCACCATGTTCCCTTCCCATCACAGTTAGTGAGTGCAAGCTCTCATGCAGGAGAGCCCCTTTCATCTCTCACCCTGCCTAAATGCCAGTGCACCTTCCTCTTTATCATCCCACCTTGGTTCCTCCTGCCCTTCTTATGCATCAGGGAGTCCAGTATGCAGGGCTTCTTTGTGAACAAACTAGTGAGGGCAAAAACAGATGTTCTAGCTACACAGTTGTAAGAACAAAGAAACAGAAAACCAAAACCCCTGATTTCTTCATTCTCTTCAAAGCCATTTCCTTCAGATGCATCTGGATGTTACATTTAAACTAGAGAGGCCGATACACACAGTCTAATTCTTCTTTTGCCTGCATCAATGTAAATTGGAAATAACTTGACTGAAGTCAATGGTTACAGTTGTGTGAAACCAGTGTAAATGAGAGGAGAATCATAGGCTGAGAAGTTTCCTAGATTAATTTCCAAAAAGGGATGGTTGTTCAGTCTGCCAGAGGTGGAAACTGCCTGTTGGGCAACAACTATTTGTGGGGTGAGTAAATCCCACTCGAATATGAACTTTCTGCTAGAAGTTCCTATTTGAAGCTTCTTGCTTGAACAGCCTTTGGGTAGTTTCTGACCCCACTTTTCCATCCCATCCCAGTTGGATCCAGTTTTCTCAAGCTGTTGCTGGAACACTGAAGTTTCCACAATAACGATTTTATATACATGCATCCCCTTGCATTTTTTCAGAGTTTAATGTATCAAGCTAGAAGTCTAACCAGAGTCATTCAGCTGATTGCAAAGCAGAGAGGATGGCAACAGCAAATTCCAATACATGAAAGCCTTTGCACTCACAAGAGGATTACATTAATTGTATGTCACTCCTGCATGTGTGTGTATACTTTGTATACATGTATATAATCACTGGACTTTAACAGATGTATTAATTTGCCTCCTGTATTTGATGCAGCAGTCTGGATCCATAAAGGAGATGAGAATTGTTAGAAATGGGTTTAGGACACTGTGCTTAATCCAGAAACAAAGGTTTGTTTTATCTCCCATTGTAGGCATATGGACTAAACGATGTTACTATGCTTCTGTTGGTTAGAATTGCCTAGAGTCATTGATAGGTGAAAGTTATTTACACCCCTTGAATCCTGTAGCAACTTACAATTATTTTCAACTGAAAGAATATTTCTATAGTAGTTTGGGTTTGTTTGTTAGAAAGAGTAGCTATGGAATTGTCTGGAAGTTGGGTAGACAGTTGACTTAATCACTCAGTCTATTGGAACCCATTTTGTATGCTTAATAAAACTTAATTCGGAAATTCAAATAGGTGCTTTTTAATTCTTCAGTATAAGAAAAATACTTATATTCATCATCATCATCATCTTAACAAATAAAGGGCATTTCTGTTTTTTATAGTATGAAAGTAGATAAATAATTAGCAGTAGTTAATTGAATAATTTATTTTTATCTACTTTAATGTTAACCTTACAAGTAGAAAGGCAATTGCACTTCAGCTCCTTTTTGAGCTCTCTGAGATATGATACATTGATAAGAAACAGCTATTGAAGTTTAGTTATACCTTCCCATTTAAAATCCATTTAAGGTGCTATAGATCAAAATGAAACTAGAAAAGACTTTTAGAGCTGAGTTAAAAATCAAACAAAAAACCCCCTATTTCTTCCAGAAATCAAAAGTGGCCAAATGTGTCTTTAACGCTAGTATCACAATGAGGGTTGAAATCAATATGCTATTTCCTCCCCTAGTCTGTGCAATTTTGTGAATTTTTATGTAACTGAAAAGAGGCTAATGCCAATGAGGAAAAAAGACAGACTTGTTTTTCATTTACCCATAGCACAGGTATAGTCTGTGCGTCATAGTGGAGGAGGAAGAAAACAAGAGTTCAGCTTCTTGCAGTTATTTGATCTTGCATTGAATCCTGCTCAGATGGATCATCAGTGTTCACTGTCATAATGGAAGGAGTTAGAAGGAGAAGGGGAGGCTGTATGGCTGTCAAAAGACAAAACATTTTAAAAGATGTCAAACAAATGTGTAATAAATGAAGACGACTCTTCTTGACAATGTTCTGTTTTGAATTGTGCAGTCTATCACTAAGCGGTCTGAACAGCAAATTAACCACCCCCACACACAGCCTGATCACTGGACAGAGAATGGGATAGTGACTTGGAGATGAACTGCTTTTAAGGAATTTAACATGACAATAGAAAATGTATAAAGGAGCCTAGAGAATGCCAAATTTCCTCTGCAAAAGAGTATATGTCTATATTTTAAAAAGAGGTGAGTGAATATGGCTGTAGTACTATCACCTTATTCTTCCAGGTGTGCAGATCATTACTGGGAATGTCTGCTAATGACATTCACATCAAAATCTGCACTGAGCCGTGCCACAGGACGGTGAACAGAAGTGGCAGCAACAATGTTGTTATAGAACAGGAGTACAGTGGTGGCACTGTTTATGGCAGGTGAAGTCCCATGGGAAGAAAATCTAAGGGAAAAAGGCATCTAGAAGATCTGGCAGTTGTCCAGAGAGACAATATTAAAGTCACAACAGCAAACATCCTGATGCAAAGAAAAGATAGCATGCAGAATAAGAGGCCAATATGACTCCATCAGGAGCTTTTTAGTGACTTAAAAAATCAAATTGGAATTGTACAAAAGAGGAGACATGGGCAGATTGCTAAGGATGAGTACAAAACACCAGCACAAATATGTAGGGGCAGTATCAGAAAGGATTAGGTACAAAATGAGTTATACCCTTCAAGGGAATAAAGGCAATAAGAAGAGGTTTTATAAATACATTAAGAGCAAGAGAAAGACAAAGGAAAGTATAGATCCTCAACTTATGTGGGAAGGAGAACTAATAATGAATAACATCAAGAAGGCTGAGATGTTTAAGGCCTATTTTGCTTCACTAAAAAAGTAAATTGTGACCGGATACCTAATTAATACGCAATTAATACAGATACACAATTAATATTTGCAAGGGTGGGGGGGGGGAGGAAAGAACACAAGTCAAAATAAGGATAAAAGATGTTAAGGAATATTTAGGTACGTTACATGTACCCAAGTCAGCAGGGCCTGATGAAACACACTCTATGGCGCTAAAGGAACTAGCTGAAGCAACCTTGGAACCGTTAGCGATTATCTTTGAGAACTCACAGAGGCTGAGTGATGAGGTCCTGAAGGACTGGAGAAGGAGAAACAAAGAACCTATTTTTAAAAAGGGGGGGAAAGAGGACCTGGGGAATTACAGACCAGTAAGCCTAACTTTGATACCTGAAAAGATAATGTAACAAATCATTATGCAATCAATTTGAAAGCATATAGAGGATAACAGGGTAGTAAGTAATAGCCCTCCTGCATGTCAAGGACAAATCATACCAAACCAACCTAATTTCCTTCTTTGACAAGGTTACTGGCCTAATAGATGGGGGAAAGCTTTAGACATGATAGTAAGGTTTCTGATGTAGGCCCATATGATATTCTCATAAGCAAACTAGGGAAATGTGGTTTCAGTGAAATTAATAGAAGGGGGGAACCTATTTGAAAGACCATACTCAAAGAGTATTTATCAGTGGTTTGTTGTCAAACTGGGCAGACGAATGCAGAGGATGCTTGCAGGAGGCTTTCCTTGGTCCAGTACTATTCAATATTTTCATTAGTGACTTGGATAATGGGGTGGAGACCATACTTATAAAATTTGCTGAGACACCAAGCTGGAAGGCATTGTCAGCACTTTGAAGGACAGGATTAAAATTCAAAGTGACCTTCAAAATACTGGACAATTGGACTGAAATCAAGAACATGAACTTCAGTATGAACAAATGGAAAGTGCTACATTTAGAAAGAAAATAATCAAGTGCACAACTACACAATAAATGGGTAGGCTGTAGCACTGCTGAAAAGGATCTGGGGATTATAGTGGATCAGAAAATGAATATTAGCCAAAAATGTGATGCAGTTGCGAAAAAGGCTAATATTATTCTGGGATTATTGCATGTAAGACATGGGAGGTAAGTGTCCTGCTTTACATGGCACTGATCAGGACTCAGCTGGAGAACTTTGTCCAGTTCTGGGTACCACACTTTAATAAAGATGTGGACAAACTGAAGAAAGTCCAAAGGAAACCAATGAAAATGATCAAAGAGTTTTCATGACTTGTGAAAATTTTTAAAAAACTGGAGAAGACTGAGAGGGGACCTGATAACAGTCTTCAGATGTGTTAAGGGCTGTTATAAAGAAGACTGATCAATCATTCTCTACTGAAGGTAGGACAAGACGCAATGGGTTTAATCTGCAGCAAAAGAGATTTAGGTTAGATATTAGGAAAAACTTTCTATCTATAAGGATAGTTAAGCACTGGAATAGGCTTCGATGGAGGTTGAAGAATCCCCATCTGGGACAGTCTTTAGCCTTATGTTCATCCCTTTTACAGATGATGACACATTTTATATAAAGTATGCCATTTGAAAACTCATAATTTGCTGATCATTATTGTCCTGGTAAAATATGTATGGCAACATTTTATTAAAGCTATAAGACTGTTCTATATGATATTACTAAGACATATTCCAAGTCTGGAGAGCAGTTACGACCAGTTCCCCAGAGCCAAAGGCTAGCCAACTCCTCAGCCAAATGTCAACAAAATTAAGTGGAGCATCACCTACTTAAATGGTCTTTCTTTGGCAGGAAAGAGGATGTGGGAGAAAATCTACATCTGAATGAAGAAACAGCTATAGGTTCCCATCCACATAGATTTTCTGTCTCCTGAACCCCAGCTGGAGATAATTCTCAAAAAAGAGAAAGAACTATAAGAAGGGAGAGCAGAGGCCCCAAATAATCTCTCCCTTTCTTTCTACCCACGGAATCCACAACACCTGAAGAACAAAGGAAACAGCTTTGGTCTGGGGGAAGGATCCTACTTGAGAGAAATTCAGCCATTAAGACTGTTGGAACATGTGGGGGGAGAGACTTTGCTTCGAATTCACTTAGCTTGTTAAGTTAAGCATTAGTTTTGTTTTACTTTTACTTTCTTGTAACCAATTCAGACTTTTATGCCTCATTACTTGTAGTCACTTAAAATCTATCCTTCTGTAGTTAATAAATTTGTTTTATAGTTTTATTTAAACCAGTGTGTGCTTGGAATGAAGTGTTTGGGAAGCTCCATTTGGGTTAACAGGATTTGTGCACATCATTATCTAAAGTGATGGACTGTATATGAGCTTGTATAGTCCAGGAGAGAGCTGGGCAGTATAAGACTCACATTTCTGCGGAAAAGTCTGGAACTGGGACTTTGCTGGTGTTGCTCTGCAATGTAATTCCAGAGTGGCTGAGGCAAAACAGAGCTTTCTCCTGCATTCCCAGATAGCCCGCATAGGAACATAAGAGAGACTCTTACCCCCCTTACACGCCAGTGCAGGTGCATGGCCCAAGCGACGATTTGACTATAAATCTGAACACATGTGGCTTCCACTTTTAGGGACCAGTTCTACACTCCTTGTGGACATTAAACTCTATTGATTTCAGTGTGACTTATTGACATGAAAGGAATGCAAGAGTCAACTCTTTTGTGCTTTAAGTGTCCTTTAAAAATAATTTAAAAAAACCCTTAATAACAATATTGACATTAAATGTATTGACATTTTCTTTTCTTTTTCACTGAGAAAAATGCATCATGACTGTCTGGTAAATTAATAAACAGTAAATACCACTACTGCTATTTCCTTTTCAAGTTTTGATTTTCCTGACTGGTAATTCTTGGAAGTGAAGAAATTGGTCTTATACTTCATGTCCCTGTTCCTCCAATTGGTGTTTTTATGTCCATGCCATCTGACAACCATTTTATACATTTTTCCAGTTAAACATTTGTATTGTTTACTTTTATCCTGTTATGGTGACCTTGGTTTTGTCACGATTTTTCTTTAGATTGATGTGAATTAATAAAAGGACCAGTAGAAAAAAAGAGCTTGTGAAAGTCAGGCAAGCTTCCTCGTAACCCATGCTTTAGTAAGTGCCCCCATTACTTTGTGAAATGTGTTTTTAAAAAAAAAAAAGAAAAAGAAAAAAAATAGATTGAGTGGACTGAAATTTGATTTTATGGCTAACAGCTTTAAATTTTGAGTAAGCATGTGGGGAATTTAAGAAAACTCTGCTGATATGCTCCAGAAAATGCATTAGCCTTGAATACTGTATTCAAAGCATTATGGAGAGCTCTGCATACAATAAAGGGGCACATCCTCTAACTCTGATCCCACTCTGATTTCTCATATTCAATCTGCAGAATGGCCATGTCCTGTGCATAGAAAACAGATAAGATTTGCTGTCTTTCATGCAGCATGTCATGCAATACTGAAAACTCATAATAGAGCAATTTAAAAGATGTGTTGATTACTATTTTTTTTTATTTTAATTTTTTGTTGAATGGCTGTCTTTTAGCGAACAATAACAGCTTAAATTTCAAAAGAGTGGATGATTCTTTTTTCATGGATTTTCTGTGGCTAAACTTTTGGTACATCATAAGGGGACATGTAACCTTAAAATGGCAATTCAAAGATTATCCTGGAGAGTTCAGTGGATGAAATTAAAACATCCATTTTGAATATGTAAGTTGACCTTTCTCTGTTAAATGTAACTCAAGGGAAACACAGGACTTCCTAGAAGTTACTAACTGTCTAGAAAATTTAGCATATAAATACAAAAAAGTGAAATGGCTTCTACCTACCCAAAACAATTGTCCAATCTGATTTTAGCCCTCCATTTAGACTGAAGGCAGAATATTTGTCTTCAAGGGGCAGATCCTTGATTGGTGTAAATCAGCCGTGCTACGCTGAAGTTAGTGAAAGATTACACCAACTGAGGGTCTACCCCTTGCAATTTGGAAAGAATCCAATTCCTGCACTTTTTGAATCAAGTTTTTCTCTGCCTTGCTCTCTGAAGAAGTGAATTGGACTTCTTAGAGACTCTGTGTATGATATTTTGAAGGAAAAAAAAGAAGAGAAACTTTTGTAAACAAGATAAAAAGAGAAACAGTTGAAATGGTGGCCCACTGATGTGTAATAGACCTTCATGAAAGTTCTCCTAAAATGTCATATATTTAAAGGGAATCTAGCAGTGTAAGCACAGCTATACAAGGAATCGGTTGAAATAACAAAAGAATGTACAGGGCCATTCACCATGGTAATTATTTAACTTCTTCACTGCAGTTGAAATATGCATGTTTGACACAGAGGCTCCTTAGCCAAGGGTCCCCTAGTCTTGCAAACAATTCTCACCTCAGACCTGACATCAAACATGTCTTATAGTATATTACTTAATGAGTAAAAGGTAATGTATCTACAGATTGCTCGTAACTTGTCAAGACTCATAATCATTGAGAGAGGTACGTGTAACCCGTCCGTGCCCAGGGTAGCCCACTGATAATGCCAGGGTCAGGGCAGGCTGCAAAAGGAGAGCAAATTCTCCCAGCACTGGTGGGTGACACCACAGTCAGACTTCCCAACCAGCCAAAAACAGTGCTTCTGATTCCCCCACACTGGTTATCAAGAAGCCACTGTGCAAATACACACAGCCCCCTTTACTGCATTTCAGTCTCTGGCTCCCAAACTGACACTAGGTCCAGTAAAGAGATCAGTTGCTTTAACTCTATACTCTTTACTAAAAGATTCCCTCTGATCCCAAAGGACCAGCCACAGTACCAGTTCACTATAAGTTTGGATCTTACCCAAAATACCACGCTGCCAGCCAATCCTTTAGTAACTAAAACTAAAGGTTTATTAGTAAAAGAAAAACAAACAATAAGAGAAGTGTTAAAGGCTCAAAGCAATCAGATATATACAGATGATTTAAAAGTCCATATACATCAGGTTTCTAGAACAATTGTGGAGTTGCAGGCTTGTACAGTTCCTCTGGTATACATCCAGTACCTGGATGGGTCTAAGTCCTTCAGTTCAGTTGCAAAGTGTGTTAATCCAGAGGTGTGTCCACAGCTGGACAGGAATACAGAACAAGACGAAGACAAAATGGTTCCTGTGGTTTGATCTTATATACCCTCTGTTACTGGCCATGTGGCT
>ML675610.1:45065255-45087120 GCA_007922155.1 Mesoclemmys tuberculata
GTCTAATTACACAAATGCTCCCCCCTCCTAATGCAGCCCGCGTGACAGTACGTACACATAGTATTTAAGGAATAATATATTCATATTGAAAATATGCTGTGTGGACTTGAAGTAAACATTAGTCACTGGGTAAAGTGTCTCGGTGATGACTCATTCAAGCAAGAGAGAGTTGTCACCCCTTCCTAGTCAAACAACGAGGTAATGCAAGGTTCCATTGGTTACCATTGCTATTCCAGGACAGCCAATGGAAAACCATCAAAGACGATTACAAATGATCAAAACCACTTGGAGATGAAAAGGAACATTATAGCAGGCAGGCGATCACCCTAATTACTAATAAAGACAAAAGATTCTTTCGGTATAACAAAATGCAGGGAAAGACACCCTGGATCCATCCTTTGAGTATATATTCAGGATTGGGGGACTTTCACAGATGTTTGAGTCTGGTTCTTGTGAAACCAGCCAGCTCGGCAATAGGCTGAACTTTGGGGGAAAAGCCTACTTTATTAGATAGGAAAGGTAGCTATTGATAAGCTATGCTCAAGTTTGAGTTTCATGATTTTGCTTTGTGTTGTAACCAGTTGTTTCCATCCCTTTCTCTCATTTCTAGTTAAACCTTTATTCTTTCTCTGATAAACCTACTTCTCTTTTATGATACGTGCTCACAAAAGCTGTGTGGTTACAGTAATGGTGGTTTAAGGTAAAACTGGAATATTGGGACACATTGGTCCTTCGGGGGCAGAGGATCTGAGATTTCTCCCAGTAACCAATGTCAGGGGCTGGACATCACAGGGGAATGATTAAAAGGGACTCAGGGATTGGGGTGCACCTATTATTAACCTGCATGGTGAAGTTAGGGCTGAGATAGCCTCAAGGTGATTGCTAGAGTGGCTGGTTGCTTGGAGGTGTCAGTAAACTGACACTGAGCTACCACAAGAAAAACTCTCTCTCATAGACTCCTAGACTCTAAGGTCAGAAGGGACCAATATGATCATCTAATCTGACCTCCTGTACAACGCAGGCCACAGAACTTCACCCACCCACTCCTTCAATAAACTTCTAACCTATGACTGAGTTATTAAATCATGGTTTAAAGGTACAGAGAATCCACCAGCAAGTGAGCTGTGCCCCATGCTACAGAGGCAGTGGGTAACAAAGAGACTCAAAGTCCTGTGTGCTCTGAGGACTGTCACAGCATGTATGTCTACGATAACATCACTTAATGGAATAGAAATGTGTACTTGGGCAAGCTAAAGATATGCCATATTCAGACATTGCAGAGCCTTCAGTTCCTCAGTGTTTATAGCCCTGATCAAATGCCTCACAATACATCATTTCCTGGCCTAACACAAAGAGACAAAGCAAATGGATGCATTTGTATGTCTCAGTGGTGGGGAGGTTGATAAGTTATCATTTAAGTGCAAGAATCATTTGGCAAAGATGTAAAAATAAATCCAGAATATATTATAGGAAGTTGCCTAGTGAGTTGTATTTCCTCTCTGTGATGCAAACAGAACTGAGGAAGAATTCTGTCATGGAATATAAAGATAATGAAAAGGATTAATGATTGATTCATCATAACGTAATTCCAGATTTGACAGACAAGGCTTGGTGATTCTGAAAACTGAAAGTACAAGTGTTTACAGTAAGGGGTAGGATAACTGGAAAGCTACAGTAAAAGGCACTATATGCAGGAACCTGACGTTGCAAGATGTAAATGAACTACTTATACTATGCAAATTAAATCTGTAAAGCTGTTGCCCCTCTGCAGTCCCTATTATTATTAATGATTTGCATACGGCCAGGTACTTGGCAGACAGGTAGTAAGACACTGTCCCTGCCCTGGAGAAATTTCAAGGGAGGAAACAAAAAGCAGTGCTAATGTGAATTTTCATTACTTGATTTTGCAATTGTAACATTCTGCTAATGTAGTTTTTTGTGAGTAATAAAGAGAGAAAGTTGAAAGTATGTTTCAGTGAGGTCCAGTCGATGCCCCAAAGTATTATTCTCTTTTTACAAACATTCTACACCTTTATGGGAAAAACTTAAATGTCTACAAAGTTTGGAATGAAGAGCTAAGGGATCTTTCACCACCTGCTGTCACACTGCCCTTCCTACCTCACTCATCCAGCCTTCACTTTGTTCCTTTGCCCCCTTTAAGGCCTTGGTACTCCATGCAGATGGAATCTCAGCGTTCCTTGCAGGATCAGGACCCAACTTCAGAATCTGTAAGCCTAGACATTTCAGGGGTAGGAGGAATGAAAAAAGGTAAGAAGATTATCAACAAGTAACTGGGAATTCAAAAATCAGACATGTTTGGAAAAGCATTCTCAAATTCTCACTGTAAACTGTTCATTGATTGCATTAGAGCTATGAAAATTACCACCACCTCAGGATTAACAGACATGTCATATGTAAGACAGGGAAGTAATTTTCCCACTCTACTCAGCACTGATGGGGCCTCAAGTGGAGCACTGTGTCCAGTTCTGGCCACTACACTTTAGGAGAGATGTGGACAAATTTGATATAGTCCAGAGAAGTCTGACAACAATCATAAAAGATTTAGAAAATTTGGCCTATAGGAAAAGGTTAAAACTGGGCATAGTTAATCTTGAAAAAAAAAAACTGAGGGAGGGACCTGCAAACAATCTTCAAACATGTTAAGGGCTGTTATAAAAAGGACTCTGACCAATCATTCTCTATGTCCACTGATGGTAGGACAAGAAGTAATTATCTGCAGCAAGGGAGATTTAGGTTTGATATTAGGAAAAACTTTCTAACTGTAAGGGTGGTTAAGCTCTGGAATAAGTTTCTAGGGGAGGTTGTGGAATGCCTGTCACTGGAGATGTATAAAAATAGGTTGGACAAGCTCCTCTCAGAAATGGTCTAGGTTTAGTTAGTCCTGCCTCAGTGCAGGAATCTGGGCTTGCTGACTGCTTAAGAGACTTTCCAACCCTACATTTCTATGACTCTGTGATCTGGTCAGAGAACTTTAAAACCCTTCCTCACAAATAAATTCTGCCCTGGTATTAGATGTGACATGCAACATTTCAGAGAGAATGGTCTCTTTTGAGGGATATCTGGAGAATGGGAATTTAGCTTTACTCATCTTTATGAAGTGGCTGGTTCTATATCACAATCAATTCCAAATGTCTAGGTTATTAGTAGATTAAATTGTACATGCACATTTTGGCACCAAGGACCAGAGTGTATGAAAACCTGAGAAATGTCACTTACGAGCTGGCTTTAATTTGCTGTTATATCCTTTTTCCTGGTTGTAGAGGAGAAGACAAGTGGAGGAAGTAAGAGAGGGTGTGCTTTATTGTTTACCAGGGAAAGTAAATAGTAAGGGGGAGAGGTTAGCGGCAGTAACATTTCAAGCAATGGTGACTTATAAGGCTGAGGTGTAGCACCAATGGAAACCTCCATTTTTAGTGGGTATAATGGAGTGGGTTCTGGTTGCCTTTCTTTCATTTCCATGCAGTCATGCTGGGGCCAGGTACCCCCTCCACGCCTCCCAGGATATTCATGGAATGCTGGTAGGTTGCTACACTTGCAGGAAGTTCTTTGAGAGGCCACATGCTCTAAGCAGCTACTCTCCTGTAAGAATCGGCAGTCACTCCTATTGCCATGCACCAGCTCTGTTAAGACACAGACTCCCCATAAGCTGAGGCACCTGTAACTGTCCATGGGAAAGAAAATGAGTAACATCTCTCATGGCAACAGCTACCTGTGAAAAATTATCTTGTAGGCTTAAGGGCACTGAAGATAAATTTGAGACTATACAAAATCCATTATAGATACATTATGACTCTTAGCCTTTTTCCTTGGTTTTTTGACTCGAGTGTTTCTTTTTTACTACTTTTCTTTTCTTCCCTCCTTATCCATTTTTATTTCTCTTTCTTCTCTTCCACCTACATAAAATAGGTAACGTTGTAAAGTGAACTAATTAGCACTTTCAGAATATCTTAGTTTATTGTGTTATATTTTATTCATAGGTTGCATTATCCCAGCAGTAAATTACTTCAGGTATTGCTTTTAAAATGTAGTAACTAAAAAAGGGACAAAATACTTGTGTCATGGGGGTATTGGCATCTGATATAAAGTTATGCTTATTAATTCTTACTAATTATTTATATTACCATAGTTCCTAGAAGTCCCAAGTACATATCTGTCTCCAGAAAAGAGTATATTGTATATTATCCATGGATAAGGTTCAGATTTTGTCATGGTAATTTTTAGTAAAAGTCACGGACAGGTCACAGGCAATAAACAAAAACTCACGGAGTCCGTGACCTGTCTGTGACTTTACTAAAAATAACCAGGAGGTCAGACCTGTGTGGAGGGAGAAATGACAGCTGGAGCCCAATGAGAGGAAGCTCCATTGAAACAGAGGGGAAGGGTGTGGCACAGAGCCCCAGCTCCGACCTGGGCAGCAGCTGCAAGGCAAGGGCACACAGCCCTAGCTGTATCTGTGGTGGGGAGAGGTGTACAACCCCAGCTGCAGACCCGATTGCAGATATGGGGAAGTAGTCAGCCCAGTAGTCAGTTTCAAGACTATTGCACTGGCCACCACAAAATGGGAAGGCAGTGAGCAGCCCTCAGTGGTGAAAGAACAGGACTATTCAGAAAAGATGGACATGCACAAGTCCCTGGGGCTGTATGCAAGACATCTGAGGGTGCTGAGGGAGTTGGCGGATGTGATTGCAAAGTGATTGGACATTATCTTTGAAAACTCGTGGTGATAAGGGGAGGCCATCAGGGAGATGATTGGAAAAAGGCAAATATAGTGTCCATCTTTAAACAAGGGGAGAAGAAGGATCTAGGGAATTACAGACCAGTCAGCCTCACTTCAATCCTTGGAAAAATCATGGAGCAGGTTCTCAAGGAATCCATTTTGAGGTACTTGGAAGAGAAGAAGGTGACTATGAATGGTCAGCATGGATTCACCAAGGGCAAATCATGCCTGACCAACCTAATTGGGAAAGCAGTGAATGGGATATACAGTGATCCCTCACTTATCGTGGGTATTACGTTCCTAGACCCCCCGTGATAGGTGAAAATCCGCAAAGTAGGAACTGCTCTCCGCAGTGAAATTGACACTGCCTTGTCAATTTCGGCGGCAGAGGGGGAGACTCAGCATCGCAGGGCACACTAAAAAATCACACTAAAAAAATGTTAAAAATCCCGCGATACAGTGAGGCCGCGATAAGTGAACCGCGATATACCTTGACTTTAGCAAAGCTTTTGATACGGTCTCCCACAGTATTCTTGCCAGCAACTTACAGAAGTATGGGTTGGGTGCGTGGCCTATAAGGTGGATAGAAAGCTGGCTAGATCATCGGGTTCAATGGGTCGATGTCTAGTTGGCAGCTGGTATCAATTGGGGAGTCCTAGGGGTTGGTCCTGAGGCTGGTTTTATTCAGCATGTTCATTAATGATCTGGAGGATGCACAGTCTGGATCTGGATCTGGATTGCACAATCAGCAAGTTTGCGGATGATACTAAGCTGTGGGGTGTGGTGGACACACTGGATGGTAGGGATAGGATACTGAGTGACATAGACAAATTGAAGGATTGGGCCAAAAGAAATATGATGAGGTTCAACAAGGACAAGTGCAGAGTCCTGCACTTAGGATGGAAGAATTCCATGCACAGCTACAGACTGGGACCAATGGGCTAGGCAGCAGTTCTGCAGAAAAGGATCTGCGGGTTACAGTGGATAAGAAGCTGGATATGAGTCAGCAGTGTGCCCTGGTTGCAAAGAAGGCTAATGGCATATTGGGCTGCATTAGTAAGAGCATTGCCAGAAGATCGTGGGAAGTGATTATTCCCCTCTATTTGGCATTGGTGAGGCCACATTTGGAGTATTGTGTCCAGTTTTGGGTCCCCCACTACAAAAAGGAAGTGGACAAGTTGGAGAGAGTCCAACGGAGGGCAACAAAAATGATAAGGGGGCTGGAGCACAAGACTTATGAGGAGAGGCTGAAGGAACTAGGCCTGTTTAGTCTGCAGAAGAGAAGAATGAGGGGGGGATTTGATAGCAGCCTTTAACTACCTGAAAGGGGGCTCCAGGGAGGATGGAGCTAGGCTGTTTTCAGTGCTGGCAGATGACAGAACAAGGAAAAATGGTCTCAGGTTGCAATGGGGGAGACCTAGGTTGGACATTAGGAAAAAGCTTTTCACTAGGAGGGTGGTGAAGCACTGGAATGGGTTACCTAAGGAGGTGGTGGCATCTCTGTCTTTAGAGGTTTTTAAGCTGTGGCTTGACAAAACCCTCACCGGGATGATTTAGCTAAGGATAGTCCTGCTTTGAGCAGGGGGTTGGAATAGATGACCTCCTGACGTCCCTCCCGACTCTAATATTCTATGATTCCCCCCGTCATGTTTTCTCACAAAATGAGGTGGAAGTGTCAAAATGGCTGGTGTGAGAAGCTCAGTGCATATGAATATTATAAGGCTTTAATGTACCATCTTTCCTCTCCTGTAAGTAAAATCAGTGTTGCAGTCAATTTGCCACTGCAGAATACCATGCATGCCCTCTGCTCTCAGGCTACAAACATAACAGCAAAACAGCAGCGATTCCAGTCTCATCAGCGGGCAGCACATTCATATGCCTCTTCCTTCCAAAGATAAAAAGCCAGGAAGAGCCAGATCCATCAACTATGCCATACAAGGGGAAGTCAAATAGAGAGAACAGAGCTGCACCCCCAATTCTCTGTCTCTTATAATCAAGAGCAAGTATTAAGACCCTGATCTGGATTGCTGCTAACTGATGAGATGTGTAAAGATTTTTTTGTTCACTTTTAAAGGGTTCAGTCCCAGAGCCTCATTTCCTACAATGTGAGCTCAATTCATAGACTGTCTAAAGGAGCATATACCCCTAGTGAATGGAATTTTGGAGTCAAGGGGCTGGTCTTCCATTACAGCAGTAATTGAAACTCAAAGGAACAAAGCACATTAAAAATACTCATTATCTCTTACATAATAAATCTACGTTATTAGTTTGGGACGTGCTTTCCTAAGAGACCACCTCTCTCTCCCTGGTGTACTTTCTCCACAGCTGGATACTCCCTCTCATTCAAAAAAAGGCCCTGTTGGCAGTCATTGCACCTTGGGACACTGAAACCTGCTCCCAACCTTAGTCCAAAATAACTTGAATTTGTGACCTTTTAGGCAGGTTGCAAAAGCCTATTATTTGATAAGGTTTTTTTTTTTTTTGAAAGGGCTGAAGGTATGTTCCCAAAACAATGGGGTCATGGAAAGGAGCTTTTTGTAGCTGGCTGGTTGAATTATTTGTTACTAATGGCACAATTGCTTTGTAATACTGCTGGACGTATTATTATGTTGTATTTTGAATTAATGCCAGGGCATCTGAAGTCTCTGTATAGGTGTATTATTTACACCTAAATATTATTATAGTTAGCACAGGCATTATCGCGCCCAGTTACTACTGTCCCAGCCCCAACTGTTGCAGTTGCATTAGAAAACAGAAAATATGGAAATATTTCAGCATCATATTGATTTACTGTGCAACTTTAAACCTGATGTCACCTTGTCAAAATGGTTAAAACTCTGGGTGCTGTGTAATATTGCCATCAACCCTACACAATTATATACATCAGAGAAGTCTCGACTGAAATAAATTCTGCTGATGTTAAAGCAGCAGCTGAGTCATGAGCTCCCGCTCATAGATCATCATGCCAAGTTACTGTGTCTGTCTGAGTTGGTCCTTTCCTGGTCTGAATGGTGAGATTAATAGGAAGACATTACCTATCATTTATCATTAAAATCTTTCCAAAAAACAAAATAAGGAGGCTCTATTTCAGTTGTAATTGCTAATTAGACAGCAAGGCAAATTGTCTCACCAAATAAAACAAGAAATGATGTTGTTTCAGAATGGGAGAAGGGGCCCACCACTGGCAATACTAATGATTTTCAGCACGTGCTCTCTAGCTTGGAGACTTTTCTATTAGAGCTGTGTGATAAAGTTGTACACCCGAGAATGATGAGAAGAGAACTTTATTGCTGGCCAGAGTCACCTGACTTGGGTCAGGGTTAAAAAAAACGGTCAATGCTCTTGTCACATGACAGTTCAGTAGCCACTATTAGAAGTGAAGGCTGTTACGGGCTGACCCAAAGCACAGGTTGACACAGAGATGCTACAATAGACCTATTGTTGATCTGGTGCCAAGAGCACAAGGCAAGTCTTTTCCCCTTTTAAAATAATTAAAGTAATCATATCATAAATTTAATATAGATCTTTCACACCTACTGAGGATTTTCCACACTTTTAACTGGACTTTCTCTGCCTTGACTTTGCTCAAACCCTCCCACTTAGTCTCACTCTACATGTGCCCATCTTCTCCCCTGCCCTACCCCCCTCACCTCACTTTTCCTTCCATTTATCTAATGCTATCCAAAATAAACATACCCATAGATAGCTAGATGAATAGATAGATAGATGCATTAACACGCCATTGCTGCTGTCACTTTGTTTACTCTGCATTGCATGAGGACAGTTGTGTCTAAGAAAGAGATTCTCGGCAGCTGAGTGGGGAGCACCCTGAAGGAAATGTGGAGGGCAGGAAATTAGCTGCCCACCCCTGCTTAGTCTCACAATCATGACTCTCTTCTGGAGTCGGGCACCTATGCCAGGATAGCACTTTCTCCTGAAAAACAAGAGAGGACTTCACCCTCTTATTGCCAATTTCCCAATGCTAGGGCACTCTCAGAAAGTGGATGACAGGTTTTCAAACTCCTCTACATTATTCAGGTAATGGAATTGACTCCAGGTCTTCCACATCCAAGGTGCATAGTCTAACCACAGGCTACTATTATTCTGAGGTGGGTCTTTCTCAATCTCTTTTATTGAAGCTACTCCACTGTGTCTAAATAATGAACTAGACATTGGACCAGAGAGCAATTCACTGTAGAGGCCAATGGCAAGGACATTTCCCTGGAAATATAGCAGTCCTAATCCAAATCAGGCAAAGTATGGATTTATACCTGAGTCTCCTACAGGCTAGAGGCATGCCCTAACCACTAGGCTATTGGAGGACACACCGCCCAGCCTTAACAGTTCCCAGCTTGCTTTCCCTCAGCTGTTCTTTGAGGTGAGAGGAACAATCTGGTAAGCATGCTCAGAGCACACCTACTAGATCAGTGAAATAGGCAGTGGAATGCCTGGTCTGAGAATCCTGATGGGGCTTAGGTACAAGCCGAGGCACTGAGTGGCTCAGCAGCATCAGGATGTCAGGGGTTGTGTGTGTACCCACCCGTTGAAACTTAAGCAGCTTGAAGACTTTGCTGGTATAAACTTGATGTCATTGTGGATAGTTCTCTGAAAAAATCTGCAGTGGCAGTCAAGAAGGATAACAGAATTTAGAAACCGTTAAGAAAGGAATCGATAATAAGACAGAAAATATCATAATGCCACTATATATGCACTATATACATAATGCCATAGTACGCCCACACCTTGAATACAGCATACAGTTCTGGTCACTCCATCTCAAATTAGAATTGAAAAAAGTACAGAGACGGGCAACAAAAATGATTAGGGGTATGGAACAGTTTCATGTGAGGAAAGATTAAAAAAGACCGGGTGTATTTATCTTAGAAAAGAGATGACCAGACGGGATATTGTAGAGGTCTATAAAATCATGTATGATAAGGAGAAAGTGAATAATAACACAAGAACCAGGTATCACCCAATAAAATTAATGGTTAGCAGGTTTAAAACAAATTTAAGGAAGTACTTCTTCACACACGCATAGTCAAATTGTGGAACTCATTGCTAAGAGATGTTGTGAAGGCCAAAAGCATAACTGCATTCAAAAAAGAATTGGGTAAATTCATGGAGAATAGGTCCATCAGTAGCTATTGGGTAAGATGGTCAGGGATGCAACCCCATTCTCTGAATGTTCCTAAACTGTTAGACTGCCAAAAGCTGGGAGATTAGGGATGGAAGGGATGGAGATTTCACCTCCTCCCTAGGCAACCCTTATAGTGAAAAAGTTTTTCCTAGACCGCCCCCACTGCAACATAAGCCTATTGCTCCTTGTTCTGTCATCTGCCACCAATGAGAACAGCCTTGCTCCATCCTCTTTGGAACCCCTCTTCAGGCAGTTGAAGGCTGCTATCAAATCCCCCTCATTCTTCTATTCTTCATACTAAACAAGCCTAATTCCCTCAGCTGCTCTTCATAAGTCATGTGCTCCAGCCCCTAATCATTTACGTTGCCCTCTGCTGGACTCTTTCCAATTTGTCCACATCCTTCCTGTAGTTGGGGGCTCAAAATTGAACACAATGCTCCAAATGTGGCCTCACCAGCGCCGAATAGAGGGGAATAATCACTTCCCTCGATCTACATACCTGTAGAACCCTTCTTGTTCCCCTTCACATCCCTTGCAAGCTGCAACTCCAATTGTGCATTGGCCTTCCTGATTTCATTCCTGCATGTTTGAGCAGTATTTTTATAATCCTCCCTAGTCATCTAACCAAGCTACCACTTCTTGTAAGCTTCTTTTTTTGTGTTTAAGCTCACCAATGACTTCTTTGTTAAGCCAAGCTGGTTGCCTACCACACTTGCTATTCTTTCTGCTCATCAGGATGGTATGTTCCTCAATAAGGTTTCTTTAAAATACAGCCAGCCCTCTTGGATTCCTTTCCCCATCATATTAGCCTCCCAGGGGATCCTGCCCATCAGCTCCCTGAGGGAATCAAAGTCTGCTTTTCTGAAGTCCATGGTCTGTATCCTGCTGTTCTCCTTTCTTCCTTTTGTCAGGATCTTGAACTCGACCATCTCATGGTCACTGCTGCCTAGGTTGTCACCCATTTCCACTTCCCCTACCAAATCTTCCCTGTTTGTGAGCAGCAGGTCAAGAGCAGCACGGCCCCCAGTTGGTTGCTCCAGCACTTGCACCAGGAAGTTATCTGCAACACAGTCCAAAAACTTCCTGGATTGTTTGTGCTCTGCTGTATTGCTCTTCCAGCAGATGTCAGGGTGATTGAAGTCCCCCATGAGAATCAGGTCCTGTGAACTGGAAAGTTTCCCTATTTGACTGAAGAAAGCCTCATCTAGCTCATCCTCCTGGTCTGGTGGTCTATAGCAGACACCCACCACAACATCACCCTTATTGTTCTTGCTTCTAAGATTAAGCCAGAGACTCTCAACTGGCGTATCTCCAGGTTCATACTGGAGCTCAGAGCAATCATAGTGCTCTCTTATATACAGTGCAACTCCTCCACCCTTCCGCCCCTGCCTTTCCTTCCTGAATAGCTTATACCCATCCATGACAGTGTTCCAGTTGTGTGAGTTATTGCACCACGTCTCAGTTATTCCAATCATGTCATAGTTTCTTGACTGTGCCAGGACTTCCAATTCCTCCTGCTTGTTTCCCAGGCTCCTTGCGTTTGTGTATAGGCACTTAAGATAACTAGCCGATTGCCCTACTTTCTCAGTACAAATCAGGAGGTCTCCCTTGTTGAACCCTCCTCTTTCTGCTTCCTCGTGGTGTCCCCTTTACACACTTACCTTTCAGCTTAGGTCTCCATCCCCCATTGAACCTAGTTTAAAGCCCTCCTCACTAGGTTAGCCAGCCTGTCTGTGAGGATACTCTTCCCTCTCTTCGTTAGGTGAATCCTGTCTCTTCCTAGTAATCCTTCTTCCTGGAACAACAGCCCATGATCAAAGAATCCAAAGCCCTCTCTCCGACACCACCTGCGTAACCATGCATTTCATTCTGCAATGCGACGGACCCTACCTGAGCCTTTTCCTTCAACCGGGAGGATGGACAAAAACACCACTTGTGCCTCAGACTCCTTTATCCTTCTTCCCAGAGTCACATAGTCCACAGTGATCCGCGCAAGGTCGTTCTTTGCAGTGTCATTGGTGCCCATGTGGAGAAGTAGGAAGGGGTAGCAGTCTGAGGGGTGGTGAGTCTCGGCAGTCTCTCCATCACATCCTGAATCCTAGCTCCAGGCAAGCAGCGCACTTCTCTAGTTTCCCGGGTCGGACGGGATGATTCCATCCCCCTTAGGAGGGAGTCCCCGACCACCATCACCCTTCTCTTCCTCTTGGGAATGGTGGTTGTGGAACCCCCATCCCTAGGACTATGTGCTATCATATTATTTTATTAGTTGGAGCGGTTATGGATGTCTCTGTGAGAGAAACGGAGCTCTGACAGTGAGGGATGCAAAGGCAAGAGTAGCTAACAAGTACAAAGTTTTGACGAGGAAAAGGCTGAAGTCTTTCTCTCCAGATTGGAGGGCTGGCAATGGTCACTGTAGGCACAGGGAGGGAGAAATGACTTGAAAGGCACCAAAAATGGTTACAAATGAACCGTTTTACTTCTTTATTAATTCCTTTCATCAATGAGTAAAATGAACAATCAGCCAATCAAAATATAGAACATTGAAAAGGTGAGACTAAGACAATGACCCACTATATGTTATATGGCACTGTACATTTTGAAATTCTGAGATCTTGTTATGCCTCATAAAGACTAAGAAGCAATACTAAAAACACGTATCTGTTCTTGAAACAAAGAAAGGGTTCAATCCTGCAGAAGTGACTAGATGACAGTGTAACTTTAAGCAGCTGACCGCAAGCCAGCAAGATGAATTAAGTCAGTTCAGCTTTGCACAGTACGTGTGCAAGAGTGCAGTTTAAGATGGCGCTATTAAGGTGGAAGGAAAGCTAATTTTGGGCTCTTTTGTTTGTGCTGTATGCATCATGCCCACTAGCACAAATCAGACACACTGGTCCTGCTGATTTTTTTTCCAGAGTAACATGCCTCACACAGCACAGTCCAGATATTCATGCATGGCTACCTTACTCAGATAATTATAAAGGGAAACATACTGCATTTTAAAAAGTGGCAATAGACAATTAAAATGCCAACTATGGGCATGTTTTGAGAGAAACAGTAATCTTTTAGATGGCTCAGGCTGTGCCTTTGCATACAGCTGATACTTTCAATCAATTCTCAGGACTGCCAGACCCTGTAGTCAGTGCCCTGTAGGAGCTCATCCAGAGTAACTATAATATGAAACAGCTCAACCAGTGCAGTGGGCAGAAGAGGTTCCTTCCTTCAACTTCCCTTTAGCATGTCAGTGTCATCAGCTTGGTTCTTCATCAACCCTAGAGATACTGGGCCCGACTCACCATTCACTCACACTGGTTTTACACCAGCATAATTCCATTAGTTTTCATGGAGTTATTTGTGATTTTCACCAGTGTAATGAGAGGAAAATGAGGTCTCCTGTCTTCCATCAGCCAGCTGGTGTTGTCCAACAATCGGATGTTAGAATATGGTGGCATTCGAGATTCAAGGTAAAGAGTTTGGGGTGTTCCTGGGCATGCACATTTTCTACCTATAATATGTCATATCTGACATGCTTATCCACTGACATTGTGGAAGTTTTATCATAAAAAGCTTGTTCAATAAGGCTGTAATTTCCATTGAAATGTTATGGAATGGTTTACTTATTGCTTGTTTGGAAAAAAAACTAACTAATAAACAAACCCCCCTAGGAAATTGATGAGACACACAACAATCAAGTCTCAGGGCAAACTGTGAGAGCTGAGAAGTATAACACACACTCCTCGCCAGTCAGTCCATTCTCATGACAAGGACTGTAACATGAATGGGAAATGGCATGTACTTAACCTATGCTCATTGCAACCTTTCAGTTTTAATCTTGTTTTTCTTTAGATGCTGAAATGCATGTGATACTTGGAGAGTCTTCAGAAAAGGGTTATTTCAAGTACAATAATCATAAAGGTGCTTTTTTCCATTATTATTAAAGCAGCAAGATTGTGTAGCTGCAGTTAATTTCAGTTTGGATTCTTTAAGATGCTCCCAAATCAAAAGCAAACTAAACTATTGTTGTTTTTCTTTATTTTTCCTTTTAAAGCCTAACTCCCTAAACTCTGAAATCCATTTGATAATGCTAGCAGGGACATGGTGCTTCATGTCCCTGCTCTAATAACACACAGCAAGATCAATTTAAGCACTCTGCGTTATCTTATGCTTTTCCTCAACCCTGCCATGTGCTATTATTATGCCAGGAATTTGCAGCTTCATTATCACTTCAGTACAGTATTAGAACCCTGCACTTTATGCAGCCACACACAATGGCTTTATATCTCTTGGTAAAAAAGCTTTGCAGCCTTTTGTTGGTGGGTTGATGTATATAGACCATTCATTAATACATAATTTTTGATAGTTCCCCCTAAATATCCAAGTATCTAAGGTTAAAAAAAGCCTTTAGGGTCTAATTCCCGACAGGCATCCAGTTCTGGATTAAATGACAGAAATGACTGATTATAGTCTAATATCTTTTTCTCTCTGAAAGGGGGATTTTTTATTCATATTAAAACAAACATGCATCATTTACAATGCAAAAGAGAGATTCTTGCTTTCCTTTCTATTGCCTACCATGATTTGGGTTTGAATACATATCTGAAAGGATACAATTTTCCTATAGAATTCATTTAATTTTCCTCCCTCCCCCAGGGATTAGATGAGTTACACGGTAACTGCTCAAACTGTCACCTGCTTCTATAGGAAAATTCAGGTGACACTAATGAATCCGTTAAGTGCAAGGGAGCTGAACAGTCTTATAGCAAGCTGATGAAGCATCCAAGGAAAGGTTAACTCAGGGGCCAGTCTGTCTGCAAGCTAAAAAGCGAAAAAGCTGCCACTAGCATTAAAAATGAGCAAGTTGAACAACCCTGCTGTTCCAATGCATTTAAATGTTTAATTTGGTGCGTGCCCATTTTGTTAAAAAAGCCACACCAATCTTCTCTCGTTCTGCTCTTCTGCAGCTGTGAAAGAACTGCCATTGTCTGTGGATAAAGATTAGTGTTGTACACATGTTATGGAATAGAAAGTGCACAAGACAAGTAGGGACATGAACTAGGAGAACTCTCTGATTGCCAAACAATAATATTATGAAACTCTGAGGAACTATGGGGCAAATTCTCTGTGTGAGCATGAGACTGTGGTGTGTTCGTCCCAGGCATTTGAGTCAGAATGCACTCTATATTCTTGCTAACGTTCATTCCTTTCTAACCAAAGCCGGTAATCACTTCTTCAGCACTCTGAATTGAGGGGCCAGTTCATCTTATCAAGTGCCTGTAACCTGCAGTGTGCACAGCTGAGAGTGAAACATTGGACTGGCATTGGCAAAACTGTCTGTACTTAATTCAGGCATTACTAGCAATGCACTACATAGTGTATGATTTCCATTTTAGATACATTTATCCTGGCTCCTCTGGTAGACATGCAGTCTATTGAATGACCCATGGGTTGTTTAGTTGGGGTTGGAGGTGTGGTAATGTGAAGGGATATACACATTGCTAATTGTGCTTAGGATATGGTTAATAGTTGGAGTGTACAACACAGAGGCTAAAGATGGGGTTACTATGTTTTAAATTTTAGCTTCATCATAGGGAAGACTTGGAATGACACCATACATTCTGAAAACTGGGGGAGTGATAAAGGAAGAAGAGGGAGGTCAGTGATGCAGAGTAATCTGGATCACTTGGTAAACTGAGGACAAGCAAGTGGCGTGTTAATACAGCCAAACGTTAATGTATACATCTAGGAACAAAGAATGTAGGCCAGACTTACAAGATCGGGAACTCTATCCTGGGAAACAGTGACTCTGACAAAGTCTTGGGGTCATGGTCGATAACTAGCTGAAATGAGCTCCCAGTCCAACACTGTTACCATAAGGGTTAATGCAATTATAATGCTGAGGCACCCATCTCTCGCAAGCACCTCTTCTGGCTGGGTGTCTCTAACCAGAATCAGCCCTGATATTGGGCCACAGCCTCAGGGCTTCCTCCCAAGAGACAATGGTTTTTGCCCTCTTGGTCCCTTCTGGCCCCAGCTCTCCATCTGGGCTCCTTAACAATTCAGATCCCCTTCTGGGGGATTTATCGCTGTTCAATTGTAGGTCACTTTGCCCATGGCCTCTGGAGGGGACCCAGGCTTACTCACCACTCCAGATCCCAGCCCAGGGATCCTAACAATAGCAGCCAGATGCCATCTTGTCTCTTTAACTAAACTGCTTTCAGTTCCCTTGATCACTTCCCCATGGCCCCAGCCTTCACTGATGCTTTACCTTTAGGTCAGGGCTCTTCTAGTTTCAGACCCAGCAACTAACCAGAAGCTCTGTCTTACTCCCCGGCACTCATCCCTGCCAGCACTGAGCTGTCCATGGTGCTGCAGCTCCCTTGGCCAGGCAGGAGCACAAGCTGCTCTTCTCTGACTCCAGCAAGGCACTGACTGTCTCTGAGTCTGCAGCATCTTTTCTATGGCACTCCTGGACCGTATTTGCCTGCTTCCTGCAGCCTCTCTGATTGGCTAGACATTTTGCAACCTCCCCTTGATTGGCTGCTTCCTGCACAATCTCTTTAGGTTGCTTGGAGAACTAATCTCCACTGCTTCTTTCCTGGAATTGGGGTATGGCAGGACCGTGAGGCTTCCAGTAGGGGGGCCTCTGGGCTTAGTCCACTCCATCACAGCAATCCTTGGATGTATAAACAAGGGTAACTTGAGTACGTGGAAGAAGGATCTATTTCCTCTGTATTTGGTACAAGTGCAGTTGCTGCTGAAAGACTGTGTCCAATTCTGGCAGCCACAGTTTGACAAAGATGTTGATATATTGGAGTGGGTTCAGAAAAGAACCATGACAATTCTTAGAGGACTGGAAAACTTGCCTTGTACTGATGCAATCAAGGAGCTCAGTCTATCTAGCTTCACAAAGATACGTGACTTGATCAAAATGGAAAATAAATTTTTGATAATGGACTTTTCAATCTAGCAAACAAAGCTCCAATGGCTGGCAGTTGAATCTAGACAAATTCAGACTAGAAATAAGGCGTAAATGTTTAACAGGGAGGGTAAATAGCCATGGAATGACTTACCAAGTGTTGTGGTGGATTATCCATCACTGAAATCTTTTAAATCAAGATGGAATGTTTATCTAAAAGATGTGCTCTATTTAAAACAAGAACTATTTCTGGGAAGCTCTATGGACTGTGTTATATAGGAGGTCAGACTAGATGATCACAGTTGTCTCTTATGGCCTAAGAATCTCTGGATCTGTGAGTTAAGATGAACTTTAAGAGAATGAATCATTCTGTCTTGTACATTGTTCATGCTAACTGCATGACTTGGTATCTCACAGGAGTCACTCATAACCAAGTTAGAAAAACCAAAATACCCTATCTATACAGAACCAAACCTGATGTAGTCTCTGGGATGCTGACAATGCCAGCCACGGTAATTTTATGATATTAGGGGGCTATGGAGTGGTTGTTGTGGCACAGTCATTATTCAAGAATGGGGACATGGAAGTGTTCCATACTATCAAGAGTCCTTTAGAATTTTCAGATAGACTTCTTCCAAAGGCCCTGGGGGATTGCATGCCAGAAATGGATCTCAGTCACCATTTAATAGGGCGTGCCATTCACCTCTTCATGTTCAGGACCTGCTCTGCTGTCTAGTGTAGAAAGAAAGATCATGGCCACAACTCCATCTTCCCTTCCCTTATGTAACCCATTGGTACCTGCTGGCAAAGGGTTCATTGTTTTGTAACAGCAACTCCTAACAGTCCTGACAAACTCATTCTACCCAGTACACCGCTTTCATGGTTTTGTCCATAAATGGCATCACATGGAATCTCTAATAAAAGCTTATGCTGTGCTGATCCTCATAATTGTTATGAGATGTATGTAAAAATGATATTTAAGGAGTTGTGTATATGTACTGAAGATGCTTTTAAAGTCTGTGTCCAACGCAAAGCCAACAAACAGCTTCTGGGTCAGAGAAGGAAAGTCATTCACCTGTCTCTCTATTGGCCATGAAGTTTAAACATTATAAGCCAACGTAATGGAAGTCCCATATATGTATGGACTCAACAGGAAAGGAGCACACAGGAAAAAACAAGTCATGTACAATATCCTGAACAAACCTTATGGAATCATCATAAACTTTACTGAATTAAATTAAACCTGACTGAATTAGGATTAATATCTCTGGGGTCAATTATATTAAAAACGCAGTTGTGTATTGTGATAAGGTCAGGCGAGATGGCTCTAAAAGAGTATACCTGGGCCAGTATGAGGGCCCGAAAGGGTTAAAAACCCTCTGACTGGCAGGCAGATGGAAAGACAAAACAGGGCAATTAATGGCACCTGGCCCCAATGAAGGGCGGGCAGGGGTATTTAAGCCCTGCCTTCCCTACAGGAAAAGCTGCTAGGAGGTCTGGGGCAGCAGCAGGAGACGGTTCTCTCCCTGTCAGGAGACAGAGCTCTGCTACAGTCAGAGGGGATGAGGTAGCTGGGGGTGTCCTGACCATGCGAATTGGAGGTAAAGAGTGAGACCCACGAGGGGGAAGTTGGCAGTTTTGCCACAGCATGTCTTATTGTGAAATTCTGTGTAGCTCCTTTAGGAGGAGGATACTAATGTAATTCTTCTGGTTATCAGCCCTTTGAAGCCACCCCCTGGAAAGTTGCACATGTACTAGTTCAACTGGATTCCCCAGGGAGAAACCAGCAAAGAAGGGAATTTTGGATAAATATCCTGGTTTTGAATAGGTTCAGGGCCTTCTTCCTGACCCAGCAAATGGACAGGACTTTGATCCACAGAAGGCCCCTATCCTTAGGAAAAGGTTGGAAGAACTGGGCCTACTGAGACCCCATAAACTCTGTGCTTGTTCTGATCTGTAGCTATGATGAACTTGAAACCACAAGAAAACCCCTTGGTGAGGTGCTGAAGCGCTGCTCCTGCCATAGCCTGGGTTAGGGTGATCTCTGCTAAGCTCATTGCTATGCGTGTAGGTTCTTTTACTGTTTCTAACGTTTTTTTCTATAGTGGCTTTACTGTAGAGATAAATAGGCTTGCATAAAAAGAGCTGTGTGATAACTCTAACTGTGGGCATTCACGCTATTAGCTGTCTCTGAAGAGAAAGCAAGCAGGCCGGCTTAGACAGAATCCCTTGCTGTGATATCACAGTATAGTTGGGACTAAGCAGCTTGGAAAGACCCTGCTCAGAAATGAATGAGATGAGGGTCTCCATCCAAGAAAGATAATGGCTGGGGAGTGGGAAGTCTGACCATGGGTGCCCTTGCTGTACCACAGAGGGGAAATACAAGCACAGTTGCCCTGAACTGAACTTTTGCAGAGACCTAAACAAGCGAACAGCACATAGAAAAATACTTGAATAGTTTCCCTCTTATGAAACAATGTGCAGTGTAGATAAAGGTAATAAAGTTCACCTGACTATTTTTTGTTGTTCAAGGACCAGACCCCATGGTAAATTGTATTTGATTTTCATGACATTTTCAAAGTAAATATATATACTGTAGATTTTTATGTGACTTGGCAAATGCACTTTGTTTGAACTCTTTAGTTTCTTTTCACTTGTTTTTATTAATTTGTTCACAATTTCAGGTATTTTTCTGTTGCATATAAGGAACAATCTGAAAGGCATCTCGTGGTCAATAATTAGAAGAATCTCACAAATTTATACTAATAATAGAAGACACATTACTGAAGTTTATGAATGAGCAAGTAAATAAACAAACACAATTTTAAAAAGCCAGGATAATGCATCACAACATGTATTCTTAATTTCTTTGACTATCATAGTTTTAATTATGTATTATAGTTCGTAGCACATTGGTAAATGTGTAACATAGGAGATCTTGTAAAAGGAGTAAAGTAATATGAAATCTCTCTATTGCACACTGCCACAAAATCTTGGTTGAAAAGGAGACCACGGCAAAGTTATTTTTGCATGCAGATACTTTTGGATGCAGATGCAGATTGGCAATGTGCAAAAGGTTCTACATAATAGGATAATAGGTCCTATAGAACAAATCCCATTGAATATTAAACTAAGACTGGCACTTTATAAATAAAGTAGGGTGGTCTTGTGGTCAAAGCACTGGACTGGGTTCCATTCCCAGCTTGGCCACAAACTTCCTTGTGACACTGGGCAAGTCATTTGATTTCCCTGTGTATTTGTTTCCATCTGTAAATGGGAATAATGATGATTCCCTACTTCACAAAGTTGTTCTGAAGATAAATTAATTAATGTTTGCAAGGTACTCAGATACTATGGGAATGGGGTTCATACAAGTGAAGAGTGTTTGCCTTATTTCAAAGCTATTCATGTAAAAATACAACCAAAACAAGAATTTTTTGTGATACACGTTCTTTGGGTTTTATCCATTGTGTTTGCCGACTTGCATATCAATTTCCAAATTTTAAGTACTCTTCAATTGGTGCACCAGTCAGTACAAATAAGATAGATTGTCATGGACTCACCATTATGTATCTCCCAAATAGTACCATACATACAATAGAAATTTATCAGAAATGTGTTCAGTTCCAAAATCCCAGTTCTGAGCTCCTTTGAGCTTTGAGAAAGTTTGGCTCCAGATCAGGGCCCAAACTTTACAGCTCAGATTCATCTGTGATATATAGTCATAAATGCCTTACAGATATTTTTAATAAGCCAGTGTAGTAGAGAATTCAGCCATATAAAGATGTGACAGCTGTTATATAAAGACAGTTATGTTAGAAATGTATTGACCATTTTCAATGGCTGAACTAAACAAGGCATTTATAGAGACATTTATTTCTTCAAGTCAGAGCTTTCTAATCTGGGTTTATTTAGTTTGATTTGTCAAACACACCTAGGCTCATATAATTTTTTTATAAACACATAGAAACAGTTCAACTGGATAAAAAGCCATACAATCTTTTTCAACACTATCAGTAAGAAAATTGTTTCTCTCAACCCACTCAGCCCATCCTAGGAAAGCATGGGAAAATAATGAGGAGTTGCAGCATGTCCTGAAGATCAACAAATACATGTTGGGCAAAGGATGAAGAGGGTGGCAGAATCACAGGTTCTTCTACGGGGAATGTTAGCCCAGAGCCCCAAGACTTCACAACAGCTGTCAAGAGAAGGGCTTTCTATGTTCGTTAGCATCCATACCATTTACAGCTTCTCCAGGAAATCCTCAAACACAAGGGGCCAGAAAGACTATTATGCTGGACTCAGGCCATTGACCTGGTGTGAGATCATGGGACTTCTGAGTGAAAACCCTAGTTTATTCAGAAAGGGTTGAGACCAAAAGGTGACCTGGTCCAATGCCAAATCACAAGGCAAAAGGGAACAAGTAGTGGACCTGGCCAACAGGGCTACAGAGAAAAAACCCTGCAATGCCACACCTAACCACAAGGCAGCACACTGGCTGCTGAGTCACTTTGCCATGTGTTCTCATTAACACTTTTGATAATAAAGGCCAAACCAGAGAGCTTACACTTAGGTTTCTGAATCTGTTTAACTATGGATTGAAGAGCTTAACTTCAGGCTTCCTGAAAGTTTAGGCCAATGCTATTTTCATTCCCTCAATGAACACCATAGTAGCTGGCCAGTAGTCACCTCTTCAGCATGTAATCTATTTCCTGTTCAGAGGCACAAAGTTTGCATTTAAATACAGATATGACATTTCATAAAGCTTAGGGGGGTGCTTCTGATCCAGAATTTTAGTGTCTCTCTAATCAATGATAGCTATGGTATGCCACATGAAAAATACAAGTCCCAATATCTATTGAAAATAGTCTTTGCCCTAAGTAAATAAAAAGAGATGTGACTGGGGAAAAAAGTTAATTTGCAGATTAGGTGATATGTGTATTTTCCCAAAGCCAGTGTGTTTCTACAGGTGTCTTAATTTCGACTGAGCTCCCTTGTGTATCATTATTATGGCTACTAGTAAACACAGGGCATCAACATATCAATATAATAAATGCTAGTATATCTATAATTA